>OZ012705.1:27259062-27781295 GCA_963942595.1 Cylloceria caligata | reverse complement strand
GCATCATTGTGTCCAGTGCGTTCTTTTAAAAATTATTGCGTTTTATCTACTTAATATAGTGAATTTATATTAAGTAATGCCGAAAACAACTGCCGATCGTGTTGCAGTTTCGTGCGACAAAAAAAGCTGCTGAAAATAAAACGAAAAAACCGGCAAATTTTATGAACAAAATAGTATTACTTGCGATGAAAACTACTTTCATATACTTGAAGCAGGAATTACTCGACCTAAAGTGTTTTTAAGACGATTACTATCAGAAAAGGGGCATAACCCTTTCAACCCTTACGTGTTCAATATTTTTAAATCAAATGCAGATCTCCTGTTGAACGTCGAAGAATACTCTTGTGCCGCGTATGTCGGGGAGACTCAAAGTTCCGAACGCTGAAAGATACGACGGTCTAAAATTTCTAACCGTAATGTCATACCCGAAAGATTTTACGATGGATATATTAACAAACGTCTATAGAAACGATGAAGACATACAGAGAGTGGTGTTAATTCCAAAAGGATAATGACACAAACGTCAATTTATATAGTGCACAGTTAGCGATTGTGCACGTAAACGACATGTTTATTACCTGAACAGCTAAGATTACTATATTCAAAGCTCAGAAAATTTAAAGTTCACAAAGTTGTATGGATTAGAAATTTGTTTAGAGAAAAACGAACATTTCGAAACCCTCAATGTCTGAAGTTCTACTCAACAGCAATGTCATATTTGCGAAGATTGAGGATTCCGAAAATCACAGTTCGCAACGTTCATAGTTCCGAAAATAGATTCCACGACAGGAAAAATAACCGAATATCACACTTAGGGTGGCTTGAAGTCCCAAAGATTAATTCTCTTAAAGGGCAAAGCTCTGAACATCACAGTTTGGAAGATTCAAAGTTCCGAAAATATCTTTTCCGACGTGTCATAATTCCGAAAATGAAAGTGTACTCAGATCGTGTAGTTTGTTCTTCTGCAGGAAGATGGCACCATGAGATTTTGACCCTTCGAAATGTTTTCCTTTCGGAACTTTGACCTTTCGAAATGTTTACTATTCGGAAAATTGGTCCTTCGGAATTTTGTCTTCTCGCTTTTTAAACTGTCGGGACTTGAAAATAGCGGTTATCGACCTGTTCAGTTCCTAACCATCGGAACTTGGAACTATCGACTTTTAATTTGTTTGCATTTTGACTTGCCGATGTTTTGACCATTCGTACCATTAAATTTCGATATATTTAGCTCTCAATGTTTTTGTTTTCTAAGTTTTCTCTGTAGAAAGCGCAATCCTTAAAAAACTTGTTTTTCTGATACTAAAATTTTCTGTTATGTACGTTAAATTCATTGTTGGTACATTTACCGATCTGACTAGATTTTCTTGAAAATCGATCTTTTCTAAATTTTACGATTCTGGATCATGAATGATTACTTTTTTAAATTTCGGGACTTACGATTCGTATCAACTTTAGTTAGACTAAAAAAAAACGATATTTCAACCTGTCAAAGTTTTTATTATTCGGAACTTCAAGCCCCCCCGTATGTCGTAGAGTACGTGAATAAAACAAGCAGAGGCATAAGCAACTTGCAACGTCAAATTCATGAAATCATGGATGAAGATCCGGAATTCAATATAGTTGAGATCACAAGAAAAATGAGTGTAAATATGCTCAATACAATTCAGTTAACAAATCAAGAAGCTGCGTCGTACTTACTTCGGGAGCCAATGTTAAAAAGTTCAGTTGTGATAGTTTATATTTTTACAGTGTGGCCTGTTGAGAGGCATCGAATTAGAAAAACACAGAAAGAATTAGAAGAAATGCATGCTCATGAAAATTCAACAGACATACGGAAAGAAAATTGGTTCGACAAATATGAGTAGCGACCAGAAGATATGGAATTACTAACTGTTGCGTATTTATTCCTTGGTGTTAGTGGAAAGAATCTGAAAGATATCGAAAATAATGAGTTTTCACTCACGGCAGGGGATGAAATAACCAGACTAGCAGATGTTGGTAGAGAAAATGGTCATTTATTCTACCATCGACTTCATCGGTACAAAACGATATACATAAAAAATACAAATAAATTTAAAGTGAATTTTGAATAATGAATTGAAGTGAAGCACATAATTCTATTAATTGTGTGCTAACTTCTCTTGAGTGGAGAATGTGGTGCAACCAGCACTGCAGAGCACGCCACGGAATGAGAATTGTGAGAATGTATAATTCAGAAATAAATATTACCACAGAAATTTTCAGAAAGTATGCATGAGAGAAAATACAAGGAATGAGTGTGAGCACATGCAATTATGTTAATTGAGTGCTTGAAGATTTGATGTGAAACGTGGTGCAGTTTACTCGCCTCACCGTCATTGAATTTAGAGAAATTGTAACGATGTACTCTTTCGTGTATTTGAATCCTGGTGAGCACGAAAATGTTGAGAAGATCTGGTGAGATGGTGAAAAGTCCGAGCGTATGCAGAGGATGTGTGCGCTGTCCAAACGGGTTTTCACAGAAGTGTCTAATCTTGCAAGATGGCTGCACTTTCCAAAAGCGTCGTTGTGCGACGCTGAAGTCAAGCGAGCGAGATAGCTGGTGAGCGATGCCAAAGTCAAGCGAGAGAGAAAGCCTCTCGCTTCAAGCAACATGCCTGCGAGGCACTGCCTCGGCTATCTCCGTTATAGCCGAGCGCAGCACGCTACCCAGCAGCAACAGGTAGACGTACAGCGAATATCAACCGCTGTGTGCCAGCTGATTCTCCAACAGTAACCCTAGCACAATTTGTTGCCAATTATTCTAAGAATTCACAAGGGACATACACTTGAAGAAAAGAACAGCGCATCATTCGTTGTAGAAACTACGATATGGCATCAGATTATAATGAATATAAAAGGGAAATGGTCAATTTACATATTCCCTTCCGAAATGAAGAAGCTGAAGTTTTAGCAGAAATGAAATTCATTGAAATTTACGACGAAAACGAAGATATCATATTGCAGCGTCGAAAGGAATTTGAGTCTCATTTGGACAATAACGAAACCATTGAAATTTGTCGCAGATTGTGCCGTGAAGATGGACTATAAGACGACAATGATGATGATGAAGCTCGTGATGCCGTTACTAGATTTCCGGAGGCAAATCCATTCCAAGCACTGTTTTACAATCCGAATGCAGATGTTAATAATGATTTACGCTTAGCGACGCTGAATAAACTCGGGGCAATCGCTAAGAAAAAAGAGAACCTGAGGCCCAATCGAGACTTCTTTGAACTTATGCGAATGGCAAATGAAAAACAAAAAGATCTTCTCATGCATGTTATTTCACATCTTCAGTCTGAAAGACCCTCGCCATTACAAATATTCTTCACGGGCTCTGCAGGATGTGGAAAAACATTTGTAATAAAACTGTTAATGGAAATTTATAATAGATACACCCAGAATTATGGATATTGTAACGCTTACATAACTTGTGCTTCAGCTGGGAAAGCTGCAGTAGCAATTGGTGGAACAACGGTCCACACAGCTTTAAAAATAAGTTTGTCCAATTTACTTCCTTTGTCAATGGAAGTCGCCCAAGAATATCGTTCACTATTTAAATACGTTCGTGTTCTAATCATAGATGAAATCAGTTTGATCGGTGCTGAACTGCTTGAGAAAATCGACGCAAGATTAAAACAGATCACTGGTAATTTCAACGACAATTTTGGAGGACTGGATTTAATTCTAATCGGAGATCTACATCAACTACCGCCGGTTCGAGCAACCCCAATTTATAAACAGCTGAGACCACAACTAGCAGGTCCTACAGTGTGGCGAGGCTTGCAATTCTACGAGCTCACAGAAGTCATGCGGCAAGCTAATCAAGTATTTTCAACAATATTGACAAAAATTGGCGTTGGAAGGTTATTAGATGAAGATGAGCTGCCGTTGATAGAATCAAGATTCTTTACAAAAGAAGGGGCTGACAGACTGTGTCCGGATTGTGTGCGGTTATTCTTCAATAATCGATCTGTTAGTGAGTATAATAATCACATTATTTATTTTGCAGACGTCAAAGTCAATTCCATAGCAACAGATGTTTATATTGGTCGCCAAGGAGCTCAGCAAGAAGCCGCTATGCATCAAAATCTTCACAAGATGTCGACTATTGATACCGGAGGATTACCATATGAAGTCACATTGCTATTAAACAAATCATATATATGAACCACCAATATCGACGTGTCAGATGGGTTAGCGAATGATGCTACAGGAAAATTGGTCCACATAGAATATAATGATGCTGGTGAAATAGGTCGTCTAAGGCTAGAATTTCCGGAGTCAACCAAAACTGGTGAGAAGATACGTAAGAAAGCTGCTGCGTCAATACAGAGACACAACCTCAGTCGACTGCCTGTTCCGATAGATCGAAGAACTTCTACAATTCCACTTGTTGCGAATAAAACGATTGTCGCAAAACGCAATCATTTTCCGTTAGTGTCAGCATATGCTATAACAATACACAAATCTCAGAGAGGTACATTTAGTGAGATTGTGTATGAGTATGAGAAAACTCACCTTCAACTACTCGTATACGTAGCGTTATCACGTGTTACCAGTATTGAAGGTTTATATATTATTACTAATAATGGAGATCAACGATTTTATCATGGGCCATGTAGAGCGGCATCTCTGATGGGCTTGCAAGCGGAATTCGAAAGGCTTTCATTGAACAGACTGCAAACAATCGGAGGATTATTGACAGAATTCATTACAAATAGATCAGAAATGTCAATCTTCTCATTTAATTGTCAAAGTCTACGTGCTCATGTAGCAGATATAAATTTGGATAAAATTGCAACAAAATCAAATTTCTCAATATGTTGGATAATCAGCTGGCGCACGGCGATCGATATTCGCCGTGCGTCGACCTGTTGCTGTGCTCGAGCACGCAGCGTTCGGTTGGGCGGAGATAGCCGAGGCAGGGCTTCGCGGAGCCGAGGTTGTGCCTCGTAGGCATGCCGCGTTGAGCGAGAGGATGTCTCTCTCGCTTCAATTCGGTTTCGCTCACCGGCTATCTCTCTTAATTGACTTCAGCGCCCAACGACGCTTTCATATTCCGCAGCCATGTTGGATATTTCGGCACTTACGTGAAAACCCGCACGGGATAGCGCACGCGTTTTGCAAGGCTCGGATTCTTTCACATCTCTCATCCGGATTACCTCAACCTTCGTTTGCTCACCAGGACTCAAAACTCAGGTAAGAGTACACCGTTATAATTTAACGTAATTCAATGACGGTGAGGAGTGAAATACACATCGGTACATCCTTATAAAGGTCTCACACTGTGGCGTGCTCTGCAGCGCGGGCTGCACCACATTTTCACTCAATTATTAGCATGCTCGATTAATATAATTACGTGTGTTTTACCAATTCACTGCACTTTCCCCCAATTAAACTTGCTGGGAAAGTGTTGTGAATTCAGTCTAATCATTTGTGCACCTCAAGCTCACACTTCAGTGCTCTGCAGCGTAGACAGCATCGCAGCCTGTCATAATAGAATTCCAAGTAATTGTCAGAATTGCATGTGCTAGCACACACTCTGTTTAAATTCTATTTCACCATCACATTGAGTATTTGCTGACAGGCAGTAAATTCGTCTATGCACTCATCTATCTCATTGCGTGGCAGGCTCCGCAGCGCTGGCTGCACTGCGTACACCGCTCTCAATAAATACAGCACTGTTCAGTTTTCACGCCTACCAAGTACACACTCAACTCATGCACACGCTACAGTCACAATCATCTGACGCCTCGCGTCATATGGTATAGCTCGCAGGTATGCTATATCGATTTATCGACCGCGCACTCATGCATATTGTCCATCTGCTCACATCCTCGATCGAAGCTCACTCAAGCAGCCAACGCTGTTAGCGTGGCCCCATCGGCAAGACCACTCACAAGTCTCGCCTTCCATCGCTGACAGCGAATCACAAGCAAGCTGTGACGCACGTCCGTCTTCTTGATACTCTGCCGCGTGGTCGACGGATGTGGCCATTGTTCTCACTCGAGTCGCTCGCAGTACACGTTCCCGCGTAAACTCACAGAGATATTCATTCGTTCCAATCACTTTTGTGCGCATTCATTATTATAGTGTAGTACATTCTTGATCAAATCACCCGTGTGTAAATTCAGTGTCAGTGCGAATCACAGCAACTCAACAGGACTAGTGCAGCACTCACATAACCATCAGCGGCGTGGTTCGCTCGTTGGCAGCAGAGACGCCATTCTGCCTCGCACCAATCATCGGCGTCCGGACACTCACCAGCCTGCCGTATGGCTTTACTCGAGCTCTACAACCAGACTGTATCACCAGGATCAACCACACGGAATCAACAAGTCAACTCAGAGGCCTGAGAACCTACTCACCAACAGTACATCAACACGCAGGCCAGACAAATCACAGTATATATTTGTTATAATCACCAGGTATTTTTTATGCAATCACTGTTATATAATTTAAATAAACATTGAATTTATTATTGTTCATTACTGAGTGCTTTTAATTATTTATACTTGTCACCAGGATCCTTAATCTTACTATTCGCATCTGTCACTTGACATGCTACGTGTGAATGTATCGACTTGCTACCTGTCGACAGATTAAAAATAATTTCAAACTCAAACTCAGTCTCACACTCATTATCATAACATTTTTTGGTCCTTCGAGCCGGATATAATGTACTCATACTCATTAACATACATTTTTTGGTCCTTCGAGCCGGATCCTGGTCAAGTATATAAATTTATGCCTCGATACTCACATAAATCACCAATCAACACATGTAATACACTACAGATTGCGCAACTCAGCATGCATCGATACAAGACAATGCTCAATAATAATAAAATACTCACCCAAGTGCGCTAATCATTTATTGTAAACCATTCACCAGGCTCAACCAGTTCAAATCATAGCTGACGATAAGAAAGCGCTGTCAGACCAAAGCAAATCCTCGCAGGAAGGCGACTCACATGATGGTAATGTGGAAGCAACCGATGAAGCAACAGTCGTTATCGAGACACTCAATGTACCACCCACGGTACAGAGACCACGCACCAGATCGCCATCACCAAGCACTAATCAAGCTAACCTCATGGATTATAAGGTCGCATCACAGCATGCGAGGATAGCAATGATCAATCAGCTACACGATCACCTGCAAAACTCACCAGGCTGCGTTTTCGAAGAACTCAACGGCCATTTAGAGATTTTAAATCGCACTTGGGAGTGTTTTTGTAATGAACATAATCAAATGGGAGAAACATGTAAACGTGCTTTTCTCACTCACCCTTATGTTACAGATAAGGTGTACGACTCAGGCTTTGACAGTTATTTCAAGGCACTCACAATCATCCTGCGAGAGAAGGCAATCGCAAAAACTCAAGAGACCACATCAAACAGAGCTGATCAACAGAGTCAACCAAGTCAGCACAGATCAACATTGCCGAAAATAACGTTGCCGGAATTTGACGGTGATTTTACAAAGTGGCCGGCATTTAGAGACTTGTTTGCCTCAATGGTGGTCGACGATGAACAAATCAGTGATGTAGAGCAGGGGTCTCCAAACTTTCCAGCCTTAGGGCCATACTGATTACTCCAGTAAGTTCCGAGGGCCAAAACCATATTATCATTGTTGCCGGTGGTAAAAAGTGAAATAGTCCAAAATCTGTCCGCGGGCCGAATGTGGCCCGCGGGCCGTAGTTTGGAGACCCCTGATGTAGAGAAACTTCACTATTTAAAGATTAGCCTCAAAGGATCAGCCGCTCAACTGATCTCCAATGTGCCGATCAACAATGATCCATTCAACTCATCGTGGCAAATAATCAAAGACAGATTTAACAACAAGGAAAGACTCATCCTGTCTTATGTTGAGAAACTCCTTAGCAACACTCGACCAGTGGCGAAATCTGCAGCCGCACTCAACACATTAATCAGCTCAACGAAAGAGATAATCAACGCACTCAACGTTCTCGGAGTTGATAGCGAATCTTAGAATTATGTATTAATTTTCGTAGTTGCTCAACGCCTTGACACGTCCATGCGTGAAGCATGGGAATACAAAAGGAGTGCACACAAGCAGCCAACCTCGGTTGAAGATTTGATGGGATTCATCGAATCCAGAGCGAGAGCTTTAGAAGTCATCCCAATCAATCCAGATCAATCGGCTGACAGAGCCAGCAACACCTCAAGACACTCAACAAAATCTACACTTCTGCCAGCAAGAACGGCTCACCATGCGTCCACTCAACCGAGGACACACCAATATCCATGCGATCACTGTGGTGGTTCGCATTACATTGTGAGCTGCGCCAAGTTCAAAGATCTACAACCTGCAGATCGCCACAAAGTTGTGACTGAACATCGACTGTGTTTCAATTGCTTTGGTCATCACAACCTCCACTCGTGCCAATCAACTATCAACTGCAAGACGTGCGGTGCCAAACACCACACGATGATTCATTTGCCATCCACCGCAAGAATTACACCAAAGTCAAATCAACCAAGCACATCAGCTATACCTGCCACAGCTCATCCAAGCACCAGTTCACGTCAATGAGAAATTGACGTGCCATTTTGCCAACACATCAACTCACACGGTAGAACAGCAGTTCTACTAGCAACGTGTCAAGCATTACTCATCACATCTTTCGGCACTCACCAAGTCAGATTACTCATTGATCCAGGATCAGAGCTCACCTTCGTCTCAGAACACCTTGTATCGGATCATGGGCTTACTCGTCAACACTCATCAATTCCAGTCACTGGCATTGGAAACACGAGATCAACACAAACAAGAGGTACCACCACATTAACATTACGATCAATTCATTCATCACGTGGTGTTACCATCGCAGCTCACATACTCAATAAGTTGACGAGTACATTGCCATCAGTACACACACAACCACAGGAGTGGCCACACATTTCATCACTGCAATTGGCAGACCCTGACTTCTTAACACCACGGCCAGTAGATATCATCATCGGGGCTGATTCATACGGGCTAATCATCCAGCCTGGCATCAAGAAACACTCGGACGTCTTACCGATTGCACAATCAACAATATTTGGGTGGATTATTCTTGGTCCAGTCCCAGAGAATTATTCAACACCAAGCAACTCATACCACATAGCAGTAGAATCATCAAACAAGGAAATTCAAGATCTTCTCACGCAGTTCTGGATTCAAGAAGAAACACCATCGACAACAGATCACAGGCTCACCCCAGACGAAGAAGCGTGTGAAAAGCATTTTCAAACGACTCACACTCGAGACGAAGAAGGACGATACATCGTGCGAATCCCGCTCAAATCATCACCATCGAGTCTAGGAGACTCAAAACTCACTGCTCAACGATGTCTACAACGACTCATGAAGAAACTCTCAACAAATAATTCATACACCAATTTATACAACTCATTCATGAAAGAGTATGAAGAGTGTGGTCACATGATACGTGTACCATCCTACCACCAGTCAACTCAAATGAGCGAATCTGTTCATGACTATTGTGAAACCGAGACGACCTTGGCACATGATGCTGTAGCATCAGGAGGGTTGAGGGTCTCGGGAGATCGATTGTCAGAACAAACTTACGCTCATCCTCCATATTATCTTCCTCATCATGGTGTACTGAAAGAAGATCGAATCACAACAAAGTTGAGAGTTGTCTTCAACGGATCCAGCCCAACGACGTCGCAAGTATCACTCAACGACATCCAGCATGTTGGAGCAAAATGTCAACGTGACATCTCAGACGTGCTCATATGGATCCGACAGCACAAACTCATCTTTTCAACAGACATCACAAAGATGTACAGACAAATCGAAGTCCATCCGGACGATTGGGATTTGCAACGAATCATATAGCGAGATGACCAACTCAATATGGTGCCATATCACCTAACAACAGTGACGTATGGAACTCGCTCAGCACCATTCTTAGCAATCAGATCATTGCTTCAACTAGTTGAAGACGAAGGTCATCGCTTCCCGCTCGCAATTGAACCACTCATGAAAGGCAGATATGTTGACGACATATTTGGAGGAGCTAATCAGCTTGACACACTCATCGAAATATCAAATGAAGTCACCTAGCTCTGCATGGCGGGCGGGTTGCCTCTAGCAAAATGGCACAGCAACACCGAGCAATTCATCGAACATATCGACCACCACTCACCATCAAACTCACACTCATTCGAAGATAGCAGTACCAAGTTACTCGGCCTGTCATGGATACCTCGTGAAGACGTATTCAAGTTCCACGCAAAGCCTCCATGCCCAAGTTCCAAGCTCACAAAGAGAATCATCTTGTCTGAAACAGCACAACTCTACGATCCACTCGGGTTTCTCTCACCATTCATCATCAAGGCCAAATCATTATTACAAGAATTATGGCTGGAGAAACTCAGCTGGGACGATCAAGTTTCAGATCAGATACACACCAAGTGGACGTTGCTCAGACAAGAGCTCACTCAAGTCGATGAAATCTCAATTCTACGATGGATTCAACTCACAAGCTCAACACTTGTGGAGTTGCACGGATTCTCCGACGCATCTCAACTAGCAATGGCGGCTGCTATCTATATCAAAACAACAACTCCAGGGCAAGAAACCAAGGTTACACTCATCTGCGCGAAATCAAAAGTAACACCACTCAAGCGACTCTCCATCCCTCGACTCGAGCTCACAGCAGCACTGATCTTAGCAAAGCTCATGAAGTATGTGCAAACAACCTTGGAACTCACCAACACTCAAACGTTCCTGTGGACTGATTCCTCAGTAACGCTCACCTGGATTAACTCACACCCATCACGGTGGAAAGACTTTGTCAGGAACCGAGTGTCAGCAATTCAAAAACTAACTCCAAACAGCGTATGAAAATTTGTTCCTGGCAAAGACAATCCAGCCGATTGTGCTTCAAGGGGCATCAGCATCTCCCAGCTCCAGAAGCACCTCCTGTGGTGGACAGGACCACAGTGGCTCACAGGCGATCAATGTTCATGGCCAACTCAACACTATCAACAAGACTCACAGACTCATCAGGAAGAGCGACCGGGGCTCGCACTCACAGTGGCAACAAATCAAGCCGTATATCATTGGGAGATGATATACAGACACTCTTCTCTCACTAGACTACTCAGAATAACCGCAATATGCTTTCGAGTAAGTCAACTCATCAAGAAATTGCCAAACTCAACGCTCTTTAACCCTCTCTCGCCACAAGATATTGAGAGAGCAAGAGTATTTTGGATCAAAGCAACTCAAGCAGCATATTTCTCAACAGAGCTCATATTGATCACCATAGCTCAACTACCAACAGCTCATCCCTTCAATCGCCTGACTGCCTATATCGACACTCAAGGCATCATTCGGGTTGGACGAAGATTGACCAACTCACAACTGGAACTTGAGGGAATTCACCCAGCAATACTCCCACGACATTCTCACTTCACCACACTCATCATAGCAGATGCACATCACAAAACCATGCATGGAGGCACTCAACTCACCCTGAACTACAAAAGGCAATCGTACTGGATTATTGGTGGTAGAGCTCCTGTACGGTCGCATATACTCAGCTGCATGAAATGTGCTCGACAACGTTGCGTCAGAGCACAACAACTTATGGGTCAATTACCAACCAAGAGAGTCACCCCAGCACGACAATTCTTCTACTCAAGTGTGGACTACGCTGGTCCGCTGACCATCAAAACCTGGAAAGGTAGAGGCGCCAAACAACATAAAGGATGGCTGTGCATTTTCGTGTGCTTCGTCACCTCGGCCTTGCATCTGGAGGCCGTGAGTGACTACTCAACTGACTCATTCATCGCTGCATTCAGACGGTTCACTGGACGCAGAGGCATCTGCAACACTCTCTATAGTGATTGCGGCACAAACTTCATAGGAGCAGATGCCATACTCACCAAACTCTTCACTCAAGGTAAAACAGAATCACTCTCACTGCATTGCTCACTCACCAGCGATGGAACTACATGGAAGTTCAACCCACCAGCAGCTCCACATAAGGGAGGAAAATAGGAAGCAGCAGTCAAATCAGTAAAATATCATCTGAACCGAACAGTAGGAGACATCGCACTCACGTTCGAGGAATTAACCACGTTGCTCATCCAGATCGAAGCAACGCTCAACTCACGACCATTGGAACCACTCACAGAAGACCCTGAAGATACTTCAGCACTCACACCAGCTCACTTTCTCATAGGAGAGCCGCTCACAGCCATACCAGAGCCATCACTCACAGATCTGAACGTTACTAGACCATCACGATGGCAACTAATACAACAAAGGCTTCAATATTTTTGGTCCAAATGGTCAACTCAATATCTCCAGCGCCAACTGTCTACATCGAAATGGCACCATCCATCGAACATTATCAAGGTCGGTTCATTAGTACTGATCACTGATGAGAGGTCTCCACCATCAAAATGGCCTCTTGCCAGAGTCACTCAACTCCATCCAGGAAAGGATAGACTGACCAGGGTAGTGTCACTCAAAACTGCAACAACAACACTCGTTCGACCAATCACCAAGCTCGCCATCTTACCAGCCCAAACTAAATGAAGAACAGATCACACTTAATCATCAACACCGTTGCTGATGGCGGGCGGAATGTTCAGTTTTCACGCCTACCAAGTACACACTCAACTCATGCACACGCTACAGTCACAATCATCTGACGCCTTGCGTCATATGGTATAGCTCGCAGGTATGCTATATCGATTTATCGACCGCGCACTCATGCATATTGTCCATCTGCTCACATCCTCGATCGAAGCTCACTCAAGCGGCCAACGCTGTTAGCGTGGCCCCATCGGCAAGACCACTCACAAGTCTCGCCTTCCATCGCTGACAGCGAATCACAAGCAAGCTGTGACGCACGTCCGTCTTCTTGATACTCTGCCGCGTGGTCGACGGATGTGGCCATTGTTCTCACTCGAGTCGCTCGCAGTACACGTTCCCGCGTAAACTCACAGAGATATTCATTCGTTCCAATCACTTTTGTGCGCATTCATTATTATAGTGTAGTACATTCTTGATCAAATCACCCGTGTGTAAATTCAGTGTCAGTGCGAATCACAGCAACTCAACAGGACTAGTGAGTAGTATGTGTACACCTTTGCTCCATCCCACTCCTATCCCCACTCCTTCCTCCACCACGCGGCTACCCCCACCACCCCACTTTTCCACCGCCGCGCTACCCACTCTGCTTGACCAGTGTCGGTAACATGGAGATGGTAAAGTGAGGTGGTGTGGGTACCTTGGTGAACAAGAAAGAGTAGAGATAAGAGTAGGATGGAGCATAGGTGTACACATACTTGGAATAAAATATTTGACTCACCCTTGTGCTGGCTGCAGCTGTGACGACTCTCCAGAGTGACGGGACACACACACATGCACACACACACACACACACACACTCTCTCTCTCTCTCTCTCTCTCTCTCTCTCTCTCTCTCTCTCTCTCTCTCTCTCTCTCTCTCGCTCACACACTCACTCACTCACGCACTCACTCTCTCAAAAACCACAGCTACGCGTACGGGTAATACGGATTACTCGCACCCATGGAGCTTGGGCACCGTCGGGCGTGGGCATCCGTATCCCGATCAGCGTATCATTACCACGCGCTGCTTCGATCGGATCTAGATTTCGGATCTAGATACGTTTTTTTTTTTTCGAATTAAACTCTCCACGTGCACTGCTAAAGACAGACTGAATGCTCCGGATGAGGCTGGCGGTGATCACAGTGTTTGAAGATAACAAAACCCCTCTGAGTCATAACTAGGTGTGCAGCGCTTTGAATCCAATGTCAGCAGTTTTGCACGTGCGTACCGCTTTGCGCTGTGTTTCTCGTGAAGCGAATGCTCTGCAGTAAAAGACACAGAATATGATACCGTGCCGCGAGAGACCTCGATTATAATGTATATATAATTATAAAAGAAGAGACACAGTGAACCGATGTATTTGTTTTTAATTAATCAATATTTTATTTAAATCACTTTACAGATATTTACCGTCGTATGCAACATCCCTGTAAACACGGTAATCTTCGCTCGGAGACTCCTCTGCCGTTAAATTTATTTTTATCACTGTCTGATCGTCGAGAGGCAAAAGCATTGTAATATTCACGCACTAATCTGTCGTTTTTCGTTACATTATCGCTAAAGAGATTATTAAATCGCGACATGGTGAAGCCGCACGACATAAGGTGTAGGAATACGATGCAAAATTGTCCACACACATCCGACGTATTACTCTGTAGCTGCTTGAGGCCGTACCGATAGAACTTGCAGTTTCTTCGTAGTTGGGCGAGATGTTGCAGTATAACCGGTGGTAGCCCGTAGCTATCAAAGTACATTCCTTTTCTATGATGGTTAACGTACATAGCGATCCAATGCTCTCCAGGTCCGTCGTGGTTATCCGTGTTAACTACGAGTCCGGCTGGTAACGAACATACACGAGGAATTCTGTCAGCCGGGTATACGCCAACGGTTGAAAGTGGTAGATACTGCAGACTCTCGTAGATTTGTCTAGTGTTCATGCTGAACACATAGTCAATGATTAAATGATGACCGATACGCTTTGAAAGACGTATATATATGCAAAATTTATTTCACAGCGTCGTCGATCGTGTCACGACCACATGATGAAGATTTCTCCTCTTTTTTATTCTCTTCCTCTTCGTCTGCTGACCAAACATCCATGTATGATTTTCCTTTAAATGGATGCTCGCGAAGCCAATTTTTTATTTGGAAAGCCTGGCGCATTGCACAATGCGAAGACGCTGTATCGTTTATCATAGCGTGTCTGAAGCATTTTCGCAAAGATTTCGGCATAAATGTGTACTATGGGGCGCCCTCCTCATCCTCCAGGTTGGAAATTTCACGACTCGTGATATCGCAAAGAAGTATAGCCTTCTCGTGACCGCGCGTATAGATGCGTCTTGATTTTCGCGAAATTTCACGCAAGTTAGCGTATACCTGTTTACAGCTCACATCGCCCTCGTACCACTCCATACCGTGAAAATATTTCGAGAGAAAATTATTCTGGCTTCTCGATTGCTGTGGTAATTCGGCAAAGTGACACGGCGGTGCAACGATCCAATGAGCAGAGTACGGTCTATCCACTGCTACCACAGCAATTTCTTTCGGAATAAATTCCGAGTCTTTACCACGCATTCCCTGTATATCCACGACGATATCCATTTTCACGTCTAATCCGTACAGATGACCGAGTTCGACTGATAAGTTACTCGCGGACACGCTTCTACGTGTCTTAACACGAAATAATTTTATGCCGACATCAGCACATTTTTCGCTTATCCGGTAAAATCCACCATTACCTGCCGAGAGGCATCAATTTCAAGGACATTATCATATTCCGCGTAGACTACACAATTTATCGTTGAAGCAAGCGCATCCTCAAATCGTACCTCTATTCTCACACTACCGTGCTTTATTAAATTCCAATGTGTATTGCTGTTCGCCGAAAGATCGGGTGTCAAATCAAAAGCAAACAGACAGTATCCATCGCGATAATTATCGCGATCGATCGAATTACCATCGTTCAAGAAATGTATTCCAGTTCCCGAAAACAACGTTTGAAAAGCATCCACATATAGATGATTTTTCGTGAAATCAGGTTGTAACGGTTTCGAAGGTATTTGAGCACCATCTACATACTACGAGAGATAATTTATCTTGTAATTTTGAAAATTGAACGGATTCATACTGAAGTCACCGTTAAACGCTTTGTTATCGACAAAACCGATAATTATACGCTTCGGCAACTGACCTTACACGATATTATCGATAGTCTCTCCATGAACACCCGAGTGTATTGAACGGCTTTTACCTCGACTCTCGTAAGAGAATATTTAGCCGTAGATTTTGCCAGAGTTCTAGCATGTGAGAGCAGCACACCAGGAGCTATTTTTGTTCTACGAACGAGAAGCGATGCCTCGAGAATCTTTAAGCCGCATTGACCATTCTTTGTATCCCCCACAAGACAAAATGAATCTCTAGACCGAACCAGCCGTAGGCGCATCTCGACACCGTTTAATAGGAACCGTTCCTGATTGAATATATCGCAATGCAGATGATCGAGCAAGTCTACAGTTTTTTCGACATTTAAGAATTGTTTTCTCTTCACAAGACCCGTATTTTCCGATGTTATATCATCCATTTTTCCAGGTGTATCGTCGTACCAGAGAACGCTCGTGAGATGCGAGTTTTTTGCTGCTGGACCGTAATTCAAAAGTGTTTCTATGTACGCTTGATAAGCGTAGGCATTATTTGGAGGTGAAACTAATTTTTGATTCAGGTATACATCCACCTGATTAAACATAGAATGCAAGAGATTGTTTACAGGGCCGGCACTTACTTTCGACGATGTGCCCGCGGCAATTTCCGTAATAGTAGGAGATGTTATTTTCACTCTCAGACTAAGCATAGTATGCGCGAGATCGATATACTCATCACCCTGTCCGGGAATAACAAATTCAATCGGTGAATCATCTGTTAGCGAAGATATTGGTTTGTAATACACCCAATTGGAGCCTTCGATAGTAGTTTGCGTCGGTGGGAGTGAAAATAATTCAAGTTCCGATTTAAGACACTCGCACGAGTGCGCATGTAGAAAAGCCATCTTGTTTCAGCTATCCAAAAATATCTGCAACTGTTCGTTGACGAGTCTTCTTCTTCTTATTGTTCTTATTATTTTTCTTCTTTATTGTTTTTCTCTTTATTACACTTTTATTTTTACGAGAGATACGTCGTGGTTTACGTTCGTTCGATGAATGAGGAGTACGTGAAATTTTGCGCTTTTTATAACCAGACCCCCGCATGAGAGTGTCAATTTTTTCAGAGGCTTTGCGTTTGAGACTACTACCTGATTCTCGCGCTCTCTCGCGAATAGCATCTTTCACAGATATATTTCTATCGAGGATATCACCGGCTACGTTTACACCAGCGTGCAACGCCTCTTTTCCAACTGCTTTAGCGCCCTTCTTTAAAAGTGGTAACACTCGACGAAACAGGCCCCCGAGAAAGCTACCGATACCGTGTCCTCGCTGATTAGGTGTTCCGATATAAACATGGCTAATACCACCGTACCCGCGACGGCCCCATCCGTGCTGCACACTGTCAATATCATCCATAGTGGTGTAATCAATCGTGGGACCTTTTGAAATGTAGTGTCACAGTCAACGTTCCCTGCTCGAATAGTATAGGATCCCCAAATTCGTCGCTTATATCGATCTCGATAGTGTGTAAATTATTGCGCAAGAGAGGTATATATCGTGGCGTTGAAAACGATTTAATTTTTATCGAACCATACGGACAGTCATCAGTATCAATGGGAACAACTCGTAAGAGGGGTGTTTGTACATCGCCTGTAATATAGCTCTCGCAGATATCTGTGTATAAAAACATGCTGCCCGGTATAGCACCGGTGAGAGATGCAGGCCTCGACCCTGTGTATTCGCAATGCGGTTCTATCATTACGGGCCTACAAGCCTCTTCCGAGAATCCTAGTAGCCTTGCGATAGCGGGCGATACGCGAAAGTCGTGGTAGCTATACGATAAATCGTCGCATACGCGTGCCACTTCGACCTGCCCGCTCGGAAGCGATTTAAAGCGCAAATGATCGGCCACGTGAGGTAGCTGATTTATACTCTCCAAAAGAGCGTCTATAGAGCGATATACACCAGGTGCTACTTGGTCTCTATCAGCGCTCCTCCGTGTTAAAAGATTTAAACCCGATAAATCATAATCACCATCCTCAAAAGTTACGAGATTTTCTACAGTAGGAACATGTAAAAGAGTCATCGGATAAGCAATTTCCACAAGAGAAACAGCCCATTCACCGTGCAGGCGTATCTGACGCGGTAGTTTTGTAATAAATTTCGTCGTCGTATTATCCGGAAAATATTGCATACTACTGTTGCTCGGTAGTACGACAAAGAAAGAGCTATCCTTGGAGCTCATATTTATCACGGACGATGATCTCGAGCGTTCTTCTTCTTCTTCTTCTTTGTCCTCTTCTTCTCTTTCGTCTTCTCAGATGACGGAGGCACTCGTACTCGTGATAATTCTGCTTCGTAGAATATACCGTCGATAGTCTCGTTATTCAGATCGTGTAAAATATACACGAATGGCTCTCGATTCACCGATATTCGTTGAATCTTGAATAATTCGTTACTCCAACCACGCTCATATCCTTTCACGAAAGCTGCTTCAGCTGTACTGATACGTATTAAGTCACCGACGCTGTATTTAGGCTTTTTAATTTTTTTCGCGTTACGCTCGTAACGCCGTGCTAAATTGTCTCGGGCTATAGAGGCATTTTCGAGGGTTACTTCGCTCGGAGGAATACGCGTTTCGCTGTGTCTAGTGTGATTATAAGCATATAAAAAATTTTGTAAAACATCGATGTAACGCTTATTTCGCGTGTATGTAAAGTAGCGCCACATTCGCTCTTTTATTGTTCGATTAAAGCGTTCGGCAATCGAGGCTTTTATATCAGGGTTACGAGCAGCGCGAAAATCGATATTCTTTTTCTTGAGAATTTGCTGAAACGGTGCGCCGATAAATTCTTTGCCTCGATCAGTTTGCAATTGTTGCGGGCGACGATTGTTACTGCGCGCGAGTATGCGTGTGAGACCGCGGGCCACGTTTGCGCTCGTTTTGTCACGCAAAGCCTCGACCCACGCGTATTTGCTCAACACATCAATAACAACAAGCAGATACGCATACCCATCGTTGTACGTGGCTATCGAGCGAAGATCAGCTAAATCAGCCTCCCATACATCGTCTATATTACTCACACTGTACGTACGACGGGGAAATCGTCGTCGTACGAAGCGATGCATGTTATATGAATCCTGTGTCTCGAGCCATGGTAAAACATTTTTTCGCGCTACTCTACGATCCACCTAGGCCAAATTTTTTGCTCGAGAATAGGAAGCAGGATGAGCGGTGTCATAATAGATTTTTTGAAGAATTTTCATAATTTTAGCGATGACCAGTTAAATGGATTCTTTTTCTTTTTCTTTTCTAACTGTGTGGGTGGCCGATATTCTACTTGTGCAAAGTTTGGCAATTGTTCGTCCTCTTCTTCATTCCCCTCCTCCCCCTCGATGATGTCGTTTTCAGCCGTGAGCATTAAATCTCTGTTTGAGTGCGCGGTCTCGGCCTCGTCGTCGTTGTTGTTGTTGTTGCTACCGTTGCTGCTGTTGCTGCTGCTACTATCGTTTTCGCGCGGTAAAATAAGACGCCGCTGTGGTGTCGAGGATGATGTAGGTGTAGGCTCGTGTAGTAACGCGGGATTACCGATAAATTCACGCGGCATCTGTATCGCTCGCAGGAGTTTGGCAAAGTGAGATCGTCCGATGGGTTTCTCGCGTTTTCTAGCTCGCATAGCATCGTTAACAAGATCAACGATATTGGAATTTGAAATTCTTCTGCCGTTTATGGAAACAACACCGTTACGATCCCATGTCATTTTTTTACCAACGGCGCTGCGATGCAAATTGCGAAGCAACGATATTGCTTTAGATTAAAATTTTTTTTGGTACGCTATCGATAATAAGTGTGTCATTGAGCCGCGATTTAACTTTGTTCATTAAATCGTCGTCGGATTTATTCTCGTGGCTATCGAGTATTGCTGCTTTTCGTTTTGATGAAATATTCGGTACGGCATTATCGTACTCGACCATGTGAAGATAACGCTGTAAAACCTGTTGGTACGCTATCCACTTCTCTCTCTCGCTCTTGTACGAGTGAGAGTTTAGAATTTCACTCAGCTCAGAGTCGAGGCGCGATAATGGCGTACCGGTAGTCTGTACGGAAGGCAACGGGTCTGCACTAGTAGTAGTAGTAGTAGTAGCAGCAGCGGCAGTAGTGGCGAGTCCAGCGAGACGATGTATGTTATCATGAGGAATAAGTACCATCTTTCTGGCATATTCCATGTCTCGCGTAGGCCAAGACAGGCGCAAGAAGCAACTTGAGAAATCCGACGCAGTGCTCGACGATGATCTTCCTCTTACCGCTCCAATTTCCCCTTTTGGCGGCTAGTCGTCGAAGAATTGTCGCGTGCCTCCGAAGATGATTCTTTTGTACGTTGTTCAGACTCACGTTTCCCTGTAAAACGTTTAGAGCACACTCGCATATACAGCGTACAAGCGCTACATCTGCTTTGCGCAAAATTGCACGTCGTTGCTCTTGCTTCAGATAACACAACGCTTGCAATATAATTATCTGCTTTTTATCGAGAGGTCCACGCAACGCCATTACAAGCGCATTACTGGTACATCGCGCGACGCATCGCGAACTTTTATTGCTTTTTGAGGCAGTTTAGGTCTTGCGTCATTCGAGTAGTCTACTGCTTGCGGTAAACCCTCGCGAAATTCGATTTTATCACCGTACTCTGAATACCCGGACTGCCACTCTGAGTAATAAAAAAGTATACGCTCGAACGGGACATCCGTCATTTCGCGCATGTATTTAAAGAATTTTTTTACAAAATATGTTTTACCACATCCCGTAGGACCGCTTATCACAGCTGTCCACGGATGTTTCCAACGTGTATCCATATCGACGAGTGTCTATCAAAATCAATCAGCAGACTCTCAAATAAGCTTATACCGCGGCTGCGGCTGCGGCGGCGGCGGCGGCGACCCCGCGGCATCAGCTATTTTCGTGGCCTTAAAGAGCTGATAAGACGCGGCGCGCCTGCACTAGCTGATGAGGCGCCGGCCCGGGGTATAAGCTGGCGTTTACGCTGTATGTATATTAAATAACGATAATTTTTATATTTCTCACAAATAAAGCAATATTTTTATTTCACTATGCATACATCTCTATATACAAATTTTACGAATCATCAAATTCTAAACAACAATATTATCAGGAGTACAAATTGAAAATGCGGGATTTTTTTCTATTTTTGAACGTTTATTCTGAAAAAATGGTAACAAATGAATTATTCAAAGTATTGTCCATCGCTAGCCACAACTTTTTCCCATCTTTCTGGCAATTTACGGATACCGTCGCGAAAAAATTCGGCCGGCTTGGCTGCTATCCAGTCATCGACCCATTTTTGGGCTTCTTCGTAAGAATGGAAGCGCTGGTCAGCTAGGCCATGTGTCATCGATCGGAAAAGGTGGTAATCGGAAGGAGCAATATCTGGGCTATACGGCGGGTGGGGTAAGACTTCCCATTTCAGCGTTTGTAGGTATGTTTTGACCGGCGCTGCAACATGTGGCCGAGCGTTGTCATGTTGCAAAATTACTTTGTCGTGTCTTTGCTCGTATTGTGGCCGTTTTTCTTTGAGTGCGCGGCTCAAACGCATCAATTGAGTTCGGTATAGTGCTCCTGTGATGGTTTCGTTCGATTTCAATAGCTCATAATACACCACACCCAGCTGGTCCCACCAAATACAGAGCATGAGCTTGGCGCCGTGAATATTTGGTTTGGCCGTCGATGATGATGCATGGCCGGGGTAACCATATGATTTTTTGCGCTTCGGGTTATCGTAATGGATCCACTTTTCATCACCAGTGACAATGCGATGCAAAAAACCCTTCCGTTTTTGCCGTTCGAGCAGCAGTTTGCATGCAAAAAAACGGCGCTCGACGTCTCTCGGCTTCAGCTCATACGGCACCCAATGTCCTTGCTTTTGGATCATTCCGAGGGCTTTTATACGATGGGAAATGGCTTGTTGTGTCACTCCCAATGAATCTGCGAGCTCTTGTTGAGTTTGACACGAGTCTTCATTGAGTATTGCCTCCAATTCAGCATTCTCAAACTTTTTCACTTGGCCCGGCCGCTCTTTGTCCTCAACGTCAAAATCACCACTTCTAAACCGCACAAACCATCTCTCGCACGTTGAAACCGATGGAACATGACTCGGATAAGCCTCGGAGACCAATCGATGTGCTTCAGCAGCACTTTTCTTCAAATTAAAGAAGTAAATTAAAACTTCCCGCAAATGCTGTTTTGTTGGCACGAAACTCGACATATTGAGAGCTCAAAAAAACTATGAATTTGACACTGCGACAAATTGACACATACTGAAAATTAAAGCTATAAGACGTAGCTTTGACATGAACATAGTCACAGTACTGCCTGATGCGTATAGCGTTAGTAACGCCATCTGTTATCAAACCCGCATTTTCAAATTGTACCCCTGATATATCCACGGATGTAGCACTAGAAAGCCAGAACAAAAGGAAACACTCGATAAGAAAGACGGGACAAAAGGAATCAACGATGAGATAGTCAGCACAAAAGGGAACGGTAGAGAGAGATAGCAGCTACTGTTACGAATAGCAGCACAAAAAGAACGATCCGATAACGATTTTATACATGATAAATCAATTTTTTTCAATGTATTGTACACAGTCAATATGTTACATGAAATTAGACAAAAAGATTATTTTTAAATATCGCGAATTCACCCGTAAAACTATATACTTTTTTGCGTTATACTAATTAGCGTATTTCACAATAGCCATACGGTACAGTAGAGTACAGCCCGTGCCGTTTTCGCTTCGTGTTAACAGGCTCGCATGATTTCGTTTCTTTACGCGTTACTACATGATGAAATTCCTTACGTCGAATAGCGTCGAATTTTAAAATAATAGGTACGCTCCTTGCTCCTGTCATGAAAGATCGTAATGCGTTATAATTTACGTGACGGTTATTCGCAAAGTTTAGCGTGATACCCTTCACTTTACATTTCTCAATAATCGTACCGTCGGGTTTACGAACAAGGTATGCGTAAAATTTTGGTCCACCCGAAACGAACGAAGTTATATAACTACCAGGCCCGTATTCACTTAATTCATCCGTAAGATCTCCTAGAAATTGACCGATTGGCGGCTCATACTCGTTACCACTGGGATGGCTCACGTAAATACAGGAGTCCGTATCGCAGTACAATATTCGTCGCCCGAGCCCCTCAAGATAACTGTATAATTTTAGGCGTGCCTGTGCCGTCGTGTATGCTGCAATCACGGCGTTTGATGTCGGTGATGGTTGGATAGCATCGCGGTTGCTCACATAGTTTACATACATAATCTTGTGATTAACCGGTAGCATCCCCGTCACCTCAATCTCCGGACTCGTTAGTAAATTCATTAACTCCGCGCGCGTGAAGACGATAACGGTTTTCGTGAGATTCTCTCGTTGACCAAACTTTCCCCAGAATGAATTAAGAGCCAATTTCGCTAGTGAATGTAAACCCGGATTTGGCTGCAAAGCACTTCGCTCGAGATATACACCCTCAGACTCCTTGTACAATGCTATAAAACGCTCTATTGCTTCCTCATCATCGTTACACTCTGTTGGCGGACCACTCGCCTCCTGTTTTATTTTTAGGAATGTATCGATGTACTCGGCAAAATGACCGCCTCGTCGCGTTGTCGAGTCATACTGCGTAACAACGTATTGCCAAATTTCATAGATACGCGTCACTTTATATCCGAGCGACACAGCTTTTCTCAGTTCGTCCACGACCCATGTGCCGTCAAACGCTCGCTCAGTCGTGTCATCGTGTGTACAAACCTCGGATGTGTCCATATCTGTACAGCACGTTCTACACAGGGGGAACAGTAGTTTCCCATGCATGCGAACAGGCAGTACGGGTATATACAAATCGCGCGGTGCCAGCACGGTACACTTCACGAGACCCTCGACGACACTTAGATCGTTTTCAAGTCTTACGAGTTCTCGACACTCGTCGCCTACGTACAATTTCGGGTGTCCAACGGGATATTTTCCATTCTTACATACCCACGGATACAGCGAGCAAACATCCACATAGCGTATCTGCTCCCTATTCGCGACGTCGTACAAGCTTACAAAATTTTCCGTTCGACCGCCAAAGAATGCATCGCGTGGTTCGAGAGGCGCCTGCTTGACCATGGCGTGATTTTTCACGTATATCGACATTTCCTCGTTATTCTCGAGTAATCTGTCAAAATCGCATTCTCATATTTCGGTTAGAGTGTACCCTTTCGATCTGATTCGCCCGGAAATAAGAATGGTACGCTCGTATCGCTCATCCATTGTATCGCCGAATTTAGTTCGAGCATCTCTATTCACGCGATAACATCGCGGACAACCGTGCCAAAAGCAGCCATGAAATTGAAGAACGTGATGGACCCCCGCATCCACGTAGTAACCGTCCACGGCCGGTAGGCCGGCCGGAGGGCGATACTCTCTCGTGCGTCCAGCATGAGCAATAACGCAGTTGAGCTCACGCTCGAGCCATACGAGCCATACGACGGCCTTGCGCGATTGCTTATCACCCCAGCGATATCCTCCATGTGGTAACACCGCAATGCGATCTTTCTGTAGAAAATTCTTTCGAAATATCTCATACATGCTGATGCTATCGTGCATGCTTCTGTAAAGGGGCACACGCTCCCACAACGTATAAGTAACTCTCGAAAAGCTAAACACGCTCGTCTCAAAACCGTAACATCTGTACGACAATATTGCACAAATTGCGTCGCAGAATCAAATTTATAATCTACGCGACTCGATTCTTCCTCATACCATTTTAAAAAGCGCTCGCGATCCGCTGAGAACATGGTATCGGGTGAGTAAAAATGCAAAGCCGGCAGAGGACCTGAGTAATTCTGATATTCCGGTGTGTTGAATAAATGGGGAAATGTACCTTTTGCCACCTCATCAGCGAAACCAAAGGCCTTAGGTAAAGCGCTAAGAGCCATGGGTAAATAGTTTAGACTATCGAGAAAAACGACATCGCCAATTTTCATCGAGACAATCTTCGTACCGTTCATAATCAGAGAGGGCAGCTGTGTTTTTTGCACCTCGATTAAATACCGTAGAATAAATTGTGCGTCGAAACCTCTAGCATTATGGGCGATGCAGATGGTCTTTTTAAATTTTTGCGATAATGCCAATTTTACGAGATCCCCAACAGGATCATCGATAAACACGAATTCACGTTTACCACAGTTAGCACAATCTGTCTCTATATCTGTGATATCCAGACATGCCATACATACGCATTGTGCGACACATAAATTCGGCTCGTGAATTCGTGTTGATTTATCATCATGCAATTGCGCGTGTTGCTGCGTCTCAAAATCATAAAATAAAAACCTCGTGGAAGACTTGTCTTTTTTCTTCTCCTTTTGCGCATCTGATTTCTTAAGAGGTGCTATAAAACATGCATGCGTAGTCGGCCGCGTTTGCTTGCATGTAGCACAAAACGATATACCACATACATGCATCTTTTTATCTGTGGTTTTAATCATACGCGAGCAGCCTCTACAGATTTTCAATGCGTTACAGACGCTGTACCGTCTATATTTACGAGACGTGATACCCGCGGAGCCCTCACTCTTGTGATGAGCGAGGCAAAAAGCACCAAAGAACAAACGATTACAGTCTGCGCAATACTCAGGCTGAGAGTCTCTATTACCATTGCAATAAGTGGATTTACATCGAGCACATTGATAGCTACATCGATGCTCGAGTACTCGAATATACTTGGAATGACATTGCGTGCAGAACCCCCGACTACCTAGCGCACCGGCGAGATTTAATATCGGTTGATAGTGATGAGAACGCTCGTAATAGAGAATAAAGAGTGTATGATTAATTTTACCTGTTGCAGTGAGTACGTATTTTCGCCCATCGTACAGAGCCGGAACGCGTTTTCCGAAGGTGAGAAATTCATAAACGACAATCGCTATACCCTCGTGAACCAAGTACTCCTGAAAGAGCTGAATTTCGCGCGCACCACACCCCCTAGACGGTGTCGTTACCCCTGCATTACGTGTGAGCTCTATCGCCGCTGTATATTGCGCACCTCGAAGCCCGTTCCGAATTTGACACCATCGTCTGTGTAGCACACCCGTACGTATTTGACTGCATTTGGCATGCGCTCGGGCAGTGACAAGGGATCGTTGTAGACACAAATTATCGCGATTACTTATGCGTAAAATGGACTTTTTTGCAATAGACTCGTGTGTAAGCCTAGTGCCCACACCAGCTCCTTCGACGCCTCGTACTATACAGGTCGTCATTCTACATGTACCAGCATCTATTCGAAATTCGCGCGCGCTCTGAGCTACACTATTAATTAGTCGCCATATATCGTCGGGAACGATGTCACGAGCTGGTCGAAATGATAACCATACAGGTCCTTGCGCAAAAGACGGTACGCTCAGAGTCATACCCACATAATCATGTCCTTCGCACAATTCTGTAAGACGTGTGAGAACATCTCGTACACCTCCCTCGAACCATGTCAGATGATCGATATCGACCGGTGGCTGACGAAAATAAAAATCTGTCTCTCGACCCTGCATCCTAAAGCGTGAAAAATAACGTCTCTGCTCGTTGTCGATACCGAAACGTTCACCAGGAGGCAAAATATCACCACCCCGTGCAGCAGTCCTTCCATCGCCGGTCTGTCCACCTGCAGGCATAATTAAACCATTTATTAGAATTTTTATTTAATTTACTTTAAATTTTTGTTTCTCGCTGGCTATATACTATGCATATAATTCGTGTAACGTAAGAATTACAAACTTATATTTGCTTCTAGTCCTCGAATCCGTCGACTGCACCCGGGAACCGCCGACGCATTTCGTAAACCAACTCGATTGTCGGCGGTCTCGGCACAGTGAATCGTGCAAAGCGAAAAACGTTTGGGTCCGTCTCGTACCCTGCTTTTTCATTTTACTATTATTATCCGCGTAATTTTTTTATTTTTGTCATCGTAGTTGTATTATTAAAAGCTTACCTGAATCTACAGGGTCCTCCTCCTCTTCCTCCTCCTCCTCCTCGTTGTCATCGTCTACGTCTTGCTCCTCCTCCTCCTCCTCCTTTTCTTCTTCTTCTTGTTCTTCTTCTTCTTGTTCTTGTTCTTCTTCTTCTTCTTCCTCCTCCTCTTCTTCTTCTTCTTCTTCGTCTTCTTCCTCGCTGTCTGTATTGCTGTTGGCATCATCGTTTAAACTGTATTGTCGCGATGGGCCTGCGACGGATTCATCTGGTTCTCTCGAGGGGCCTGCCATGAAAAGACCGTTTGTAGGTTTATGACCGCAGAATGGCTGGGTAAAATTTATCCAGCGATTCCCTACGGTGCTGTCGCCATCGTTGTCCCTGCTATGATCATCTGAATCGGTTCTACCCTCCTCATCGAAATCATAGGTGTCGGATCCCATTTCTGCGTCTTCATACCGTCGAGCTATATAAAAATCTTATGAAATAAAGGAAATAAAATAAAAGTAATTAGAGCTGTATATTACTTACGTCTTTCATTGAGTATGGGTTGCAGAGCAGTCTCATTCAGCCAGCCTCGTCGACGAATAACACGCACCACCGAATCAATAGATATTTGATTATCAAACAATCCAATATTATACGCGTCAACTAAATCGCGCTGATGACACTCGCACAGCATACCGCGAATTTTACGAACAACCGCCTGTGTCGGAAGTTCCCATAGGGTGATCTGTAAATTTCTTCTACCCCAGCGCGAACGCAACGACGGTCTACGCTTCAATATAAACTCTATCAATTTTCTTATCAATGAGCGCTTTACCACTCTGACCATGATTGTGCTGTTAGAGTAGTAGTAGTAGTAACCGCAGTAAATCAGACAATTAACTAGAGAATTTTCAAAGCGGCTCACTTTTATATATATTCCTTTAACAAGCTCTCTCTCTCTCTCTCTCTCTCTCTCTGCATATACTGCAACGATGTAATGAATACGACTAACCAAGAAGATGGCCGCACGCGATCGCTTTACAAAAGCAAGACCTAGGGAAATATTTAGCGATGGTGGTGTACTTAGTTATCGAGTTTCGCTGATGAAAGTCATATTGTTTTCATCTAATTTCAAGGCACTCGGCCATGAGGAAAATCATCAAATTTCACCGACGAATATTATTTAGTTTTCATGGTACATATTATCTGTATGTCAATGTGTGCGTGTGCGCATAAGTGTGCGCGAGTATGCAAGAGTTTTGGGATATATCTGCTGCTGTTACTAGGCTGTTGAGGAGAATGCGACAAATATCAAAGGATATTGGCTAGCAATTTTCAGGCGTATGATTTGCAGTATCAAAAGAAGAGGCAATGCAGTTAGGTGGTGGGGGAAATCTGTATAAAACGGAGTATGAACACCACCGACGATTCATTCGAAAAGTCACAGTCTACAGGAAAGCAATAAAAATGGCAAATAACGGTGCTAAGCCTCATGCGATATCGCAGTATATAGCGAGCCCCGTTATGTACGGCTTAAATAAATCATTTGGTAAAATAATCGTAGCCGGGTTCGAGTTGAACTCTACGTGTACGCTTACACCGGTGGTGAAAATATTGTCGAATACTTTTACCGGAATTACACTCGGTGCGGACGAGTGGCGAGTGTTTAAAAGTGATTTTTCTCGCGTACAACAATATTTCGAAGCTCATAGGACTGATGCCGAGAAAATGTGTAATACCCGCATAGAGCACACAACGCATTACACACTTTTAACCTCGTGTTACCAGCACAGAGCTGTGTCATTTGGTAAAATAAGCGGTAGCGCTGATGAGGAATACGAGAATCAAGAAGAATCTGGAGAATCGAAACGGAAACGCTTCCGGAAATACTCTCCAAACATTGTTCTTCAGCGGTCTACGTTTGATATGCTCGTCGAAATAAGTAGAAGAATTGATATCCATATGCAGGCTCTAGAGAGCAAAAGTGAAACGATTCAGAGGTGTATGAACGAGGTGGTATCATATGTCCGTGAAAAGATAGTTGCCAGTGAAATGACTCGTGCAGTAGCGTATGAGATCATCGGTTCCAAGGACTTCTTTGAAGAAGCGCTCGAACACATCGCGATCTTGCTAACGCCAGAGGATACGGAGTTTATGAAAATTATTTTGTCTGAAATAATTGTGCTGTTTCTTGGTCATATCGCTGATCATGCATCGGGTGTTGCGTTGCGAACGCAATAATTCTACGTATGTGCAGCTATTTGTGATAAAGAAACTGTTGTAAATAATTGTATATAGTGTACATTTCGCTCGAAATATTATAAAGTATACACAGATGTCAGTCACAGTGAGAGAGAGAGAAAGAGAGAGAGAGAGAGACAGTCGTAAAACCGAAGCATCAGCAAAGGTCTGCGCTAGAAAGAAGACGGATCGCTCGTCTCTGTTTTATTAACACAGCAGATCATGGAATACGTGCCAATGTCGATTAGCAGCAAAGCAGCGGAGCTTGGTAAGTAAAAAATATAAAATAATTTTTAATCATGTGATATTTATTTTTAATTAAAAAAATAATGTTTTGCAGAGCGAGCAGCCCCTGCATATGAGCCGACACCGAGGGTTCGTTATTCGTGTCATGGAGAGCGAGAGGAAGTTAGAGCTAACTTCGGGAAAGAAAAGTGCCACCCGACATCCTCATCCGCAGTTGTCGTCGGTGGCAGAAGATCATCAACGCTGCCAACTTTGTATAATGAGTCGTGACATATCAGGTAAGACATCATCGATTATTCTGTACACGATGTTTTTTATTGATCAGTGCGCTCAATTAAATAGTTGTTTCGTTCTTTTTTTCAGAAGTACACTATGATGACAACGTCCACAGCGAAAAATAATTTAAAGCAATATTACGAGTGATAATATAAATTAATTCCATATAGCGATAAAAATAAAATTAACGGTGAAGAAATCTCCGAGCGTGGATGACCGTGTTTGCAGGGCTGTTGCATACGACGGTAAATGTATAAAGTGCTTTCCATAAAATATTGGTTAATTTAAAAATATCTGATCTTACTGTGTCTCTTATTTTTATAGCATAATAATTGAAGTCTCTCTCTCTCTCTCTCTCTCTTTCTCTCTCTCTCTCTCTCTCTCTCTGTGAGGGAACATATTCTATATCTTTTACTGCAGGGCAAGCACTTTGCGAGGAGCATAGCGCAGGGCTATGCATGCTCGAAAACCTCTTTCGTTGCATTCAAAGTGATGGATACCTAGTTATGATTCATAGGAGGCTGTTATCTTTATGCCCGTGATACTCTCTAGTAGCGTCTCGAGCATTTAGTCTGTCTTTGGCATCCTGTTTGGAAACAATAAAAAGCAATATGTATCCACGATACGGCAAGGAGATTTTAAGCGACTCGTTTTGGTGCCGATTAATGTTTGTCGAGAGTGTAATGAGTGTGTTTCTGCGTACGCAGGAAATGTGCGATGCATACGACAAGCTGGAAGAACTCCTACGTAGTGTGTATTTAGTGGAACGTCGTGGAAGACCCATTGAACTTGAGGAGTTGCATATCGGTATGTCCTGTATTGTGCCTCGTTTCAATAACGTTGTCCGCGGGGAAGTGGTTTACCCGGACTTTGATGGGTACTGCGAGGTGCTGCTAGTCGATTTCGGCGAAACTATTTACATCGACTGGTCTCACCTATTTCATCCGGATCCTCTAGCAAGTATGCTACCGGTTCTTGTCATGGAGTTTTCCATATGCGGACTCGACCGCGTGGACGTTGCAGGTATCGAGCAGCTCGTCGAAGAAGCGTTCGGTGGAGATGACTTGATCGCTGTCATGATGCGACCTCTTGCCGGCGATAGCGTTCCGCGGGTTCGCTTATCGAACGGTGAACGCGTGGATGTGGCGGCGTTTATTATAGAAGCCCTCGGTGATGAGATAGATATCGGCTACGATATCGATGCCGTGGACGAGGGCTTCGACGAGGACATAGTAATGAATTAAAGACGCTGTGCATGTGTATGTGTGTGTGTGTGCGTGTGTGAGAGAGTACATTCGAGAGACAGGAGTTTAAAATCGCTGTGGCAGGAGGGTAGATGCCTACAACAGCTGCGGTGGTGGTGAGTACATAATTTTATTCATTTTCCCAAGTATGTGTACACCTTTGCTCCATCCTACTCTTATCTCTACTCTTCCTTGTTCACCAAGGTACCCACACCACCTCACTTTACCATCTCCACGTTACCGACACTGGTCAAGCAGAGTGGGTAGCGCGGCGGCGGAAAAGTGAGGTGGTGGGGGTAGCCGCGTGGTGGGGGAAGGAGTGGGGGTAGGAGTGGGATGGAGCAAAGGTGTACACATACTACTCTAGTGCAGCACTCACATAACCGTCAGCGGCGTGGTTCGCTCGTTGGCAGCAGAGACGCCATTCTGCCTCGCACCGATCATCGGCGTCCGGACACTCACCAGCCTGCCGTGTGGCTTTACTCGAGCTCTACAACCAGACTGTATCACCAGGATCAACCACACGGAATCAACAAGTCAACTCAGAGGCCTGAGAACCTACTCACCAACAGTACATCAACACGCAGGCCAGACAAATCACAGTATATATTTGTTATAATCACCAGGTATTTTTTATGCAATCACTGTTATATAATTTAAATAAACATTGAATTTATTATTGTTCATTACTGAGTGCTTTTAATTATTTATACTTGTCACCAGGATCCTTAATCTTACTATTCGCATCTGTCACTTGACATGCTACGTGTGAATGTATCGACTTGCTACCTGTCGACAGATTAAAAATAAGTTCAAACTCAAACTCAGTCTCACACTCATTATCATAACATTTTTTGGTCCTTCGAGCCGGATATAATGTACTCATACTCATTAACATACAAGCACACAATTAATATAATTGTGTGCTACGAAAGTAATTCACAAAAACTGAACACAATTAATGCAATTGTGTGCTTCTCAGATATTCTTTAAACTCCAAAATTCATTTTCAATTTATTGTGTATTTGTTCATATTCTTTATATTTTCAATATTAAAACTTATCTTTTGTAATTGACATGCGGAAGGTATAATAAACCGCTTTCTAAAAATACCATCTACGAGTCTGGTTTATTTCCACCCTGTCTTGAGTGAAGTCTCATATTTTTCCAATATATTCGCAGGTTCGTTCCAACAACATCTTCCGGACGGATTCTCAAACACAATACTTTCTGAGACATGGTTGGATAATGACGATTATATTGATATCCTGAATTTCGATATTGTGGTAATATTTAAACGCGATATTAGAGCAGGTGGAGTAGCGATATATCACAATACGAATGATAGTTTTCGTATTGTTACTCCACAAATGGATTTACCATAAGTACGCATCAAAGCGGCTTCTTCCTTTTTATTTTCTCTTTCGAGATGGGCGCCAGGCGCTTTCGCGCCGGAAGGAAAAAATACCGAGTTAGATGACCAGTCTCGACCCAGGCCAGCTACAGCTGTTCAAGGCAGAGTGGGTGGTTCGGGCTGTCAAGCTACTTATTAGTAAAAAAAAAAATAAAATAAAATACGGATAAAATCAATCAAGTAAAATAATTCCTTAAAACCCACGAACCAAGTCGAATAATAAAATATTGTCAATAACTACGACCAAACGAGAACAATCCATGGAGTCAGCAAATAAAACCAATAAATAATATAACTGAAGCAGAATTCCTAAATAAAATCAATGAAAATAATATCAATAACAACTAAATAAAGTAAAGAAGTAAAACCAATAAATAACTTAGACTACAGGCAGGTACGGGATTTACAACAGCCAACTCGGGCAGCTCCTTTATTTGGTCGAAGCAGTTATTAATATCAGGAGTACAAATTGAAAATGGGGGATTTTTTTCTATTTTTGAACGTTTATTCTGAAAAAATGGTAACAAATGAATTATTGAAAGTATTGTCCATCGCTAGCCACAACTTTTTCCCATCTTTCTGGCAATTTACGGATACCGTCGCGAAAAAATTCGGCCGGCTTGGCTGCTATCCAGTCATCGACCCATTTTTGGGCTTCTTCGTAAGAATGGAAGCGCTGGTCAGCTAGGCCATGTGTCATCGATCGGAAAAGGTGGTAATCGGAAGGAGCAATATCTGGGCTATACGGCGGGTGGGGTAAGACTTCCCATTTCAGCGTTTGTAGGTATGTTTTGACCGGCGCTGCAACATGTGGCCGAGCGTTGTCATGTTGCAAAATTACTTTGTCGTGTCTTTGCTCGTATTGTGGCCGTTTTTCTTTGAGTGCGCGGCTCAAACGCATCAATTGAGTTCGGTATAGTGCTCCTGTGATGGTTTCGTTCGATTTCAATAGCTCATAATACACCACACCCAGCTGGTCCCACCAAATACAGAGCATGAGCTTGGCGCCGTGAATATTTGGTTTGGCCGTCGATGATGATGCATGGCCGGGGTAACCATATGATTTTTTGCGCTTCGGGTTATCGTAATGGATCCACTTTTCATCACCAGTGACAATGCGATGCAAAAAACCCTTCCGTTTTTGCCGTTCGAGCAGCAGTTCGCATGCAAAAAAACGGCGCTCGACGTCTCTCGGCTTCAGCTCATACGGCACCCAATGTCCTTGCTTTTGGATCATTCCGAGGGCTTTTATACGATGGGAAATGGCTTGTTGTGTCACTCCCAATGAATCTGCGAGCTCTTGTTGAGTTTGACACGAGTCTTCATTGAGTATTGCCTCCAATTCAGCATTCTCAAACTTTTTCACTTGGCCCGGCCGCTCTTTGTCCTCAACGTCAAAATCACCACTTCTAAACCGCACAAACCATCTCTCGCACGTTGAAACCGATGGAACATGACTCGGATAAGCCTCGGAGACCAATCGATGTGCTTCAGCAGCACTTTTCTTCAAATTAAAGAAGTAAATTAAAACTTCCCGCAAATGCTGTTTTGTTGGCACGAAACTCGACATATTGAGAGCTCAAAAAAACTATGAATTTGACACTGCGACAAATTGACACATACTGAAAATTAAAGCTATAAGACGTAGCTTTGACATGAACATAGTCACAGTACTGCCTGATGCGTATAGCGTTAGTAACGCCATCTGTTATCAAACCCGCATTTTCAATTTGTACCCCTGATAACAATAATAATCGAACTAATAAAAGCAACGAACAGTTTAACAAAGTAAGATACGCTCTCGACCGTACTAGTCCCTCATGACCAAATACAACAGACGGGACGACGGCCGAACTCGCACTACTTCCGAACGCAAAACGAAAAAAATTATAATAAAGTACTGTTCGCTCGAATAAAAAAAGAACAAATAAATGGAACAAATAAAGTATGCTGAATCACGGTACGCCAGCCTAATTAAAACGAAGGCGTTAACGCCACGCAGTCCCAAGCAATAAAATAAGTCGACCAGAAATAAATTAAATCACATGAATTTAAGTCCATTACCAGGTAAAATCCGCGACGCTGTCTATTCCATTCATATCCCACATAACCAATCAACAAATTCAAACTACTCCGGGATAACGGCCTAACGCGCGCGTGGTTTAACCGTTAACAAAATCAATTAATTAATACGGTGACTTTTCCCCGGTATCTACCGGTTACACGATCTCGCGAGTACACTCGATAAATGCCGCGGTTCCCGATACAAATTACTACTCTGCACGCAGTGTACTAGAGTCGCAGGTGTGACCAGGCTCGAAGAAATTAATAGTTCACAAATTGAATGATAAAATAATAAAATAATAGTAAAAGACCGTAGAAGGGAAAAGAGTTTACCGGGACGCTGAGGCTGCGACCTTCCTTGAAATCCGGTACGAAGATGATTGTATTAATTTGAGTCCCTTCTCAATTAGCTATCGGGTGCGGCTTCTCGTTTGAATCCTCAACTTGACAAAGTGTTTGATCCGGCGATAATTATGTGTACAGAAGAGCGGGACAATGATACTTTCGACGATACGTCCTCCTTACTCGATGATCACCGGGAAAAAGCCTCGAGGTCCGTTCGGCATGCGTGCCCGTGAACTATGGCCCCCACTTAACCCGCTAAACTCGATTAATTGGGGGAACCTGTGTCGCACGATGACCGCGACTAGCGCCTCAGTTGGACGAGAATAGAAAGCCCCATATCCTTCAGTACGTTGGGCGGGATAATGATACATCCCGACCGGGAAAGGTGTGAAATGTCGGTCCAGATAAAAGGACAGAATCCCGAAGCTCTCCTCCTCTTGGTACTCTTCCATCGTCCCTCCGGTCGTATCAATCGCATTATGCATATATATAAAAAAATACAACAAAAAAAAATAAAGATAAAGAATAAATAAATTACAAAAATCCCCCTTACAACCCTGAGATATCGTGCTGGTAGTCGTCGAGCGAGGAGGACGTAGCTCGAATATTCTGCCACGTTACACTCCAAATAAAGCAATAGACTCTATCATCGAATTCATTCACGAAAATTTAATTTAATATACGCCAGAGGTGTCCATGATACTTAAAAAAAATACCACGAATTACCCATGATTTTAAGTGGAGATTTTAACATAAATTTTGCCAAACCAACTTCATTACCTTTAATAGAATTTAAAAATAATATATTCAGTTTACAAATGTTAAATAACAGAAATGAGCCAACAACAAGATCAGGAACTACCATAGATGCAGTATTTCAAAGATTTTAAAATAAAATTCAAACCAAAACATTTGTATCATATTTTAGTTACCATAAGCCATTAGTAACATGTTTGGAAATTGGCAATGATGAAATTAATGATAATATATGAGCTAATTTTCCCGATGTAAAAAACTATATAATTGTTACGTCCTGGGTCTCCAACCCCCTTTGTGAATTTTTGAATTTTTTGATAATTTATATACGATTTATTATTCATTCTTTTGCTAACGCCAGCGTTCACACGCTGGCCGGCGAGACGCGGAGCGTCGGCGTGATACGTTGCCATCCGCTAATAATTTGCTTAGGTCAGCGTTCACACGCTAACCAACGGGACGCAGCGCACTGACAAGACGCGCTGCGCCCTGCAAATAATTATTACGCGTGCCTTCTGCACTGCTTTATTCATTTTTGATTAGTTAGTTCTTCTCCGGGGGCCGACCATGACAGTCGGTCCTCGTCATATCATACCTGTATCCTATCATTTATTTTTAATATCTTCGTATATGACTTTAATATTAGTGGTTTATAAAATGTTTTTTCCAATGCGCGCTGTTTAATATCTATTGCTTTACTGTTCCGGTGATGAAATGTTCGTGCGCGCCATCTATTAATTATTTAATTGTTTTAATATACATAGTGGATCTATCGGTGCTCCAATAAACTTTGTTTAACTGTTTTAATATACATAGTGCATCTATCGGTGCTACTGTTTTGCAACACTCAATTTTACGATCGTGTTAAACTATAAATATATACTTAAATAGTGATTGTCCGCGCAACCAATGACATTGTGCGCGTCCCAATAAACACTGTGTAGTATATATCAAGAGACTATTACAATTACATTTATTGGTAATTGTTTCAATACCGTTTTAACGTCTAATAATGCTACGATTGTGTTAAATTATAAATATATTTACTGTTTCAATAAGTGCTTCTGTGCTTCAATAAACATTATTTATTTAAACCACGCCCCTCACCAGCGTGCCCCAATCCCGAGGCAGCACATTCTGTCTCAAAATGGGGAAAATAAAATATTATTCCTTCGTTGCGTCCATTCGTTAAAACCCAGGACGTAACATAATATAAAATACTTTTTATATTAAATATAGCGATTTCTATATTTCATAAAATATTACCTCGAGTCACATTGTTTATCTCTCTCACTCTCCCTCTCCCTCTTTGGGCAATAAATAAGAAATTAATCAATCTCTCCCTGTCTTTTCGCTTACCTCTTCATAGTGTATATGTCTCATTCTCTCGCAAATTACCCAGAATACAAAGTTTCACTTCTACCGGGTTATGCCGGGTCAATCCCACACACACAGAACAGCTCGACAACCACGTAACGCCGGACGGTCACGTATGCGAAGCTTCTACTGGTTCGATCCTTTCAATAAAGAAATCATATAATAAAGGAAAGATAACGTAAAGAATATCCGTCAGTCACTAACTCATTAATAAAATGATACACGAACATACAATAATAATAATAAAATAATTACCGTGAAATCAAATAACAGTAACTAAATAATCCACGGATAATAGACCGATAATCAACAAGAATTAAATAAAATATAATAAAACGTAACGAAAGATTTAACAAGGCGAGATACGCCTCGGACCGTTCAAGTCCTTCGCCTCAACGTACAAAATACGGGACGATGGCCGATTACATACTACGCGAGCCGTCGGAAACAATAACGTGGAGTCCATTGAAATAAATAGAAATAAATAAATAAAACAAATAAATGTCAGTCAATCTGAATAATACGTGACGCGGTCTATAACGTGACAATCACTCACGCACGAAACACACAAAAGGATGACGTACTAACGCGCGCACGACTTTGCAATAAACGAACACGAAGTAACAGAAAAAACGGAGTGACTTCTTCCCGGCTTTAACTGCCAAACGATCTTGAAGTTACATTCAAATAGACGCAGTCGGGCCCGATACGAATAATACGCTGCGCGTGGTATGCAAGAATCACAGGTACGGCCAAGCTCTAATAATGTCCGTTGTATAAACTCAAGATAAAACGACGAAAAAACATAAAGAGGGAAGAGAGCTCACCGGGACGATACAGCTGCGAAACTCTTTGTTTCTCGCCGATAATCGAAAATCGTCTCAAAATCCTCCCTTCTTGATTGAATTGTCCTTCCTTTTGGTAGACTGTAGCTGGGATACCGCCGACTAGGGCTCATAGACTGAGATACGATTAACAGTTGAGCGGGACAGTACTAGATTCGACGCTACGTCCAGCTTGCTTGACGATAACTGGGAGAAAGCCCTGAGGTCCTGCCGTGCCAGTGAACTACGTATGATCCTCTCCTAAACTCCAAACTCGGTTAATTGAGGAATCACTGTCGCTAGATGACCGCGACTAGCGTCTCAGCTGGACAACGCATAAGTAAAAATAAGAAATAGATATGTGTGGCTGAGTAGATTGCTCTTGACAGTAGAAAACGGAAGAAGGTTGTATATTCCCACGCGGTATGCAGCGATGCAAGGTCCCATAGCTGACCACAATCGGCGTATACGATGTGTTCTGTCCCTTTCTCACTCAATCTTTCTTTCAGTCCGTCCGATTGCATAATAAGAATAAATTTAAGTACAAAAAAATTCTTAAATATTGTCCTAAGGAGTCCTACCGGGGCCTTGCGAGATCGTACTGGAAGCCGTTGTGCGAGGAGGACGTAGCGTATGAAGGCCTGATATTTTGCCACGTTGCAGTGCATAGAAACACTTTTGAATTACGGTCCAGCTGCCAAAAAAGGAAACAATTTTTGAATGTCAGAAAAACTGTAGACTTGCTCAACCATCTGCATTGCGATATCAATCAGGGGCGGTTCCTATTAAACGATGTCGAGATGCGACTACGGCTGCTGCAATTTAGAGATTCATTTTGTTTTGTGGGCGATACAAAGAATGGTCGATGCGGCTTAAAGGTTCTCGAAGCATTGCTTCTCGTTCGTAGAACAAAAATAGCCGCTGGTGTGCTGCTCTCGCATGCTAGAACTCTGACGAAATCTATCGATAAATATCCGCTCACGAGAGTCGAGATAAAGACCATTACAAAACACTCCGGTTTTCATGAAAAGACGATCGATAATATCGTGCTAGGTTAATTGCCGAAGCATATAATTATCGGTTTTATCGATAACAAAGCGTTTAACGGCGACTTTCATATGAATCCATTCATTTAACAAAATTACAAGATAAATTATCTCTCGTTGTATGTAGATAGTGCTCAAATACCTTCTAAAACGCTACAACCTGATTTCACGAAAAATCATCGGTATGTGGATGCTTTTCAAACGTTGTTTTCGAGAACTGAAATACGGTTCTTGAACGATGGTAATTCGATCGATCGCGATAATTATCACGATAGATACTGTCTGTTTGCTTTTGATTTGACACCCGATCTTTTGGCGAACAGCAATTCACATTGGAAATTAATAAAGCAAGGTAGTGTGAGAAAAGAGGTACGAGGATGCGCTTGATACAACGGTAAAATGTGTTGTCTACGCGGAATGTGATAATGTCCTTAAAATCGATGCCTCTCGTCAGGTAATGGTGGATTTCACCGAATAAGTAAAAAAATGTGCTGATATCGGAATAAAATTGTCTCGTGTTAAGTGGCGTAGAAGCGTCTTTGTAAGTAACTAATCAGTCGAACTTGAGCATCTGCACAGATTAGACGTGAAAATGAATATTGTCGTGGATATATACAGGGTGCACCATTTTTTATGTCGGTATGTAAACATTCTATAACTTTAAAAATACAACCGATTTCCATATATGAAGTATTTTTATTTACTTTGGTCCTTTACAATTTATTTGAACTAGTTTTTGAATACAACATCAATCAAGTGGCCGCCTTTATTGGCCAAAGCAAAATGTGCCCTTTTTGCTGCGTTTTCCATCACTTTTTCGAGCATCTCGGGCGGTATAGCGATGATTTCCGCATGAATGTTTACCTTGAGCTCGCCAATGGTCTGAGGCTTGTTGGCGTACACTTTGCTCTTCAAATTATCCCACAAAAACAAGTCCGGAGAGGTCAAATCTGGAAATCTGGGTGGCCAGTCAATGTCGCCATTTTTGACATCACACCTCTAGGGTATTTTCGTTGCAGAAACTGCATTGTTTGATTTACAGTGTGGCATGGTGCACCGTCTTGTTGAAACCAGTAACCGTCCAGACCTTTTTCACACATTTGTGGGCATGCATAATGAGCAAACATCCACCGTTATCGATTCCCATCGACTGCTTCGCCTTCTCTGAAGAAAAATGGCCTAATGATAGTTTTGGCGCAAATGCCCGCCCAAACAGTCACTTTTTGGTCATGCAATGGTGTTTCATGGATCTCGTGTGGATTCTAGGTTCCCCAAATGCGGCAATTTTGCTTGTTCACGGTGCCAGAGGATGTGAAATGGGCTTCGTCGGTCATCAAAATTTGCTTCCAAATATCATGTTCAGTGTCAACCATTCGAGCGACTGTTTGGTCGTATTCCAAGCGACGTGGACGCTCTGTCGGCAATATTCTTTGAGTCAATTGCACTTTATATGAAAACAAATGCAGATCATTCTTCAAAATGTGCCGCAAAGTGCTTCCACTGACGCTAAAATGCTGAGTGTGGTGGCGATAAGACACATGTGGGTTCTCGGCAAAACTCTGTCTTACCGCTTCAACCAGTTCATTGGAACTTCTTGGGCGTTGATTAACGGCACGTAGACGATGTCCCACTGTCCCGTGCTTAACAAAATTTGACACCAAACGACAAATAGTGTTGTCAGACTGTGCTTGTTGGCCACGATATTTTCGACGATATTCACGTTGAGTTAACACAAGTGAACGACTCTTTTCAATGTACAGCATCACTATTTCGGCGCATTGTTTCGGTGTAAAGCGATTCATGGTTAAAATTGTACTTAATTGAGGTTTCAAAAACATATCTACTCAAGTCAATCGGTTGATAAATGTCAAAGTTACTCAATGTTTACATACCGACATAGAAGATGGCGCACCCTGTAGATAATGCGTGGTAAAGACTCGGAATTTATTCCGAAAGAAATTGCCGTGGAAGCAGTGGATAGACCGTATGCTCCTCATTGGATCGTCGCACCACCATGTCACTTTGCCGAATTACCGCAGCATTCGAGAAGCCAGAATAATTTTCTCTCGAAATGTTTTCAGAGTCTTGAATGGTACGAAGGTGATGTGAGCTGTAAACAAACATACGCTAACTTGCGTGAAATTTCGCGAAAATCAAGACGTATCTATACACGCGGTCACGAAAAGACTATCCTTCGTTGCGATATCACGAGTTGTGAAATTTCCAGCCTGGAGGATAAGGAGGGCGCATCATCGTACACATTTATGCCCAAATCTTTGCGAAAATGCTTCTGACACGCTATGGTAAACGATGCAGCGTTTTCGTATTGTGAAATGCGCCAGACTTTCCAAATAAAAAATTGGCTTCACGAACACCCGTTTAAAGGAGAATCGTATATGGATGTTTGGTCGGCAGACGAAGAGAAAGAGAATAGAAAGATGAGAAATCTTCACCATGTAGACGTAACACGATCGACGATGCTGTGAAATAAATTTTTCATATATACATATATCAAAGCGTATAGGTCATCATTTAATCATTGACTGTGTGTTCAGCATGAACACTAGACAAATCTACGAGAGTCTGCAGTATCTACTACTTTCAACCGTTGGAGTATACCCAGCCGACAGAATTACTCGTGTCTGATCGTTAACGGCCGGACTCGTAGTTAACACGGATAACCACGGCGGACCTGGAAAGCACTGGATCATCATGTACGTTAACCGTGATGGAAAAGGAACGTACTTTGATAGCTACGGGCCTCTACCGATGATGCCGCAATATCTCGCTCGGCTACGAAGAAACTGCAAGTTCTATCAGTACTGCCTGAAGCAGCTACAGACTAATACGTCGGATGTGTGTGGACAATTTTGTTTCGTGTTCCTGCATCTTATGTCGTACGAATTCACCATGTCCCGATTTCATAATCTTTTTGTCGATAATGCAATGAAAAACGATAGAATAGTACGTGAATATTATAATGCTTTTACCTCTCGACGATCGGACAGTGATAAAAATAAATTTAACGGTGGAGAAATCTCCGAGCGAAGATCACCTTGTTTGCAGAGATGTTGCATGCGATGGTAAATATGTGCAAAGTGATTTAAGTAAAATATTGATTAATTAAAAACAAATACCTCGTCTTACTGTGTCTCTTATTTTATAATTTATAATTGAAGTCCCTCTGTGCGGTATCGTATTCTCCGTCTTTTACTGCAGAGCAAGCGTTCTGCGAGGAGCATAACGCAGAGCGATACGCCCGTGTAAAACCATTGTCGTTGCATTCAAAGCGCTGCATACCTAATTATGATTCAGAGGAGCTTGTTATATTTAAGCCCCCCATGATACCTACCAGCAGCATGCAGAGCATTAGTCTGTCTTTAGCAGCGCACATCGAGAGTAGAAAAAAATGTATCCGCGATATTTAGCTAGCCGAAGCTTTCGCGTGTCGGACGATCTATAGTGCGAATAAAAATACTGTGTATCTGCGGACGGAGCTAATATGCGCGGCATTCCTCTATCTGGAGGATAATTTGGTCAGGTTATACATTAACGAGTTCATTGAGGGGAGGCGTTTTGTGTTTGAGAAGATGTGCGCTGGCGCTGCTTATGTGGTTGTACGTAATCAAGTGGCTGTGCGCGGAGATATTATCGACGTGGATAATGACTGGTGTTGCAAGGTGCTGCTGGTCGATTTCGAGGAATCGATATACGGCGACTGGCCGCAGCTATTTCACCTCGACCCGCCGATTAGTACGTTACCGGTGTTGCTCGTGAAGTGCGTAGTATTCGGCCACGATCATGCTATTGACGAAACGGAGATCGAGATCTGATCGGAGAAACGTGCGGTAACGATACACTAATTGGGATACGGATGCGTACCCCTGTCGATGCCCACGCTCCATGGGGGCAGCTAATACATATTACCCGGACGTTAAGCTGCCGATGCTGATGTGCGGGTGAGTGAGAGAGAGAGTGAACGCGCGCGTGCGTGTGTGCGTGTGCGTGTGCGTATGTGTGTCTGTGTGTGTGTGCTTGCCTAAAGAAATATTGTGATACCCTGAAAAGCCGTAGTAGATGCCGCCAGCATAAGGGTGAGTTCCAAATTTTATTCCAAGTATGTGTACACCTTTGGTCCATCCTGCTCTTATCTCTACTCTTCCTTGTTCACCATAATACCCACACCACCTTACTTTACCATCTCCACGTTACCGACACTCTTTAAGATGAGTGCGTAGCGCGGCGGTAGAAGGCACGTTGTGGGGGAAGGAGTGGGAATAGAAGTGGGATAGAGCGAAGGTACACATACTACTTTCGTTGGTCGGGCTTGTTTTCCATGTGGGTTCTGTTCAATTGCGCCGGTTATGTTATTCTATTTATTTTAGAACTGGTAATCTATTTTATTTATTCTGACTTATTTATTCTGTTTTGTTTCTTCTGATTCATCTGTTCTGTTTTATTTGTTCTGACTCATTTGTTCTGATTCATTTACTCAGTTTTGTGTATTTAGTTTTCTTTATTCGGACTTCTCTATTTTTACCTATTTATTCTGTTTTTTTATTCAGACTGACTTAGTTATTTCGTTTTATTTCTTCTGTGTTATTTAATTAGTTTTGTTTACTCTGACTGATTTATTCTGACTTATGTTTAGAGTATCTTTTATTTTATTTTGGTTTCGCGAGTACCAAACCTATGATAATAGCGAGCGACTGTGTATGGAGTGTCGTGTGGAAGGATATCGTGGTGTCACCAGTCCGGGCGCTTTTATTAAATATCGTAAGGAAAACTGAATTGACCGGAATCTAGCACGCTGCAATTCGTCGCTCCATGACCATGCTACCGGGAGTGTTGCCCTGGCTCTCGATTAATTCTACCAAAAATTTATACATTATTTCCTTCATTCTTGATTCCTTAACTAACGTGTTGAGAATTTATTCGCGAGACACCTCAGGCTAACCCGTCTCCTCTACTAGTCATCAAGGCTGCAGCGAAGCCGAGGCAGTAGTATGTGTACACCTTTGCTCCATCCCACTCCTTCACCCACCACGCAGCTACCCCCACCACCCCACTTTTCTACCACCGCGTTACCCACTCTGCTTAACCAGAGTCGGTAACGCGGAGATGGTAAAGTGAGATGGTGTGGGTATTCTGGTGAACAAGTAAGAGTATAGATAAGAGCAGGATGTAACAAAGGTGTACACATACTTGGAAAACAAAATAAAATTATGCAGTCACCACCTCTGCTGTTCTTGACCGCTATTGTTGATCCGTCTTCCTTCTACGGCAATTTTAACTCCTCTCTCTCTCTCTCTCTCTCTCTCTCTCTCTCTCTCTCTCTCTCTCCCTCTCTGTCTAGAGACGTTGAGACGTGTGTCAAATGTGCTCCGTCTTTGAGCCAATTTTTTGTGAAATATAAGTCTATAATAAGGATAAGACTATTACGAAATGTGCGGTTTTATGTAATGAGCATTTAGAACGATAGATGATTCTGATAGCTATCGAGATCGTGGTATTGTGAACAATTTTAGATATTAAAGTTCGTGTGAAAGTGGTGACGGCGACGATTCGCGCTGCCACGGTGACACGACAATAGCGCATACCACGGCATTTGTGCGAACACGGACGAAATGGATAGCACGACTGAGTACGATGAATATCGTTGTTCAGCGTGCAAAAAAGCTATAAAAAGTCAGGTAGTGCGATGCAAGACGTGCCCGAAACTGTTTTATCATCCGGGATGTGTGTGTAAACATAAGGTGTATGATAAAAACAGAGAACTAGTGCCATGTAATGGTCCATTCGATAAATTCGTAGTTGACGAAAGCCAAAAGACGTTGACACCTGGTGCAGGTAACAGCAGAGATCGATCGGGTTCGACTGGATCATTTACTGGAAGCAGAGGTATTAGCATGACGGCAAATATCGAAGGAAAAATAGACTGGTTGGTGAAAAATGTGAAAGAAATAAAGGACGAAGTCGCATGCAAGAATGAAGTTAGGGTGATAATTAAGGAAATCGTACAAGAAGAATTGAAGGGCATGAAGATCGAAATAGAAGAAATAAAAAAGATGATACAAGGAGGAGTTCTAGGTACAACAAGGGAAGTAAAAAGAACCTATAGTGGAGCAGTCAAAGAAAAGAAAAAGGAGACGGTTATAGTTATTAAGCCTAACGAACAACAAGAAAGTGAGGCCACGAAAAAGAAGATCAAAGAAAAGATAGACATAAAAAACATGGCTGTGGGAGTAACAAGGTTAAAGAAAGGCAGTAATGGAACTGTGATTTTGGGCTGTGAAACGACTGAAGAAATACAAAAGCTAAAGACCATAGTACAAGAGAAAATGGGCGAGGGATTTAAAGTTATGGAAACAAAGCAACAAAAACCAAAAATTAAGATCGTTAACATGGAAGTGGACGAACTAGAGCTGGCGGATGATGAGCTGGTTGAAACAATAAAGAAACAGAATGCAATGGAAGAAAAGGAAGGAAGGGAGATGAAAATTGTCAAAAGAATAAACAAAGAAGAGAGACACGAAGGATCAGTAATAATGATAGTGGATGAAGGAACCCACCAAGAGATACTGAACAAAGGTAGGATCAGCGTAGGATGGAGAAAATGTCCGGTTTACAACCACGTCAATGTGAAGCGATGCTACAAATGTTGGGGCTACTATCATATAGCCAAGAACTGCACAAGAGAGGAAACATGCCATAAATGTGCGGGAAATCACGAAACGAGTAAATGTACAGCGACGAAAAACAAGTGCCTAAACTGCATGTTTAAAAACCAAGCATACAAGTTAGAGATAAACATGGAACATGATGCATTAGATCGGGAATGCCCAACGTACAAAAGAGCAATCCAAGAAGAGAAGAGGAGAGCAGGATGGGACGATTAGCAATTACTGAAGGAGGAAATGCTATTGTATACAAATGCACAAAGTCTGATAGCACATAAGGATGGAATACGATACCAAATAGTGGATAAAATGAAACCCGCATTCATAGCGTTATCAGAGACCAGAGTGACAGCTAAAATTGGTGACAGAGAAGTGTATATGCCGGGCTATAGTGCAGTCAGATGTGATGCGGAGAATAGAAATACAGGTGGTGCAATCTTATACATAAGAGATGATATTAAATATGATATGATACCAATAAATAAAATAGAATCAAACTGCTGGTGTGCTGGAATAGAGGTCAAGGATGAACATTATAAAGGAGTGATAGTAATTGTGTATCATTCGCCAAGTGCGTCGGATGCTGAATTTATAAGACACATAGAAAACATAACTGAGGAACTAACAATAAAAGGAGACTGTTTGATAATAGGTGATTTTAATATAGATGTCACGGTAGAAACGTTCTACAAAAAGAGGTTGATGACAGGAATGCTGAGTCTAGGAATGAAGCAACACGTTAATAAACCAACAAGAATAACGCAAGACAGTCGAACTACTATCGATTTATTATTTGCTAATAGGTGTGCACAAGTGCAGGTGGAACATGAGCCAAAGATAACGGATCATGCATGGATAAAAGTCATATTAGGTAACAGGAAAAAAAGGAATGAGTATAGAGAATATAAAACAAGAAACTATAGTAAAATTGATGTGAAGGAATTTACACGGATGTTAAGCATTACCACAAGACAAGTTCAAGAGGTAGAAGTAAGCCAAAGAGCAAGGATGCTCGTTGATAACATAGTGGGTGCTCTAGATAGGTTCGCACCCAGAAAAATAGTGAAGATTCCAAGCGTATGGGAAGGAAAAAAATGGTATTCAGAAGACATAATAGTAGCTGCAAGAAGAAGAGATAAGGCATACGGTGTAACATAGTTACACGCGATAATGCGAATTTATATTTCCGATCGGCTAGAGGAGCCGATATTATATATTTCGAGCAATAAGTACAGCGGACGCTAGGCCGACGAACCCGGACCCAGCATAAAAACTGGTGACGTCACGTTTCTGGAATTCGCTCGTCGCCGAAAACAGCAGGTCAGCGACCAGCTGGCCTTGCTCGGCGACGAGGGAGAGCCAGGGGGGCGTGACAACGGAATCACATAATCGAGCGAAACGGGACAAATTTTAAAATCGAAGTCTGAAATGACGTAGGAGGAACTAGGGTGGGGAGAGGGCTATAAAAGCGCCTGTACCGGAAGGAAGGCTCCTCTTATTCGGTAACACGAGTTTAACTGAAGCGAATTGCGAGTGCATTAGATTTCGAGAATATTAAAAGTAAAAAGGCGGAATCTATATCAAATTGATTAGTCGAAAGTCTGAAAGTGATATAATACGAGAAGTAGTTAGAAATAATCAGGATAGGGATAGATGAATAATTATAAGCCGAAAATTTAGTGCATAGGAATAAGAAAATAGTGCACGATAAATAAATTAAAGAGTGCGGACTTTAAACCCGTAGGAAGCATCGGAATCGCTTTTGCTGCAAGAGAAAGCAAGAAAGAGCGAAGAGTGTGAGAAGTGTGAGAGAGCAAAGCATTGTAAACAGAGTTGCTACACTCTGTACAAGGAGAGTCTGGGGCGTGTGGTGGTATGTGTGTGGGCAACGAGGAATACCAAGAATTTCGGGTAAAATAAGTAGAAATAATCATAAATATAATCGAGGGAATTCCCTAATTATTGAAACCGAGAAAATAGGATTAAGAAAAATAGAAGATAGGATAATTGTAATTCAATAAGAATAAGTAGCATTAAGACATAGGATAAATAAGTACGAGTGAATGAATGAAAGAAGTGTGAGAGCAAAAGAATTGTGAATAGGGTTCCTACACCCTATAAAAAGAGAAAATGCGAAGTATCATGACCAGAAAGCGGAATCTTGGTGCGACAAATATCCGATAATACCGTGTAACACCGAGCGAGAAGGGAGCACCATTAGAGTCAGAGCGAAAGAATCATAAAGAGAGCTGAGACGCTTGACCAAAGGAGTGAGTGCGAGGAAAGATAGCGAGCCTTGCGGTATGGATATCGCGGCGTATTGAACATAGGTATAGTGAAACTGTGCTACGAACCATAACAGACTCTCGAGTAATACCAAGAAATCGCGCATCACAAATAAGATAATAAATTGCGGAAATAATCGGTTGCATACCGAGTGTAAAGGAAGATCCTCGAAAATTTAAATGAATGTAATTAAAAGAGTGAGGTTTGGCTATAAATTATTGGTCTTAAATAAAGTATCTTTGTCAACCACCTTGAAGTCTATATTAATTAGTTATGTGTCGAGCCCAAAACCCCACGAAAAATAAAAATATATGATAACGTCCAAAAATTATCGTTACAACGGAGTAGCAATTACTACTGGTTTGGAGGAGCATTGGCAGCAATTTAAAGTAGAAAGGAATGCGGTAGTTAAATTAATAAGAGAAAAGAAGAAGGAATATTATGAAAAGATGATAGACGATAATAAGAAGGATTCGACAAAAATGTGGAAAACGTTAAAAGAAGTAATTACAGGAGAATCAATGGGTACTAGAGAAGTAGAGAATATAGATTTTGAGATATTGAAAGACATGATGGGAGGTAGTATAGCTGATAAATTTAATGTGTTCTATGTGCAAAGTGTAAAGAATATAGTTAATTCAATACAAAGGGATACGTCTGGAAGTCCAAACCGAAGAAGAATTATAACAGGGATAAAGATGAACAACAAAAGTATAATGCAAAACTTCAATCATATTGAAATAAAGGATCTGGAGAAAATAGTGATGGGACTCCCGAAAAAGAAGGGAACGGAAGAAGGAATATCAAGTGATATACTAAAAATGGCATTCAGTGCAATAAAAGAGGAATTTGTGGAAATAATAAATGGATCCCTACGGGAGGGATGTTGCCCGGACAGCTGGAAAACTTCTACAATTATACCGATCCCAAAAATAAACAAAGCCATAAAAGCAAGTCATTACAGACCAATTAACATGTTGCCATTATACGAAAAAGTGCTCGAATTAGTAGTAGAAAATCAAATTGAAAAATATTTAGAAACCAATGACATCATAACGGAGCATCAGTCAGGATTTAGAAAGCAATATTCGTGTAAAACGGCGATTCAAACTGTTGTAGATGAATGGAAAGTGTACATTAGTGAAGGAAAAATGGTAGGAGTAATATTCATGGATTTAAAAAGAGCGTTTGAGACAATCGACAGGGATATATTATTAGACAAATTATACCAATATGGAATTAGAGACAGGGTATTAGAGTGGTTCAGAACGTACTTAAGAAATAGAACACAGCAAGTTCGATTCAATGATAAATGGTCTGAAGTTATTCCCAACGAATATGGGGTACCGCAGGGGTCAGTACTAGGGCCGTTGCTGTTTATTATATATATAAATGATATAGTTAATTTGTGTCCAGAGGAATGTGCAATAAAAATGTTTGCTGATGACACAGTGATATATGTACCTGGAAAAAGCAGCGCGGAAGTGGAGAGAAAGATTAATATGTTATTGAGTATAGTAGAAAAGTGGATGGAAAGAAATAAATTAAAAATGAATGTAGAGAAAACAAAATATATGATTGTCAGCAGTGTAAGGAAAGTCGTGAGTAGGAATATTGTATTGAAGTGTTTGGATGGAACGAAACTTGAGAAAGTAGAGTCAATAAAATATTTGGGTATCATTATTGATGACAAGCTACGATTCAAAGACCACTGTGAGTATATGTTAAAAAAAATAGGGAAAAAAACGAGCTTTCTAAACAGAATGGGGAATTATGTATCTGCGTATACGCGTTGTGTGATATAGAAAGTAATCATAGCACCTCACTTTGAGTATTGTGCAACACTGTTAGTAGCTATGGGTGAAACAGAGTTGAAGAAACTGCAGATCGCGCAGAACAGAGCAATGAGGGTTATATTACAATGCAACCGCTATACGAAAGTAGAAGATATGCTGAGCGCGGTAGAATTTATGTCCATAAGGCAAAGATTGTACTATAACGTTTGTACATTTATCTTTAAAGCCGTGAAGAATCTACTGCCAAAAGAATTTAAAAATCGGCTACAAATAGTAGGAACGAAGAGTGGTAGGGAAACAAGGCAAGCGGAAAATATAGTAATACAATTTAGAAGAACGAGAAGTGCGCAAATGAGTATGTACTATGAAGGAGTGAAAATATACAATGCATTGCCAACTGAACTGAAAGGTTGCGAAAAAGTAGAACAGTTTAAACGAATGTTAAGGGAGTATGTTGTGTCAACAGTAAAGTAAGATGTATGTAGATGTAAGAAAAATATGTAACACTGTGTATAAAATAGCTGAGAAAGCTAATAAACATCAATCAATCTCTCTCTCTCTCTCTATCTCTATCTCTCTATCTCTCTCTATCTCTCTCTATCTCTCTCTATCTCTCTCTATCTCTCTCTATCTCTCTCTATCTCTCTCTCTATCTCTCTCTCTATCTCTCTCTCTATCTCTCTCTCTATCTCTCTCTCTATCTCTCTCTCTATCTCTCTCTCTATCTCTCTCTCTATCTCTCTCTCTATCTCTCTCTCTATCTCTCTCTCTATCTCTCTCTCTATCTCTCTCTCTATCTCTCTCTCTATCTCTCTCTCTATCTCTCTCTCTATCTCTCTCTCTATCTCTCTCTCTATCTCTCTCTCTATCTCTCTCTCTATCTCTCTCTCTATCTCTCTCTCTATCTCTCTCTCTATCTCTCTCTCTATCTCTCTCTCTATCTCTCTCTCTATCTCTCTCTCTATCTCTCTCTCTATCTCTCTCTCTATCTCTCTCTCTATCTCTCTCTCTATCTCTCTCTATCTCTCTCTCTATCTCTCTCTCTATCTCTCTCTCTATCTCTCTCTCTATCTCTCTCTCTATCTCTCTCTCTATCTCTCTCTCTATCTCTCTCTCTATCTCTCTCTCTATCTCTCTCTCTATCTCTCTCTCTATCTCTCTCTCTATCTCTCTCTCTATCTCTCTCTCTATCTCTCTCTCTATCTCTCTCTCTATCTCTCTCTCTATCTCTCTCTCTATCTCTCTCTCTATCTCTCTCTCTATCTCTCTCTCTATCTCTCTCTCTATCTCTCTCTCTATCTCTCTCTCTATCTCTCTCTCTATCTCTCTCTCTATCTCTCTCTCTATCTCTCTCTCTATCTCTCTCTCTATCTCTCTCTCTATCTCTCTCTCTATCTCTCTCTCTATCTCTCTCTCTATCTCTCTCTCTATCTCTCTCTCTATCTCTCTCTCTATCTCTCTCTCTATCTCTCTCTCTATCTCTCTCTCTATCTCTCTCTCTATCTCTCTCTCTATCTCTCTCTCTATCTCTCTCTCTATCTCTCTCTCTATCTCTCTCTCTATCTCTCTCTCTATCTCTCTCTCTATCTCTCTCTCTATCTCTCTCTCTATCTCTCTCTCTATCTCTCTCTCTATCTCTCTCTCTATCTCTCTCTCTATCTCTCTCTCTATCTCTCTCTCTATCTCTCTCTCTATCTCTCTCTCTATCTCTCTCTCTATCTCTCTCTCTATCTCTCTCTCTATCTCTCTCTCTCTCTCTCTCTCTCTCTCTCTCTCTCTCACTTACCTTTTCGGTCTTCAAATTTTAGCTTGGTTCTGCTGCGTTCTGCCTCCGGGCATCTTGTTTCAGGACAAAAGCTTGCACAATTCAGCTTTTCAACCATTGAGCTATTAAACTCCACTGGAAAACGTTTCATGCTCTGTGTAAATGGATGAAAAGTTTGACAAGATTACTACAGCACAACGGATAATTCTCTTCACAGAGCTCGACCGGGCTTGACGGGCGACGCATGCGCGATATCTTGGCACATCAGTTCTCACAACAGTCAATCTCAGTTATGATCACCTACACAACTTCATTGGCCAAGTAGCAACGTCACCTCTACTCGCGCAAGATACATCACTAACACCTTCTCTGTCACCGCTCAGGATTGCACTAAGGAGCTCTACGATCCTAAATGATTGTCTTCGTCGTATAACTTCGCGCCTACTCACCTACGTCAACGCATCCATTATAACGAGTACGTAAGTGCATTGCAGTGCCTGATGGTTCTCACTATTCAGAGACGGTACTATTTCTGACATACTTAGGCCTTTATACATAAATATCTATACAACGAGCCCACCTGACTCTTACTGCGCTCTATCTTTGTTTACTTTATGAACGTTGATTGTGTGCGAGCACGTGTACACACTGCCTTCTACATTTACTCGTATAGTCGCGTTGTCGAGTCTCCCTTCGAAGAGGCACAGTACCGAGCAATATTTTATTATTTGTAATCCAACGATCTATTGCTCCGTATGTCTAATCTTAAGTGCGATAAGTGTAACAAACTCATTGCGAATAGCAGTGCCTTGTGCCCAATTTGCTTGAAATCTTTTCACCCTGGTTGCGGAAAAGCGTATCTTTCATCTAAATCAGCTAATACTTGCTGTGTTTTGCATTTATCCAATATGCCTAACTTGAAACGATCACCACCGTCATCCCATAAACGTTTAGCTTTAACTTCAACACTATCTGAGAATAAAAAAAAACCATCTCTAGGAGATCATCATAGTATGCTTAATACATCCGAAGATTTTATCGGTCCGCCTGTCAACGATGCTAATGTTGTTCAACAGTGTTCACCTACGAGTCAACAACATGCTCTCAACATGTCAGATAGGGAACTCCTCATAGCCATGCATGGCCAACTCAGTGCTTTTATTGCTCAGCAAACAAATGTAAACAATGATCACACCGATAAGCTAAATTGCATCCAAAACCACACAAAATTACTTGAAGCGCATGAGTTAAGAATTTCACACCTTGAAGCAAACATTGTTCAATTATCTCAGCAGAATGCTAACCTATCATCTGAACTCGCGATGATTAGGACTAACTCCTCAGTATCGGCGATTACACCGTCTCTTTCTGCTGAGATAACACTTTCTGGAGTACCTCTCTCTATCGAAGATTCTAACGAGGAGATAGTTGAAAAAGTTTTTCGCGCCCTTGGAATCTCAAACCTCCTCGGTGACGTTTTAGACATTCGTTGTTTCAACAATAAGAGGAAATTTTCGACTATTGAGCAAACTAATGGTGAATCTACCTCATCAGCACCATACCAAAGAACATCGAAGTCTTTGATGCTGACTTTGAAATCTCACCAAATTAAAGATTATATTATAGACATAAAGCGAACAAAGAAGAATCTGTCCCTCAAAAACGTTTTCGGTCTGGACAGTAAAGGAGTGGTGTTTATAAATGAGTTTCTTCCTGCAGCACTCTACAAGCTTCTACGCCTCACCAAAACTCGAGCTTCTGAACGCAATTACAAATATGTATGGGTTCGCTCTGGCATGATTCATGTGCGTAAAGGAGATGGGCAAGCGCCAGTTATTATTACCGAAGAAACTGACTTACAAAAATTAGTTTGACTACCACAGTCAAATCCTGTTCTATCGCATCCTCCACCATCTTCGTCACTTTTAAAGGTCGCACAATTCAATGCAAATTCTATCCGAGGTCACATTGAACTTATTCAATCGACCATAATTGAACATAGCTATCACATAGTTTCGATAAGCGAAACATGGCTTCATTCATATGTTGCCGATGACCTAATAAGCATTAACGAATATTTTCTAATTCGCAACGATCGAGAAGGCAAAGAAGGGGGTGGAGTTGCTTGCTACATCCATAATTCCCTTAAAGCAAAAGTATTAGCGTCTTCTCCAAATCAGTTTTCCAATGCACCAGAATATTTGATCGTCGAAATTACTAGCTCGAATACGAAGAAGCTTCTTTTTGCTTCAGTATATAGGCGACCAAAAGGTATTATGTTTGACGACTTCATTCAAGTATTATCCAATTTTACACATGTTTACGAGAATATAATTATTGCAGGTGATCTTAATTGCGACCTGAGTAACATTAATTATGAATCGTCATACCTGCGCCAATTAACTCTCTCGCTCTCATTTCATATTGTTGATTCTGCACCTACTCATCACCTAACCAACTCTGATTCATGGATCGATGTTTTCATTATTGACAATAAAGAAAAAGTACATTCCTTTGTCAAATCGGAGGCCCCTTTCATAGCAGGTCATGATCTTCTTGAACTCAGTTATTCTCTCGACGTCGAGCCTCCTGAAGACCGTATTATCTCACGGCGAGCGTACCGCAATTTTAATGAAACTAGCTTTTGTGAATATTTATCTAATATATTTAATATTACTGAATTATTTGATTTTAGTACTAGATTTAGTTGGAATTCCGGTCTCATTGATAACATACCATTAGGTATTAACATGATCGTTGAAACAGTATCCGAAGCGTATCTCACGTCATTGGATTATCATGCTCCATTCCGTTCATTTCGTATATGTCGGCCACCAGCACCGTGGCTCTCACTGGAATTGAAAAATCGTATGGCTCAACGTAACACCCTATACACGATTGCTAAAAGATCTAGTAATGTACTCGATATGGCGATATTTAGAGAGTATAGAGACACGCTTAAGAAGGATCTCAGATAAGCAAAAAATGATTTCCACTTTCAAAGGCTGTCTAGCAACACAGATCCCAGCAGATTATGGAAAGAATTAGCAAAACTCGGCCTCGTCAAGTCATCTTTTGCATCCCCCACTCAATTTTTTAGACCGCAGGAACTCAATGCATTCTATTCTGAAATATCTAGTCAACTGCCACCGTGTTCGCATGATGAGTTTTGTAGGCTCAGTTCCAATATCCAGCCAGTTCGTCCAACGTTTAGTTTTTCCGAAATTACTTGCTCACAAGTACATCTTACTATCTCCGGCAACTCAAACTCAACATCGTATGCAGCTGGTCCCGATGGTATTTCCATGTTCTCTTTATTCAAATCGCTTACGGTATCTTGCCCTATCCTAACAGCTATGTTTAACCTCTCTCTTGTATCTTCAGAGTTTCCTCAGGACTGGAAGAAAGCTTTTCTTCGGCCCTTGTCTAAAATAAAAAAGCCTCTCTCACCATCAGATACGCGACCAATAGCTAATCTGTCTGAAGTGTCGAAAATACTTGAGCGGCTTATTCATAGACAACTGACTGATTGGATTGATAGCAATAAGATATTTGATGCACGTCAATCAGGATACCGTAGTGGGTTCAGCACTCAGTCAGCCCTTCTGCGTATTTGCGAAGATGTTAGGCGTAATATAGATAGAAGACGCATGACCATCCTAATTTTGTTTGATTTTAGTAAAGCATTTGATACAGTTCCGCATCTACAACTTCTTTTGAAACTAAAGAAGACCGGACTTTCTCATTCGGTTCTTGACTGGATTTTCTTATATCTGACAGGAAGAACTCAAGCAGTTATTGATGATCACGGAGACTGCTCTACGTGGCTACCTACGACGTCAGGAGTTCCGCAGGGTTCTGTCCTTGGACCGCTCTTGTTCTCGCTGTACATCAATGACATCGGTTCTGCATTACAAAATTCACAGCACATGATATTTGCTGACGACACCCAAATTTATCTTGATTGTTGTCCGTCACAACTCAACCAGGGCATTAGGTTGATATCTGAAGATGTCCATGCTATAGCTAACTTTGCGGTAACAAATGGTCTCAAGCTCAATATTTCTAAGTCTAAGATTCTTATACTAGGCAGTAATTCTTACACCCGCCAGCTGGATTTCTCTGAAATATTACCGATCACACTAAATGGTGTTATTCTTCCATTCGTTAACGAAGCCCGCAATCTGGGTGTCACTATGGAGTGTAACTTGTCGTGGAAAGCTCAAGTACAGCATATATCACAAAAAGTGCATTTTACTATTCACAAGTTGAAGTTTCATCGCAATGCTCTTTCCATGGAAGTAAGGAAGTTACTTATCACTTCTCTTATTTTCCCTCAATTAGATTATTGCTGCCTTGTCTATCACAACTTATCAGATGAACTAAATACAAAATTAGAACGCCTTGTCAACCATTGTATTCGTTTTATCTTTGACTTGCGACGGGACACTCATATCACAACTTTTAGACGTCAACTTGGCTGGATCACAGTACGATCAAGACGTCTTTACTTTCTTGGTATAGCTATGTTTAAGGTTGTCCGTCAAAGTACACCAGCCTACATACAAGAATTATTTACACGAACAACAACTCCAGTTGAACGACCCTCAAGGCAGCCTCGATCAAGCTTTGTCATCCCTTCTCACCGTACAGCGACTTACCATGAAGGGTTTTCGCTATCTGGCATTTATTTCTGGAACTCATTACCATCTAATATTACTACGTCGCCGAGTTTAGAAGTTTTTAAGAATCGAATCTATACTTATTTATTTAACTATGTAGATACATGCTAGGGTTAACGATGTTAGTGTAGATTGTTTTTAATTGCATATTCTTAGTTTATATTTTCATTTATATTTTATATTCTAATTATATCAATGATAGTATTTCTATTTATATTTAATCTTACTTTTAGTCTTATTTACTTTATTTACTTTTTTTGTATCATTTTTTGTATCACTTTTGAATGTATCATTTTGCCAAAGGCTTGCCAAGGCATAATAAACAAATCAAATCAAATCAAATCTCTCTCTCTCTCTCTCTCTCTCTCTCTCTCTCTCTCTCTCTCTCTCTCTCTCTCTCTCTCTCTCTCTCTCTCTCTCTCTCTCTCTCTCTCTCTCTCTCTCTCTCTCTCTCTTTCAGAACACTTGCATCGTAACGCGGATACATGACGACGAAAAAATACGTTTTAGACTGTACGATCACGAAGTTAAAGTCAGACTGCATGCTCCGGATGCTGCTGGTGGGTAGCAGAGGGCATAAAGATAACAAACCTCCCTCTGAATCATAACTAGGTGTGCAGCGCTTTGAATGCAACGTCAGCGGTTTTACACGTCCGTATCGCTTTGTGTATCGGTTTGTGCCGGGCCCCCTAGCGAAACGCTAGCTCTGCAATAAAAGAATGTGATACTGCACCGAGAGGCACTTCAATTATAATATAATGTTTGAGAAGTCCAGAGGATGTTGTTTGACAGACCTGTGAATATATTGAAACTAATGAAGCTTCACTCAAGACAGGGTGAAAATAAAACCAGACTTGTAGATGGTATTTTGAGAAAGCGGTTTATTATACCTTCCGCCACTCAGTATACAAAATAATATCAGGGGTACAAATTGAAAATGCGGGTTTGATAACAGATGGCGTTACTAACGCTATACGCATCAGGCAGTACTGTGACTATGTTCATGTCAAAGCTACGTCTTATAGCTTTAATTTTCAGTATGTGTCAATTTGTCGCAGTGTCAAATTCATAGTTTTTTTGAGCTCTCAATATGTCGAGTTTCGTGCCAACAAAACAGCATTTGCGGGAAGTTTTAATTTACTTCTTTAATTTGAAGAAAAGTGCTGCTGAAGCACATCGATTGGTCTCCGAGGCTTATCCGAGTCATGTTCCATCGGTTTCAACGTGCGAGAGATGGTTTGTGCGGTTTAGAAGTGGTGATTTTGACGTTGAGGACAAAGAGCGGCCGGGCCAAGTGAAAAAGTTTGAGAATGCTGAATTGGAGGCAATACTCAATGAAGACTCGTGTCAAACTCAACAAGAGCTCGCAGATTCATTGGGAGTGACACAACAAGCCATTTCCCATCGTATAAAAGCCCTCGGAATGATCCAAAAGCAAGGACATTGGGTGCCGTATGAGCTGAAGCCGAGAGACGTCGAGCGCCGTTTTTTTGCATGCGAACTGCTGCTCGAACGGCAAAAACGGAAGGGTTTTTTGCATCGCATTGTCACTGGTGATGAAAAGTGGATCCATTACGATAACCCGAAGCGCAAAAAAGCATATGGTTACCCCGGCCATGCATCATCATCGACGGCCAAACCAAATATTCACGGCGCCAAGCTCATGCTCTGTATTTGGTGGGACCAGCTGGGTGTGGTGTATTATGAGCTATTGAAATCGAACGAAACCATCACAGGAGCACTATACCGAACTCAATTGATGCGTTTGAGCCGCGCACTCAAAGAAAAACGGCCACAATACGAGCAAAGACACGACAAAGTAATTTTGCAACATGACAACGCTCGGCCACATGTTGCAGCGCCGGTCAAAACATACCTACAAACGCTGAAATGGGAAGTCTTACCCCACCCGCCGTATAGCCCAGATATTGCTCCTTCCGATTACCACCTTTTCCGATCGATGACACATGGCCTAGCTGACCAGCGCTTCCATTCTTACGAAGAAGCCCAAAAATGGGTCGATGACTGGATAGCAGCCAAGCCGGCCGAATTTTTTCGCGACGGTATCCGTAAATTGCCAGAAAGATGGGAAAAAGTTGTGGCTAGTGATGGACAATACTTTGAATAATTCATTTGTTACCATTTTTTCAGAATAAACGTTCAAAAATAGAAAAAAATCCCGCATTTTCAATTTGTACTCCTGATATAATTTGGAGAAATATAAAAGTTAAGAATAAATGCAAAAATAGGTTAAATGTAGAAAGAATAAAAATGATATAAATAAATACACAAAAAAAAAAACGGATAATTGACAAATATATAAATAAACAAACTGAATTGAATTTTGTCCGTGAGACTTGAGCAGCACACAATTCTATTAATGATGTGCAGTATGTACTGAGAGCGGTGTGCGTGCAGCAGTCAGTGCTGCGTAGCACGCCACGCTAGTGAGAATGAGTGCATAAGGCGTTATAACAATTCACAGCAAGCTCTCAGCAGCTTAATGAAGAGAGGTTGCAGTGAACAAATGAGAGCACTTGCAATTGAAATTGCTTGAGTGCTCTACATGCATGAGACAAGCTATGCAGGCGGCACTGCATAGCACAATACAACATATAATGAGGATGCACAAAATGAGCAGTGTATAGTCGCTGTACTCTCCCAGCAGATGTCCTGGGGGAAAGTACAGCGAATATAGATAATTATAATAATTATAATAATTATTATAATAATTATACCGGCAAATTAAGCTGCGAGGAAACGTGGCACGACATGTGCTGCGATGCCCGCCGTAAAGTGAGACCAAAAAATGTTGATGTACCGATGAGAATCCAACTCCTCATTGCCATTGAATTTATGGTAAATTGTAACAATGCACTCGTACCTGATTTTGAGTCCTGGTGAGCAAACGAAGGTTGAGATAATCCGGTTGAGAGATGTGAAAATTGTCCGAGCCTTCCAAATGCGTGCGCTCTTCCGTGCGGGTTTTCATGTAAGTGTCAAAATATCCAACATGGCTGCGGAATATGAAAGCGTCGTTGGGCGCTGAAGTCAGTTGAGCGAGATAGCCGGTGAGCGAAACCGAAGTCAAGCGAGAGAGACATCCTCTCGCTCGACGCGGCCTGCCAACGAGGCACAGCGTCGGCTTCGCGAAGCCCTGCCTCGGCTATCTTCGGCTTAACCGAACTCCGTGTGCTGCAGCACCGCAACAGGTAGGCGCACGACGAATATCAATCGCCGTGCGCCAGCTGATTATCCAACATATAATTATATATAATTGCATATAATTATTGTAATAATTATCAAAATAAGAGACACAGTAAGACGATGTATTTGTTTTTAATTAATCAATATTTTATTTAAATCACTTTACACACATTTACCGTCGCATGCAACAACCCTGCAAACACGATAATCTTCGCTCGGAGATTCCTCCGTCGTTAAATTTATTTTTATCACTGTGATCGTCGAGAGGTAAAAGTATAGTAATAATCACGTACTATTCTATCGTTTTTCATTACATTATCGCTAAACAGATTATTAAATCACGATATGGTGAAGCCGCACGACATAAGATGCAGGAATACTTTTCTTCGTAGTCGTGCGAGATGTTGCGATATAACCAGTGTATAGTCTGTAGCTACCGAAGTACATTCCTTTTTCATGATGGTTAACGTACATGGCGATCCAATGCTCTCAAGGTCCGTCGTGGTTATCCGTGTTAACTACGAATCTGCCTGATAACGACCATATACGAGAAATGACGTCACCTGGGTATACGCCAACAGTTCAAAGTGGTAGAGACTGTTACGTCAAAATCGTGGCCTATCTTACGAAACCCACGAATTTAACATAGATTTAACATAGATAGTCAAGGAGAATAAATCCTACCTTTACCACACCCGACGAGAAAATACCGAAGACGCGAGCCCGTTTTTGAGTCTAACCTCGCGGAAAATTATTCGGGATAGGGCTGGAGTGCCTTTTGTTCTTTCTTGGGAATAATCACTTCACGAATAATGAGATGGGACTTGAATGACAGTTTCACGCGGAGCAAGATTTCACTTTAATTGGTTAAAGAAAGTTGTACTTACGGTTGTTTGTTGCTGTGGTTCTTGCTGTTGAACGTTGATTGGACGTAGACTGGTGTAGTCGGACAAACTCAAAATCGAACGTATGCGTTGGTGCGTATTAATAATCATTTATTGAAATAAAACTACATGAGTAGTCGAATGTTGCACGTTCAATATTCCTGATTTCGCACGCGTTAATAATTGTAAGTACTGTACTCGTACTCTGTACTACTTGAAACTATACTTTGTGAAATTGAGCTGCGGTGAAAAATATCGAACTGTACTACTTTACTTCCCGGCAAACAGTACTACTTGCTGCCTTGGGAAACTGTGGCTCCTTTTCTCCTCCGTAAAACTGTCCTTCTTGTTTCCCTGGCAAACAGTACTACTTGCTGCCCGGGAAATTGTGGCTCCTTTACTCCCCGTGAAAAAGTGTCTCCGGCCGATTTTCGCGGCCTTTTATAGGGCTCCTGAGCGTCGAAAAATCTTGTCGCCAAGCGCGTCAAAAGAAGCGAAGCGATAAAACCCTATCCTGATTATAAGAATTTCCCCGTGGTCTATCTCAACCACACACGTATTCATTCCTCTTACCCCGCAGAGTAGCTTCCCGACATTCAGAGCCATAGATCTATGCGAGTGCATCGGTATGACGCGCTCTGATTTGTCGCGCGATGTGATACACAGAGGACCACGCGATTAGGTGAGGGAACGCGCTCGAGGCGTTTTTCCCCTGAAAATGAGGCGATTTTAACCACCTCGCTTCTTGGCCTACTCTCGATAGAGTTTCTTGGTCTAGGTAATATCCTTATGCTCGCTTCTATGAAGATGTGTCTATGATAATGGCTCAGAATTTCAGCGTTTGTACGGAACTTAATTAAATCCTTCGCATCAAACCACTAGTAATAATTTTGTTACAGATTCTGTAGTTAACTCGTCGTATGCAAGCTGATTTTTGTGTTAATCTCTTATTAGTATAAATATTTTTGTTGAATTATGGCTTATTCTAATCATTATTGGTTTTTCGTTTAATTAGTAATTACTCTACTTATAGTTAAACCCTTTTTCTTAAATAACTTATTAGTTAAACAATTATTCTCGTGTTATAGAAACGAGAGAGAGAGAGAGAGAAAGAAAGAGAGAGAAAGAGAGGGAGGAGGTATGTTACTTGAGAGCGACTCGTTCGACTCGGTTACTCGTACATTTCGTCCGTACGCAAGTAAGCTAAATCGCTGTTCAGATCTCGCGCAAAGACGTTTATCGTTGCGTGGAGAGTTAGCCAACTTCGCTTTCCTGCAGAAGAAGCTTCATTGCAACTGAATATAGTCTCATCTCTTTCTCGTTTTGTCTATTTTTCGCTATTTTACTGTGAATTAATCCTAATATTTCATTTATCCTTTCTATATATGCATAACATATTCTATATATATATGATTGTATTTTTACTATAAATTTCAATATTTTACGAGAGACATATTAATATAATCTCAAGAGGAAAAGGAAATTAATCCTGATATACTGATCTTTCTTATATTACCCGATTACAACTGGTAAGCTCATTAATTCAATGTGGATTGTACTCGTTTTCGAGTGACAGCCCTGGGTAGTTTACATATGGAAACATACTCGTAATTGTTCTCTTTACTACTGATATTTTACCTAAAGTATTCGTGTGAACACTTTAATGGCCATAATTCTTCCGTTTAAATCAATAGTTCCTCCACTTTTGTTAATTGTTTCGCTCAAATAATAGTTGTTCATGATTTCATCATCTTTGTAAAGGGAGAGAGAGAGAGAGAGAAGTTTCAGGCAAGAGCGAGAAGAAAGAGTGCGGTCGCCTGGTCACGTGATAGCGTTCCCTCCAACTGCTCCCCTATGACCAACAACGCCCCGGCAGCGACTAGCCGAACTCCTGGTCTAGGATTGAGGGTAAGGCTGCGCTGAATCATAGATCCATAAATGGCAGATGACAACCGAGTCTACGCAGTAGATCCCATGCTTTGAATGTTTGCCGTTTGACCGGTAGCGCTGAAAAATTCCATCTTCACAAGATCAATTTTCCCGGGAGACGGTCGGTAGAGACGCATTTCCACCCTGCTCCGATCTCTGTCGTTAAAATCGCTCTCTTTTTCTCTTAAGAAATTCGAAAATAAAAAAAAAATGTGAAAAGTTACTTTTTAACACACGTGCTTTGAAAATAGCTCAATTTTGACCCGTTTCCATGGTAGAAAACGAGTCATTTTTGTTTTGCAATCAGCTGTTTACATTCCTCCCCTGTTTTTATATTCCTTCATTCTAATATTATGATTATTTCATTCCTTCACTGTTATTCTTCTGTTTTTCTGTCAAGAATTTCCATGTGACAGGAATGAACATAACTGTTTTGTTTACGTCAACTGCTAACCTAGCAGACGCGATGGTGTAATGATGTGACGTGGGAAAACGTTGATTAATTGTCGAAAATTGTGCTATTTCTCGCACTCATGTCAAAAAGCACTGTACGCAACTCTTTTAAAATGTTGGTCATTCTGAAAGAGTTGCGTAATGTACTATTTACTGTAGCGAAACTAGAACAGAAGAACTTTATCGTAATCGAAATAAAAAAATATAAATGCGACGTTACGTCAGGACGTAACAATACCGCAGACTCTCGTAGATTTGTCTAGTGTTCATACTGAACACTATTCAATGATTAAATTATGATCTATAGGCTTTGAAAGACGTATATATATGCAAAATTTATTTCACAGTATCGTTGATCGTGTCACGACTACATTGTGAAGATTTCTCCTCGTTCTTCGAAGTATAGTCTTCTCGTGACCGCGTGTATAGATACGTCTTGATTTTCGCGAAATTTCACGCTACTTAGCGTATACTTGTTTGTAGTTCACATCGCCCTCGTACCATTCAAGACGGTGAAAATATTTCGAGAGAAAATTATTCTGGCTTCTCGAATACTGCGGTAATTTGGCAAAGTGACACGGTGGTGCGACGATCCAATGAACAGAGTACGGTTTATCGACTGCTACCACGGCAATTTCTATCGGAATAAATTCCGAGTCTTGACCACGCATTCCCTATATATCCACGACGATATCCATTTTCACGTCTAATCTGTACAGATGCTCAAGCTTAAAATAATTATATTCTGGCATCAGCACATTTTTTCGCTTATCCGGTAAAATTCACCATTAGCTGCCGAGAGGCATCGATTTCAAGGACATTATCATATTCCGCATAGACTACACAATTTACCGTTGACGTAACCGCATCCTAAAATCCTCAATCGTACCTCTATTCTCACACTACCGTGCTCTGTAAAATTCCAATGTGAATTGCTGTTCGCCGAAAGATCGGGTATCGAATCAAAAGCAAACAGACAGTATCCATGGTAATAATTATCGCCATCGATCGAATTACCATCGTTCAAGAAATGTATTGTAGTTCCCGAAAACAACGTTTGAAAAGCATGCACATACAGATGATTTTTCGTGAAATCAGGTTGCAACGGTTTCGAAGGTATTTGAGCACCATCTACATAAAACGAGAGATAATTTATCTTGTAATTTTGGAAATTGAATGGATTTATACTGAAGTCGCTGTTAAACGTTTTGGTATCGACAAAACCGATGATTATACGCTTAGGAAATTGACCTAGCACGATATTATCGATAGCCTCTCCATGAGCACCGAAGTGTATTGAAACGGCCATTACCTCGACTCTCGTAAGAGGATACTTGGCCGTAGAATTTGCCAGAGTTCTAGCATGCGAGAGCAGCACACCAGGAGCTATTTTTGTTCTACGAACGAGAAGCGATGCCTCGAGAATCTTTAAGCCGAATTGACCATTCTTTGTATCGCCCTAAAAAAAATATGAATCTCTAGACCACACCAGCCGTAGTAATAGGAACCGCTCCTGCTTAAATATATCGCAATGCAGATAGCCGGGCAGGTCCACAGATTTTCCGACATTTAAAAATTGTTTTCTCTTTACAAGATCCGCATTTCCCGATGATATATCATCCATTTTTCCAGAGGTATCATCGTACCAGAGAACGCTCGTGAGATGCGAATTTTGGGCAGCTGGACCGTAATTCAAAAGTGTTTCTTTGTACGGTCGATAAGCGTGTTGCTGCTGCTGCTACTATCGATGTCGAGGATGATGTAGGTGTAGGCTCGTGTAGTAACTCGGGATTGCCGATAAATTCGCGTGACATCTGTATCGTTCGCAGGAGTTTGGCAAAGTGAGATCGACCGATGGGTGTTGAATAATTGCGGAAATGTACCTTTTGCTACCTCATCCGTGAAACTGGAGGCCTTAGGTAAAGCGCTAAGAGCCATGGGTAAATAGTTTAGAATATCGAGAAAAACGACCTCGCCAATCTTTATCGAGACAACTTCGTACCATTCATAATCAGAGAGGGCATCTGTGTTTTTTGCACTTCGATTAAATACCGTAGAATAAACTGCGCATCGAAACCTCTTGATTATAAGCAATACAGATAGTCTTTTTAAATTTTTGCGATAATGCCAATTTCACGAGCTCCGTAACAGGATCATCGATAAACACGAATTTACGTTTACCGCAGTCAGCACAATCGGTCTCTATATCTGTCTTATCCAGACATGTCATACATACGCATGGTGTAACACATAAATTCGGCTCGTGAATTCGTGTCGATTTATCATCGTGCAATTGTACGTGTTGTTGCGTCTCAAAATCATAAAACAAAAATCTCGTGGAAGGCTAGACCTTTTTCTTTTCCTTTGGCGCCTCTGGTTTCTTAAGAGGTGCTATAAAACACACATGCGTAGTCGGTCGAGTTTGCCTGTATGTAATATGAAACGATATACTCGTACCACATACATATATCTTTTTATCTGTGGTTTTATTCATACGCGAACAGCCTCTACAGTATTTTAATGCTCTGCAGACGCTGTACCGTCTATAGTTACGAGACGTAATACCCGCGGAGCCCTCACCCTTGTGAGGAGCGAGGCAAAAAGTACCAAAGACCGAACGATTACAGTCTGTGCAATACTCAGGCTGAGAGTTTCTATTGCCGTTGCAATAAGTGGATTTACATCGAGCACATTGCTAGCTACAGCGGTGCTCGGGTACTCGATTATTCTTGTAATTACACTGTGTGCAGAACTTTCGACTACCTAGCGCACCAGCGATATTCAATATTGGCTGGTAGTCATGAGAACGCTCGTAATAGAGAATAAAAAGCGTATGAGTAATTTTTCCTCTTACCGAGCGTATGGATTTTCGCCCATCGTACACAGCCGCAACGCGTTTTCCGAATGTGAGAAATGCATAAACGATCACTATAGTGATCACTATACCCTCGTGAACCAAGTACGCCTAAAAGAGTTGAACCTCGCGTACACCGCACCCTCTAGACGGTGTCGTTACGCCGTATTACGTGTAAACTCTATTGCTGCTGTATATTGTGCTCCGCGAAGCCCGTCCCGAATTTGACACCATTGTCTGTGTAGCTCGCCCATACGACCGCATTCGGCATGCGCTCGGGTTGTGACATGGGATCGTTGTAGACACAAATTATCGCTATTACTTGTGCGTAAAATTGACTTTTTTACTATAGACTCGTGTGTAACCCTGGTACCCATACCGGTACCTTCGACGCCTCATACTATACAATGTCGTCATTCTACATGTACCAGCGTCTCTTCGAAATTCGCGCGCGCTCTGAGCTACACTATTAATTATTCGCTATATATCGTCAGGAACGATGTCACGAGCTGGTCGAAATGATAACCATACAGGTCCTCGCGCGAAAGACGGCACGCTCAGAGTCATACCCACATAATCATGTCCTTCGTACGATTCTGTAAGACGTATGAGAACATCGCGTACACTTTCCTCGAACCAAGTCAGATGATCAATACCGTTCGGTGGCTGACGAATATAAAAATCTGTCTCCCGACCCTGCATCCTAAAGCGTGGAAAATATTGGCTCTGTTCATTGTCGAAACCGAAGCGTTCACCAGGAGGCAAAATATCAATTCCCCGTATAGCAGTCCTTCCATCGCCAGTCTGTCCACCTGCGAGCATTACTAAACCATTTATTAGAATTTTTTATTTCATTTAATTTGATTTTTGGTTTGTTGCTAGCTATATATTATGTATATGAATTGTGTAACGTAAGAATTACGAACTTATATTTGCTTTTAGTCCTCGAATCCATCGACTGCATCCGGGAAGCGCCGACGAATTTCGTAAACCAACTCGATTGTCGACGGCCTTGGCACAGTTTATCGTGCAAAGCGAAAAACTTTTGGGTCCGACTCGTACCCTATTTTTTTCATTTTCTTCTTCTTCTTCTTCTACTCCTTCTTCTTCTTCTTCTTCTTCTTCTCCTCCTCCTCCTCCTCCTCCTCCTCCTTCTTCTTCTCTTTATTCTTCTTCTTCTTCTTCTTCTTCTTATTCTTCTTCTTCTTCTTCTTCTTCTTCTTCTTCTACTTCTACTTCTACTTCTTCTTCCTCGTCGCCTGTATTGCTATTGGTATCATCGCTTGAACTGTATTGTCGCGATGGACCTGCGACGGCTCCATCTGGTTCTCTCGCAGGACCGACCATGAAAAGACCGTTTATTGCTTTATACCCGCAGAACGGCCGGGTAAAATTTATCCAACGCTTCCCTGTGGTACTGTCACCATCGTTATCCCTGCTATAATCATCTGAATCGGTTCTACCCTCCTCATCGAAATCATAGGTGTCGGTGTTACGTCTTGCGAGATCCTTCTCTTTTGCTTTATTATTCTGCAGGTATAAGCCGGTCACGATGAGTGAGCGAAGTAGCCAGGGTCGCTATCTTTTCTATTTGAGTCATCCTTGTGTTTGACAGTAAGAAGGCAGACCCGACCCCTCTTTGCGGCGGGTGGCGCCTAGCTGGCATTAGTCATAATAGATAAGCTCTACGATTGCCTCTGCACCTGGTCTTCTGCGAACTCCCTAATCGTGACACTCGGCACTAAGAGTGAATAGAGTTATGATAAGGAATAGGCTCAAAAGGAAAACTCGTTAACAAAGATAAACAAGTTAAGTCATGCTAATACAGAGGGGAGAATAGTTAGTCATAGAACTAGACCAATGACTCACGTCTCTCAGAAAAGGGAATCACCTTTCGCGAAGGTAGATAAACTGAGTCATAAGAACATGGTGGGGAGAACCAACCTTTGAAGAAAGGGGTTCGTAACCCAGGATAGCGTTTCATCCTAGTTCACGGGGTTTTCCTAATCAATACTTCTATTACAATCTAGGATATATAAGGAAGAGTTTTCACTGCACGAGTGCTCAGTTTTCCATCACTATTGCCCGCGGTCGCGTCGCGTAACGTATTAGCGCGAATAAACGATTCTATTTAACCGCAACGGGCCAAGGTGCCTCTCCTACGATACCGTTCTGAATATTGTATATCTATAACTTGTGTTTTGTGGATTGCGTACGATGTAATTGTCTGGCAATATATAAACTAACGTGTGCCGCGAATGAGCCATTCTTCGGAACTGTAATAGGCCAAGTTGCCTTTTCTTCTGACATTGTGTAATACTTTGTGTATATTTAATTTGTGTTTCGTGGATTGCGTACGATACGCTTTGGAATAAACATTACAATCAACTAATAAATTACGATCAGCAAATATTTCTCCTTCCATCACCAACAAAGAAGTACGAGTCAAAAAGAACCACCTGCAACGGAAATCGGGAACGCGAGAAGGAAGAAGAACTACTACAAAGAGGACAAGTGTCAACAAAACACGTTCGAGCCCAACTCTATCCGAAGCTCACCAGGTAAAATTCTCCTATTTCTAATTGAAGAAGGCGAGGTCTCCGTCCCCGCTGTAAAGGGCTGCCAAGCCTTGACGCATAAGCGAGACCGACCGTGTTCGCCAGACCCTAAATCTTGGGCCCGACGTAACATCGGATCCTCTTTCTTCTTCTTCATACCGTCAAATTATATAAAATTTTGTGAAATAAAGGAAATAAAATAAAAGTAAATAACGCAGTATATTACTTACGTCTTTCACTGACAATGAGTATGGGCTGCAAAGCAGGCTCATGCAGCCATCCGCGTTGACGAATAACACGCACCACCGAATCAATAATTATTTGATGATAAAACAATCCAATATTATGCGGGTCAACTAAATCGCACTGATGACACTCACACAGCATACCGCGAATCTTACGAACAATCGCTTGCGTCGGAAGTTTCCGTAGGGTAATCGGTAAATTTCTTCTCCCCCACTGCGAACTCAACGACGGCCTGCACTTCAATATAAACTCTATCAATTTTCTTATCAATGAGCGCTTAACCACTCTTGTGCTGTTAGAATAGTAGTAACCACAATTAATCAAACAATTAACTAGCGATTATTCAAAGCGGCAGGCTTTTATATATCTTCCTTTAATATGCTGTTTCTCTCTTTATGTCTCTCTCGCTGCGTATACTGCAGCGATATAATGAATACGACTAACCAAGAAAATGGCCGCACACGATCACTTTACAAAAGCAAGATCTAGGACAATATTTAGCGATGGTGATGTAAATGTAAGACCTGTCATGTACTAAGTTATGGAGTCTCTCTCTCTCTCTCTCTCTCTCTCTCTTACCGTGAGTACACGTCAACGTCTGATTTTTTCCATCCTTCTTTATTGGCACGATTCTGCTCCATTCTGCCCGTGGGGCGTTTCGTTTCAGGACGTAAGCACGCACTCATTTGCTTTTCATCGAACACAATTAGAAATTCACTGATTGACAAATGTACACTGACGAAACTCGATGAAAAGTTTGATGGATTTTTCGATTTCTCATGGGAACACTGATTTTTCGCAGAGCCGATCTCAAGGTCTTGTACACTGCGCATGTGCTCTTTCGCTCTTGAACCCACGGCACATCATCTATCGCGCAAGTTTGTTGTCATCACTCGAACTCATTACTTCGCCGCTACACCACTAACACCACTGAAGCGGTTATCGTCGACAGCATTCTACCGTCTGCTCCCAGCACGCATACGCATCTCGTAGCCTTGTATGACTATCGCAGAGTCAATGTGGTCGTGTTTACCTCAGGTATGTTGATCTGCGCTCTCGCAAGTACATACTGTAACGGTAATTTTTCTTCCGTTCTCATATATTTCATTTTCCGTGGAGATTTTGGGCTCGACACATAACTAATTAATGGAGACTTCAGGGTGGTTGATAGTGATGCTTTATTGAAGAAGAACAGTTTCATAAAAATGTCACTTTTAAATTATGTCCAATTAAATTTTTCGTTATCTTCTTTTTAACTCGTATTCTAACAATTATCTCCGCAATCTGTTACATTATTTCCGATGCACGAGTCTTAGTATTCCTCGGAAGTCTGTTTTGGTCCGGCAGCACGCTATCACTATATATTAGATGCGCAAGTATATCGCACCACTGGCTATTCTTCCTCGCACTCACTCCTTCGATATAGCGGATCAACTCTATTTACTATTTTCTCTCCTTCGCTCTTATTGTGCTTATTCTCGCTCCTCATCAGGCAGTACCACTGTATACCTGTCACATGAGCATCTTGATTCCCTCGCTATCTCGCTGCACATTCGCTCTTTTTATAGAGTGTAGCAACTCTACTTACAATTCTTTTGCTTTCACACCGCTTTCGCTCATACACACTTTATCATTTATCTCCTCAGACGCGAGATCCGTTTACTCGTACTTATTCATCCTATGTGTTTAATGCTACTTATTCTTATTTAATTACAATTATCCTATCTTCTATATTTCTTAATTCTATCTTCTCGGTCTCGAAAATTAGGGGATTCCCTTGATTATATTTATTATTATTTCTACTGATTTTACCCGAAATTCTTGGTATTGCTCGTCGCTTACACCCATACCACCGTACGCACCAGGCTCTCTTTGCACAGAGTGTAGAAACTCTGTTTACAATGCTTTTCTCTCTCGCACTTCTCACACTCTTCGCTCTTTCTTGCTTTCTCTCGCAGGAAAAGCGATTCCGATGCTTCCTACGGGTTTTAAATCCGCACTCTTTAATTTATTTTATCGTACACTATTTTTTTATTCCTATGCACTAAATTCTCGACTTATAATTATTCATCTATCCCTATCCTGATTATTTATAGCTACTTCTCGTATTACGCCACTTTCAAACTTTCGACTGATCAATTTTATATAGATTCCGCCTTTTTACTTTTAATATTCTCGAAATCTAATGCACTCGCAATTAGCTTCAGTTAAACTCGTGTTACCGAATAAGCGAGCCTTCCTTCCGGTGCAGGCGCTTTTATAGCCGTCTCTCCACCCTGGTTCCTCCTACGTCATTTTAGACTTCGATTTTAAAATTTGTCCCGTTTCGCTCGATTATATGATTCTGTTGTCACGCCCCCCCCCCCCCTGGCTCTCCCTCGTCGCCGAGCAAGGCCAGCTGGTCGCTGACCTGCTGTTTTCGGTGACGAGCGAATTCCAGAGGCGTGACGTCACCAGTTTTTATGCTAGGTCCGGGTTCGTCGGCCTAGTGTTCGCTGTACTTGACGCTTCAAAGATACAGGGTGCGCCATCTCAATCTGGTCGATGGAAGTATTGAATAACTCTGACAGATTTTAACCGACCAGCGTCGTACAACACGTTTCGTATAGGTTCTTTCAGTACAATTTCAACCATGTATCGCTATACGCCGAAAGAACGCGCCGAAATAGTTTCGCTTTACATTGAAAATAATCGTTCAGTTGTGTCAACTCAGCGTGCGTATCGTAAAAAATATCGCGGACGTTCTGCGCCCAAAGGCAACACTATCCATCATTTAGCTTCAAATTTCATGGAGCACGGGTCTGTAGCGAATCTCCAACATCAAGCTTGACCGCGTCCAGGTCGTTCAAATGAAAATATCGAAGCTGTTCGACAGAGTGTTGCAGAAAATCCAAATGTCTCATACCGCCGCCAGTCTCAGCAATTAAACATCAGTGGAACCACTTTGAGAAGGATTTTAAAGCAAGATCTTCACATGTTTACAAAGTGCAGTTGACTCAAAGATTATTGGAAACTGACAAGCCGCGACGCTTGGCTTACGCTAATAACGTTAGTCGAATGAAGGAAGCTGAGCCGGATTTTTGGGAGCGAATTCTGATGACCGACGAGGCTCATTTCACCCTCTCTGGCGCTGTCACCAAACAAAACTGTCGCATGTGGGGCACCGATAATCCTCATATTATTCACGAAACTCCATTGCACAATGAGAAAGTGACAGTTTGGGCCGGTGTTTGCTCAAAAACCACCATTGGACCATTTTTCTTCAGAGCTGGTGAAACTGTCAATGGGGATCGATATCGGTGGATGTTGGCACACTTTGTTTTACCACAAATGCGTGAAAAAGGTCTTAAGGAATTTTGGTTCCAACAAGATGGTGCGACATGTCACACTGCGCGCTCAACAATGGACTATTTGCGTCGGAAGTTCCCAGGACGTGTGATATCAAAGAAAGGTGATATTGACTGGCCACCAAGATCGCCGGATTTGACTGCACCGGACTTCTTCTTGTGGGGATTTTTGAAAAGTAAAGTCTATGCCAACAAGCCGAAGACCATAGAGGAGCTAAAAAACAACATTCGAGCCGAAATCGCAGCGATATCGCCCGAGACGCTGGCAAATACAATGGAAAATGCCGAAAAAAGAGCTCATTTTTGTCTCAGTAATAAAGGCGGACATTTGATCGATGTGGTTTTTCGAAACTAATCAAAATAAATTGTAATGAATCAAATTTAATAAAAAAATACGACTTTGTGAAATCTGTTGAAAATTCTCTAAGTTATTCAATACTTCCATCGACCAGATTGAGATGGCGCACCCTGTATAATATTGGCTCTCATAGCCGTTCGATAATATAATATCGTGCCGCGCATGTAACTATGTTACAATACCGACTCTATAATATTGTGTACATCCTTCGAGCTGTTTCTCCTACACTATAGCATGATAAATTATATACAATCATTGCACCGTTCTGACTTCAAACGTTAGTTTATTTTATAACAGCTGATTGTTAGACGTGCGGTTGTCGATCTCATTTATCTGCATGTCGAATTTAAATTTAAAGTGTAATAAATGCAAAAAAGCTATTGCTAATAATAGGGTTTCGTGCATAACTTGCTCCAAATCATTTCACCCAGGTTGTGGCAGGACATATCTTTCATTTAGATCAGCTAATGCTTGTTGCGTCTTAAATCTATTTAAAATGCCCAATTTAACACGTTCGCCGCCGGCGTCGCCACTTGTATTGTCTTCAATGTCTTCCTCTACCGGTACGCTTATCTCTCAGCAGCTGACACACCAGAGTACACAATTAAACCAGAGTACACAATTAAACCAGAGTACACAATTAAACCAGAGTACACAATTAAACCAGAGTACACAATTAAACCAGAGTACACAATTAAACCAGAGTACACAATTAAACCAGAGTACACAATTAAACCAGAGTACACAATTAAACCAAAGTACACAATTAAACCAGAGTACACAATTACACCAGAGTACACAATTAAACCAGAGTACACAATTAAACCAGAGTACACAATTAAACCAGAGTACACAATTAAACCAGAGTACACAATTAAACCAGAGTACACAATTAAACCGGAGTACACAATTAAACCAGAGTACACAATTAAACCAGAGTACACAATTAAACCAGAGTACACAATTAAACCAGAGTACACAATTAAACCAGAGTACACAATTAAACCAGAGTACACAATTAAACCATGATTCGTCAGCTGATTTGTTAGCTGCTGAATCTGCTGTTACATCGCAACCGCCCATAACCCAGCATCTAAATCCCCATGTGTCAGAAAGAGATTTATTACTTGCCTTAAATAAAAATCTTAGTGCCTTTATTGCTGAACAAACTGCAGTCAATATTGATCATACAGCAAAACTCAATTGTATTGAAAAGCATACAAGTATACTCAAGGCCCATGATGAAAGAATTGCACAGCTTGAAGCAAATTACGCACAATTATTACAGCAAAATATTGATCTATCACATGAGCTTCACTCGACTAAGGCTAGTACTGCGGTTCCACTCCCTACTGAAATCACAGTATCTGGTATGCCTTTATTAATAAGTGATTCTGCGGAGCAAGTAGTGGAGAAAGTTTTCAAGGCCCTTGGTATACCGAACCTCCTAAGCGATGTTCTTGAAATTCGAAGTCTCGAAAAAAGAAAAATCGTCCACATAATGAGCGAAGTAATGTCATTACTGATAACTCGTGACAAATCACTTCAAAATCTTTCGTTATCACTCTCAAATCGCACCAAGTCAGAGAGCACATTATAAAAATAAAGAGAGTTAAGAAAAATTTGACTGTCAGAGAAGTGTTTGGCCTTGATCAACACGGGCTTGTCTATGTTAATAAGTTTCTTCCACCCGCACTCTATCGTCTACTACCTCTCGTAAAAGGTCGTGCTTCTGAACGTAATTATAAATACGTATGGTCTCGTTCTGGTTCCATATTTGTGTGCAAGAACGATAGTCAGACACCAATCATCGTTTCAACTGAGCCTGATCTAAATAAATTGATCTGACTGTCTCCAAATAGTCAAAATTGCTTACCCCTCTCACACTCAATATTGCATTTGGAAATAGCTCAGTTGAATGTTAATTCCTTATGAGGGCATATGGAACTAATTAAATCAACCATACTCGAGCGCAAATTCCATATTATCTCGTTGAGCGAAACGTGGCTCCATTCGTTTGTATCTGATAACTTGTTACGGGCAGAAGGATATTTCCTCATTCGCAACGATCGTGGAGGAAAAGAAGGTGGAGGAGTTGCTTGCTTCGTACACAAGTCCCTAAAAGCGAAAGTATTAATGGCATCACCAAGTCAATATTCAAATGCTCCTGAATATCTAATTATCGAAATTACTGGATCAAACGCCAAGAAGCTTCTTTTTGCCTCGGTATACAGACCACCAAAAGCATCAATGCTAAAGAATTTTGTCGAAGCTTTATGTAATTTCTCTCACAACTATGAAAATATTATAATAGCAGGTGATCTTAATTGTAATTTAGCTAGTAATGATTATGAATCAATTTATCTATGCCAATTAGCCTTCTCCCTTTCACTACACATTGTTCAATCCGCTACAACCCACCACACGGCGACTTCGGATTCCTGGATAGATGTATTCCTAATCGATAGTGATGAAAAAAAAACTATCTTATATTAAATCCGAGGCTCCGTTTATAGCTGGGCATGACCTATTAGAACTACATTATGTCTTTGAGGTGGAACCTACAATCGAGGGTAACATTACACGGCAAGTCTACAATAATTTCAATGATAGAGGCTTTCTGTATTTTCTATTGAATAAATTGAATTCTTCGGGACTTGGTGATTTTAACTCGAGATTCAGCTCCAATTGGAGTGGAAATTCGGGTACTATACCTGATGATATAAACACGATAGTTGATCTATTGTCTGGGGCATTTCTAGAGTCTCTGAATAAATTTGCGCCATTACGAACTTTCTGTGTTCGTCGCCCTCCGGCACCGTGGCGCACATAAAATTTGAGAGAACGCATTGCTCAGCGAAATTTATTGTATACGCGCGCACGGCGAACTGAAAGCGTACTAGACCTTGCAATATTTAGGGAGTATAGAGACGGACTTTGAAATGACTTAAGACATGCGAAAAATAAGTACCATCTTCAGAGATTGTCAACCATGACAGATCCGAACAAATTGTGGAAAGAGCTGACGACTCTTGGTTTAGCCAAGTCGTCTTTTGCATCTCTATTTAATTTCTTTCAACCAGATGAGCTTAATCCGTTTTATTCTGCTGTATCTAGCCAATTACCACCTTGTTCATACGATGAGTTTCGCACGATGAGTTTATTAATTCAACCAGTTCGCCCATTATTCAACTTTGGGAAAATCACGTCCAACCAAGTACGATCCATTATTTCTAACAACTCTAGTTCAAAGTCATATGCAGCTGGTCCAGATGGAATTTCTTTGTTCCTAATAAACAAGTCTATTGAAGTTTCGTTCTCATTGCTAACAGCTATGTTTAACCATTCTTTGCAATCATCTAAGTTCCCTCAGTGTTGGAAAAAAGCTTTTCTTCGACCGTTATCTAAGATTAAAATACCGCTTTCTCCGTCTGATACTAGGCCGATAGCCAACCTTAGTGAACTTTCGAAAGTGCTTGAGAGACTGGTTCATAAGCAGATCACTGACTGGATTGAACTGAACCAAGTTTTTGATCCACGCCAATCAGGTTATCGTAAGGGCCACAGTACTCAATCAGCATTACTACGAGTGTGTGACGACGTGCGGTGCAATACGGATAAAAGACGTATTACCATTCTCATCCTATTTGATTTTAGTAAGGGATTTAACATGGTACCACACCTTCAACTTCTTGCGAAATTAATAAAAGTGGGCCTTGCGGAACCAGTTCTTGTTCGGATTTTTTCATATTTGACTGGAAGAACTCAAAAAGTTATTGATGACCATGGGACTTCCTCCTCTTGGTTATCTACTACAGCGGGCGTACCGCAAGGTTTCGTCCTAGGTCTTCTTCTTTTCTCTCTTTATATTAATGACATTAGCACTACACTTCAATACTCACAACACATGATATTTGCTGACGATACGCAAATATATCTAAGTTGCCTCCCGTCTCAAATAAATGAAGGTATAAGGTTGATTATCGAAGACGTTCAAGCTATTGCCAACTTCGCAGTTTCAAACGGTCTAAAGTTAAACATCGCGAAATCAAAAGTCCTTATATTTGGTAGCAATGCGTATACACGCGAATTCGATTTTTCAATGTTACCACCGGTTTCTTTAAACGGGGTGAATATTCCGTTCGTTAGTGAAGCTAGGAACCTAGGAGTGATCATGCACTGTAATTTATCTTGGAAATCTTATGTTTTACATATCTTTCAAAAAGTACACTTTGCTGTCTATAGGTTAAAATTTCATCGTATGGCTCTTTCTCAAGAATTAAGATCTTCATTAATAATTTCCTTAATTTTTCCGCTATTAGACTACTGCTGCTTAGTTTATCACAATCTGACTGAGGAATTGAATTTGAAATTAGAACGTCTCATTAATTACTGTATACGTTTCGTTTTCGATCTTCGATGCGATACTCACATCACTCCGTACAGGCGACAACTTCTCTGGCTTACAATTAAAACGCGACGTCTATATTTTCTTGGCATTTCAATGTATAACATTATTCATCAAAAAGCACCAACATATTTATTGGATCTGTTCAATCACCAGAGTGATACTCCTGAACGTCAGCTGAGGAGACCGCGATCGACTTTTTCTGTGCCAATGCATCGCACAACCACTTATGAAATGCATTTTCTCTCTCTGGCATCTATTTTTGGGAGACCTTACCATCCCATATCACCTCTACTTCCAGTCTAGATCAGTTTAAAACTCGTCTCTACACTCACCTTTTTAACCATATTGATGTAAATTAGTTTTTATTTATTTATTTATAATTTTTTTGTTTACGGTAGTATAGAGAGAGCATGATATATATACCATCTAATTCGAAAACTCTGTACAGTCAATCTGCTACCTATAAGTTAGTCCTAGTCTTAGTCCTATCTTTATTTTTATTTTTATCATTACTTTTATTTTTAGAATTTTTAGAATTATTTTTAATTTTTAAGTTTATTATTGTCATTAATACCCTCGAATTTCGTGTTGACTCTAGGTCAGCAGACTGGAACGATAGGAACGATAATAATAAACAGAACTTTGATATGAGCACACGAATCACGGAAACGGTCGAAGACGTGCATGTGCAAAACGCAAGATGGCTGCGATAAACGAAGCAGCCGTTGTCTCGCCAAGCAGTCGAAGGGCGCGTGCACGCAGCCACCTGTTGCTTGGCAGGCTGACCCAGTAAGAATTTACTACTTCCGTGAGGTGCTGCCGCTAAGCAGTAACAGCAAGCGGTTGCCAACGCGAGCCTGCAGTGCGCTGCCCAGCAACGAGTCGCAGAATGCTAAAGCATTCTTAAACAGATTGATTGATTGATTGATTGATTTATTGATTTATTTAATTATTTTTTATTCCTAGGCAAGCCCTTGGCAAATATTGATGACAATAATAATATGTGTATAGACAAGAATAAACTATGTTAAATCAAATGAGACTATATCATAACAAATCTAGATACAGCGATATGAAACAATCTTATATCGATGAATGTAAAAGTAATGATAAAAATAAAAAACAAAAATAAAAATAAAACAAATTTATAAATAGCAAATGAAGTGTGTAAATTATCATATAAGACAGTATAGCTAGATTGCTCTTACTTTACTTCCGTGAACAAAAAGTAAGACCTATTTACATCAACATGATTTAAAAGGTGAGTACGGCGACGAATCCTAAGCAGTTCAAGACTAGAAGACGAACTAACATGAGGTAGAAAGGAATCCCAAAAATAAATACTGGACATAGAAAATGCGAAAGAGTGATAAATCTAAGCGACAAATAATTTTGACCAAATTTTTTTTGATGGAAAATTTCTGGCAGTTCGCAACCCGGTTAGAGTCAGCGCCACCTTAGATCCCTGTGTTATCGATCTCAGAAAGATCTCTAACAATCGAATCATTAATTATTTTTGTCAGCTCTGATTGCCTCACTCATTCATTAGGAATTAATGAGGCAACCAGACCTGACGATTTTTTACTTCTAAACAAATCGTGAAAAAATATTGCCACAGCCCGGGTTCGAACCGGGAACTCCAGAATTCTAGCCTGGTACGTTACCAATTACGCCACCGCGGCTCTAGCAACATCAATTCACGATCTCTATTTTTAATGTCAAATAATACACCTTTGTTGCAGATTAATTAATTAATCCTTTATTGTATGCGGTCATATGTTTCTTAAGAGTGATAAATCTAAGCATAGAAAATGCGTCTCTGTACGTAGCAGTGCGATGCATTGGTACAGAAAAGGTCGAATGCGGTCTTCTTAACTGACGTTCAGGAGTATTCCTCTGACGATTGAACAGAGTCAATAAATATGTTGGTGCTTTCTGATGTATAAAGTTATACATTGAAATACCAAGAAAATACAGACGTCGCGATTTAACTGTGAGCCAGCCAAGTTGTCGCCTGAACGGAGTGATATGAGTATCGCGCCGAAGATCAAACACAAAACGTATACAATAATAAGACGTTCCAATTTTTAATTCAATTCATCAGACAGAAATTATTATAGATGATAAGTTATAAGAAAGAGCCATGCGATAAAATTTTAACCTATAGACAGCAAAGTAGACTTTTTGCGAGATATTCAAAACGTGGGATTTCCAGGATAAATTGCAGTGCATGATCGCTCCTAAATTTCTAGCTTCACTAACGAACGGAATATTCACCCCACTTAAAGAGATCGGAGGTAACATAGAGAAGTCGAGCTCACGTACCTATGTACGCATTGCTACCAAGAATAAGAACTTTAAATTTGGCAATGTTTAGCCTTAGACCATTTGAGATAGCAAAGTTCGGGATGCAGGTAAGGGAGACAGCTAAATCTGCGTGTCATCAACAAATATCATATGTTGTGAGTATTGCAGTGTAGTGCCAATATCATTAATATAAAGTGGAAAAAGACGAGGACCGAGGACGGAACCTTGTGGCACACCCGCTGTTGTAGGTAAACAAGAGGAGCAATTATTCCCATGATCATCAACAACTGCTTGAGCACTTCCAGTCCAATATGAAAAAATCTAATGAAGAACTAGTTCCGCAAGTCCCACTTTTTAAATTTTCTGACAAGTTGTAGGTGTGGTACAATATCAAATGCGTTACTAAATCAAACAAGATGAGAATAGTGATACGTCTTTCATCAACATTACGCCTCACATCGTCACACATACGTAGTAGTGCTAATTGAGTACTGTGGCCAGTACGATACCCCGATTGACGTGAATCAAATACTTGGTTCGACTCAATATAGTCAATGATCTGCTTATGGACCAGTCTCTCAAGCACTTTCGAAAGTTCACTGAGATTAACTATCGGCCTAGTATCAGACGAGAAAAGGAGTGTTTTAATTTTAGATCAAGGACGAAGGAACACTTTTTCTAATCTATCTCTATCTATTGTTTCGAAGGCCCGTTTTAGATCCAAAAATATTACTCCTATAATGTCACCTTCACTACTTATCATTTTCCAATCATCAATGACACTTTGTATTGCTGCCTCACATGAGTGATTTATCCTAAAACCCCATTGATGTTCTGTAATAATGTCATTAACTTGTAAGTATGTTTCAATTTGCTCTTTTACAACTAATTCCAATACTTTTTCATATATTGGCAATATATTTATTGGTCTATATTCGCTGGCTTTCTTTGGTTTTTCAAGCTTTGGAATTGGTATTATTGTGGATGTTTTCCATCTCTCCGGACACGTACCTTTACTTAATGATTCGTTAATTAACCTCAATAATTTCTCCTCTATCACATAAAAGCATGTTTTTAATATATCGCTAGTTATTCCTTCATCTGTCCCCTTCTTACGTGGCAAGTTCATAACAATTCGTTCTACGCTGTATATATCTAACAGATCAAAGTTTTCTAAAATTCCCTTATTTTCTGCAACGTAAATAGTTCTCCGACCGATATTTTTATTATCATCTATCATGCTTTCATAATACCTTTTCTTTTCACTTCTAATTAATTGAACTACCATATTTCTTTCTATTTTAAATTGTATACAATCGTGTTGAATGCATTAGTATGCATCGCTCTGATATACGCTTCGTCCCTACTCTTTGTAGCTATTCTTATGTTATGCGAGTACCATTTTTTCCCTTCCCATATTTTTGGAATTTTAAACTTCTTCTTTGGTGCTACTGTATCTAATGCACTTACTACACTCTGAACAAATTTGTCTGCTCTTAGGTTCACATCTAAATCATCTATATATTCTGTTCTTTCTTCTATTGCTTTGAACAATTCACATATATGCAATTTCCTATAATCTCTACTTATAAATTCTGTGTATTTTTTCCCTCGTTGCTTATAATTAGTTCAACATGTATCCACGAATTATCTGTTATCTTCGGTGTGTCATATACTTTACAGTTTACCTTATCGTGTGCAAATACTAAATCTATCAAAGTTTTACTATCTTTTGTAACTCTCGTAGGTTTATCGATATATTGTTTCATACCTAAGTATGACATTTCTGTTGTTAACTTTTTCGCATAAAACGAATCTTTCCTTAAATCTATATTAAAGTCTCCTACCATTATACATTATTCTTTTACTGCCAATAATTCCATTATATCCTCTGAGAATCTCAATATATCCTCAAAAGATTATGGCCGGGAAAAATCTCTATGTAATCGGTTTTCGAATTTTAGTACAAGGCCGCCTGGTCGGCAGCGAGCTCCTTTTGTGATACTTCTGTGAACTTTTCTCGATACTTTTGTAAACTTTCATTTCTTTTGCCCTGTGTAATTGTGGATTTGTTGCTACAATAAGTGACAAAGTGGTGTACAGTGGGAAGAAAGGAGGAAAATCGGCATGTGGCAACAGCAAGAGACCAAAAACAATTATTCATGATTTTCTAGTACTCAAAACTTCAAACGCGTTTATCTCAAAACTGCATTTTTCAAGTTGTCCGGAAACATAACTCAGAACATTTTCAGCCGATTCACTTGAAATTTTAAATATATCTTTGAAAATACATTGTCTATGGAAGTACGTAGGATTTTTTTTTATATTGCATAGTTCATTTGTTATTAACAATTTTCTGACGATTTTTTAGATACATTTTCCACTTTTCACTTTAGAAGTGCGCCATTTGACCAGAAATCAATATATCGAAAAAATCCTACGTACTTATAGCTGTTGTTATATATAATCGAAAAAAATTCATTGGCTCATCATAATTAAAAAATTACCGGAGCTGTTTGTCCGGCCGTGGACCCTGGAAAAACGGAGACGTCATCGCAAAAACGCTGCACAGCCGCCATTTTTAAATTAATCGCTTCAAAAAAATTATTGTATATAGTCACTGATATGTATGATAAACACCTTTTTTGTAATCTCGATTTATTTTGTAGTTTTTCTGAAAAAAAATCCCCAAAAAAGCCTATTTTTTTGGCCCCTAGAGTGGCATAACCCCTTAATATCACTTCATATTTAATATCGTTTCTTATATATGACATAACTCCCCCTGTGTTTATATTTTCCAAATCACATCTAGCGACACTATAACCTGGCGCGTTGACCTCATTGCCTGCAATATCTGATGTCAACCTAGTCTCCGATAGCGCCAGTAACGCTGGGTTCATCCTCTTCATAATCTGTTCATGGATTTCATCCTGATGTGCCATCACACTCTGAGCGTTTGTGTATATAATTGCCTCTTTCCGTAGTTGCTATTTGTTGGGATTCCAGCCTGTTATTTTTTTTCCTCCGCTATTGCTCTGATGTATGTTGGACACTCCATACTCAGAGCGTCATGTCCATCATTTATCTGCAGGTTGTACGTCTTATTTTTGTACACACAATTTATACATTTATTTTTTGTTATCGTGCATTCATTAGATTTGTGATTTCCTCCACACTTATGACAAGTTTCCTGTTGTGTACAGTTTTGGGCAATATGGTAATAACCCCAGTATTTAATGCATCTTCTCACACTGTAATGGTTAAATACCATACATTTTTTCCATACAATATTTAGTTTTCCTCTTCTTAGCATTAGTTCATATGTTTCTTCATCTACCTCGAGTATAACCGAGCTTTATTCTTTGTCACCCCTTCTAGTTATAGGTTTTGTAATCCTTTTTACCCTTTTTATGTAAAATCCTTCTTCTTTCCCATTAATATTGTTCTGCTTCTTGATCGTGTCTATTGAGTTCTCATCTTCATGTTCCATTTCATCTTCATCAATATTTATAATTTTTAGCTTTGGTTTTATCTTATTTGGTTCCACGATCTCAAAGTCTTTCCCTAGTTTTTCACTTATCGTGTCTCTCAGCTACTGGATGTTTCTCACACTCTCGCACCCAAGTATTATTGATCCTTTACCTCCTTTCCTGAGTTTTCTTATACCTACAGTTACATTTTTTATATCTACTTTTTCTTTTACTGTTTCTTTCCTTCTATCATCTCACTAAAACTTTTTGTCTACTCCCCACCACTTCCATGTTACCCTCTTGAAATTTTTGTTTCATTTCTTCTAAAGGGTGGTTAAATTTTAAGGGCCGATGTTGATTTTGAATAAAACACAAATTATTTAGGAAATTATTGTCAATTCTTTTTATTATGATAATATGGTATGGTTCAATTATGTATGGAACAAAATATCGGCCAAATGGCCGCCGCGACCTCGGCGGCACACCTCCATCCGATGGTCCAAATTTTCGATGACGCTTAGGCATAATTGAGGTTCTATGCCGTTAATGTGCCGAATTATCTCATCCTTTAGCTCTTGAATTGTTGCTGGCTTATCGACGTACACCTTTTCTTTCAAATAACCCCAAAGAAAGAAGTCCAACGGTGTCAAATCACATGATCTTGGCAGCCAATTGACATCGCCACCACGTGAGATAACACGGCCATTGAATTTGTCGCGCAAAAGAGCCATTGTTTAGTTAGCTGTGTGGCAAGTGGCACCGTCCTGTTGAAACCACATATCGCCCACATCCATATCTTCCAATTCGGGCCATAAAAAGTTCGTTATCATCTCACGATAGCGAACACCATTCACAGTAACTACCTGACCGGCCTCATTTTGAGGTGGACGGCTCTTCAGCCACACTATCGCGAACAGCAGCAATATTTTCTGCAGTACGAGCTGTACGAGCATGCACTGGTGTTTTAATATCTCCTACAGACCCGGTTTGCTCAAATTTTTGCACGATTTTTCCGATTGTACGCACATTTGGACGATTAAATTGACCGAAAAATCACGAAGTGCACGATATGCATTTTGATTTGAACGCCCATTTTCATAATAAGCCTGAATAACTTTAACGCGTTGCTCGATTGTGTATCTTTCCATGGTTCAAATTGAGTTAGTCCGAAATTGAGAAATGTCAAATGAAATGCAGAAAAAAACTTGACGTTTAGGTGTGGTTCACATTCAACATCGGCCCTTACAATTTAACCACCCTTTAGTTCCTGTTTGAAAGTCACCAACTACTCCAGGATTATTTGCTTTATCATGTAATAATTTTATTTTTCTACTCTTTGATTTGTTAGATTTCTCTGTATATTACTTTAGGTGTAATAATTCTTTATAATATTTGTGCAACCTTATGAGCAGGCTAAATTGTTCTTAGGGGGTTCCAGGCACGAAGAAGAGTAATGTTCGTAACAGATACGGTATATGCGTGATCAAGCACTAATTATTAGTTATAGACAATAATCGCGTATTTTAATCCATAAATATATTCAATTTCATACAATACTGGCGAACTTTCGATTAATAAACATCATCAATTTCATACAATAATAGAGGACTTTAAATTAATATACAACATTAATTTCATACAATAATATAGAACTTTCGATTAATAAGCATCATCAATTTCATACAATAACAGAGAACTTTAGATTAATATGCAACATCAATTTCATACAATAATATAGAACTTTTGGTTAATAAGCATAATCAATAACAAGACATATTTAGTGAGAATATTGTTGCAACAAGTTCCATAGAACAGTTATGTTATCAGATACAAATGATTCATGTCTAGGTCACCACAGTCTAATACAATTAAATGTGACTGTATTTTCGTTTCATTAACATCGTTCTAACATATGATATAAATTCCCGTCGATCTTGCGTACAACGTGTTGATAACAATCGGAAAGATTCGTACTCTATACAATACCCTTACAATTAGCTTATTTGTAACGTTTTGTTGTTGCTCCCGCGACCTAAGTAGTGTGACTGAGTACGCTTCGCATCAAGCGACTGTCGACGTACAGGGTTCAAAGATCGAACGGAAGCATCGACAGCTGAATTAACTCCTGGCCCGTATTGTACCGACTTCATGACCGTTATCCTTAACTCGTGGAGATTTCTTTAACTGTTCTCCAGTTAATTGATATATTTTGGTAATCAGGATACCACCTCTATTAATGGCCCAGCCACCCTGTTTGACCATTAGCCGTTTTTTTTTATCACTTTACTCACACTGAATATAATTCCATTGGTACAAATAAATAGAATAATATATTGTTGGAAAATTAGCTGACGCACGGCGATCGATATTCGCCGTGCGTCGACCTGTTGCTACTGGGTGGTGTGCTGCGCTCGGCTGTCGCAAAGATCGCCGAGGCAGCGCCTCGCAGGCATGCTGCTCAAGCGAGAGACTGTCTCTCTCGCTTAACTTCAGCATCGCACAACGACGCGTTTGTACTACGCAGCCATCTTCAGAATTTTTTACACTTCTCGTGAAAACCGTTTGAATAGCTCCAACACACTGCTCTCACCTCGGATAATTTTCACCAATTTTTCAGGATCTACTCAACCCAGAAGTGCTCAACAGGACTCAAAATACACGGTAAGAGCGCACCGTTACAATTTATATAAATTCAATGACGGTGAGGTGGGGTTATCTCAATTGTGCATCCTCATAAGTCTCATCTCGTGACGTGCTCTGCAGCGCGGGCTGCACCACGTTCGCCTTACAAATTTTAGCACACAATTAATACAATTATATGTGCTTCTCACCAAAAATTCACTCTAAATTTATTTGTGCTATTTATATATATATATATATATATATTTGTAGTTTGCTAGTCGACGGTAGAATAAACCACCTTCTCTACCTACATCTCTTGGTCTAGTTATTTCACCCCTACCGTGAGTGAAAACTCATCCTTTTTTCGATATCTTGCAGGTTCGACAATACCGGGAACTCTCAACATACAGGGTGATTAAAAAAAAGTGACCGACCCGCAGTATGCCGATAGCTGAGGTTATTTTAAGCACAATTACTTAGCGGTTTTCCGAAAATCTCAAAAGTTTATTAATGAGATGCAATTAAAGTCAAATAATAAATGACCAATCAGGAGCACATACGCTTCCCGCGCCGGAAGTCGGCAAATGTTCGATGGAAACCGAGACCTCGGTCTGCGGCAACGTCGGACGGGATAGTATAGTAGAATGACGCATGTCATTTGTTCATTCGCATGGGTTTTTTTATGCGCAATCGAAAAAAATAATTGAAAGGTGATGTGCTCGTGATGTGTTCCAAAGTGAAAAAATGGGAATAAAATGTTAATAATACTTTAACCAGATGTAATTATTTATTATGTCTTAACCTTTAAACGTTCCAAATAGTGTTTGTAATTGTGTTTTGTTCTCTTTAAATAAATAATTGTACATTGAAATGTGTGGCACTCTATAACTGTTATCTCTATGATAATAATAAAAATGCAATGAATCTCCTAGGCCATGGTTCATTCAATATAGTATTTAATTATGATAAAAATTATGATGTGTTCATGACACAAATTATAGCGTATAAAAAGTCACAACTAGCGAATGCCTTTCGTCACTAGAAATGAGATATGTAGTAGGTATGCGTGACAAATGTCATATTTCGCACCTGACAATACAACTTGAAGCTTCAAATTATTAACGACAGCTTCATTAATATGAGGAGATGTTTTTACCTTTATAAGAAAAGTTAAGTAACACTTGATACATCGATGCATGGCAGAAGAGACTGCGATGCTACCAAAGGTGCCAAATCTGTCTGAAGCAGCTGCATTAGGACCAGAAGACGCTTCCATCAACATCTATAAGACTTTTCTATTATACTTTTCTTATAGCTACGCATGACAAAATCAATCGCCCTGCCCTGCCGATGCTGCTTGAGTCTCCAAATTGTTGGTGGTTAGTAAGTATAAGGTGATAGCAAGATGATAGTGAGGTGCGAGGAAAGTGAAAGCAAGGTGAGCGGACGGCGAGAGTGAGGTCAGATCAAGGTGAGAGGAGCTTGTGATCAAGGAGAGAGCAAGTTGAGACGAAGGGCAATTTTCGGTGTCCCTGTAAATGTAGTAAAAAAAAAATCGGTCCAGTTACAAGATGTTATGCCGGTAACACGTAAATACTCGTAGCATATTACGGTTGACGGTATAATATTTTTAAGGGTTATTATTTGGAACTCACAAGGAAGGATAGTTTGGTGTCCCCCTCCGATTTTGATGAAACTCACGTATGTTGTAGAGAATCGAAAACTGGAACACACGTATTTTTTTTTATCGGCAGAAAAACATTTCTAAGGGGTGAAATCGCCCTTCAAAGTTAGGGGTGAGGTTCAAAAAAAGGTTCTCGACAGGACTAGCGCGACCGACTGAGGATGCAATGGAATAGATTTGTAGCACAGTCTGATTTGGCACGTCTTAAGCGTTTCTTGAGCGTTCAAGCAAAGATTGTATAAATCGCGCAGACCTACCAGCATGGTTATTGCACGTACATGCATGCCGATAGAAAGGTCGTATGAATGTAATGACATTAAAAATTCATCACTCAATCAATAATTATAGTATCGAATCCACTCATGGTGAATATTGTAGGGGAGAAACTGCAAAACTAAAGGTTTCATCTGCATTCTACTTGATATCAGAAAACTCGCGTATATTTACGTCTTTTTACACGCTTATAATAATACATGCAATAAATACATAAAAACTTTACTCCTGGAAGTCTACAGTGCTTGTAACTTGACCGATATTTTGTTAACGATATTTGGAGGCATCGAAAAATTGGCAGTCAAAGTACACACCGTGATCCACGTTTGCATTCGGTAAAGATAACCCCATCATTGGACGAGCGCATAAACAACATATCATTTGACTCCTGTAATCGTACAAAACTTGTAACTTGGCAGATATCTTAGATTGGATGTGTAAAGAGATATAAAAAATTACCAGTCAATGTATACTCCGCAAACCATGTTGACATCCGAAAAAGATTAAATCTGATGATTGAAATAAGCAATAAAGAAATTAAAACTTAACTCCTGGCAGTGAACAGCGCTTTGTTATGCCGCGGAATATTCGACAAAATTCCATTCATTACTTTATTCTCCTGCGCTCAGTCGCGAAGTGTAAGGATGTGCTGAAGTACGAATCGAGTTGTCCTCAACGAACCGCGTTAAGTGCAATTTTTCAATTTCGCCAAACGTAGATATTTAATAATGAACCGACATGAGTCTAAAGTTTCACATCAACCTGAACGGTTCATCCGAGGTCAGACTGGCCCAAAATAATAAAATCTAAGGGTACATTCAAACAAGATTGTTTGGTTCCTCGTCGGTAACTCGAGAACATAGCAAACGCATAATTTGTACTTAATTTTCTATTTATATTTCGTAATTAATAACGCAAAGTTGCCGTTGTTTATAATAAACCTCACATTAACTCTGTTATCGTGAATTGATGTTTTTATCTCAGTCACGCGAGATTCATCTCCTTATAAGCGAACGATTCCAAATAATAACCCTTAAAAATATTATACCGTCAACCGTAATATGCTACGAGTATTTACGTGTTACCGGCATAACATCTTGTAACTGGACCGATTTTTTTTTTACTACATTTACAGGGACACCGAAAATTGCCCTTCGTCTCAACTTGCTCTCTCCTTGATCACAAGCTCCTCTCACCTTGATCTGACCTCACTCTCGCCGTCCGCTCACCTTGCTTTCACTTTCCTCGCACCTCACTATCATCTTGCTATCACCTTATACTTACTAACCACCAACAATTTGGAGACTCAAGCAGCATCGGCAGGGCAGGGCGATTGATTTTGTCATGCGTAGCTATAAGAAAAGTATAATAGAAAAGTCTTATAGATGTTGATGGAAGCGTCTTCTGGTCCTAATGCAGCTGCTTCAGACAGATTTGGCACCTTTGGTAGCATCGCAGTCTCTTCTGCCATGCATCGATGTATCAAGTGTTACTTAACTTTTCTTATAAAGGTAAAAACATCTCCTCATATTAATGAAGCTGTCGTTAATAATTTGAAGCTTCAAGTTGTATTGTCAGGTGCGAAATATGACATTTGTCACGCATACCTACTACATATCTCATTTCTAGTGACGAAAGGCATTCGCTAGTTGTGACTTTTTATACGCTATAATTTGTGTCATGAACACATCATAATTTTTATCATAATTAAATACTATATTGAATGAACCATGGCCTAGGAGATTCATTGCATTTTTATTATTATCATAGAGATAACAGTTATAGAGTGCCACACATTTCAATGTACAATTATTTATTTAAAGAGAACAAAACACAATTACAAACACTATTTGGAACGTTTAAAGGTTAAGACATAATAAATAATTACATCTGGTTAAAGTATTATTAACATTTTATTCCCATTTTTTCACTTTGGAACACATCACGAGCACATCACCTTTCAATTATTTTTTTCGATCGCGCATAAAAAAACCCATGCGAATGAACAAATGACATGCGTCATTCTACTATACTATCCCGTCCGACGTTGCCGCAGACCGAGGTCTCGGTTTCCATCGAACATTTGCCGACTTCCGGCGCGGGAAGCGTATGTGCTCCTGATTGGTCATTTATTATTTGACTTTAATTGCATCTCATTAATAAACTTTTGAGATTTTCGGAAAACCGCTAAGTAATTGTGCTTAAAATGACCTCAGCTATCGGCATACTGCGGGTCGGTCACTTTTTTTTAATCACCCTGTATATATATATATATATATATATATATATACCTGTTTTGTTCCCGTCACGTATTTTTACTTTGATGATTTGCATCAGTAATTATTTTGTTATCGTGGATTTTTGCAAAATGTTTTAATAATACTGTTCAGGTTCGACGTGTATATGGCGTGACGAGCCACGAGTGACTGGGGACAGTTTTTGGGGGGTACGCGATCCTTCACCCTAATCGTATGACCCCGAGTTTGCGAGATGGCCCTACGGTACATGGTTACCATCGATGGATAATATATTTTATTATACCAGCAACGATTCAGTTCGCTAATACGATCGAGCCAACGCTTCGCTGGCTTACCGTTACAATATCCCCCTTAATTTGGGTGGGTGTTGAATATTATAATTCGACAAACGCACAAATTATGAGTTCATATCCCATGCTCTACACACAGCGCATCGTTGACGAGCCCCGAGTACAGAATGATGCATGGGGTTTAACACTGAATAGGCTCATAATATTTGCGCAAATTACTCCGGTTATAAATCCCTTTTTGTATTATCGGATTGTCTGGATCCGTTAAAAGGTACGCATTATCAAATACTTCAAGCATACGATACGGGCCAGAGATCAGATGGAAAAATTTCGCGGTGACGCAATCATTTGCGTTAGAGAAGTGCGAGACGCGCAATAGAACGAGATCTTCTTTTTGTAAGACCACCGTTGACGTGTGTCTTTGTGCTCTGCAACGTTTTTCGTCGGGGAGGTTTCCCAATTCTCCGGATATGTAATGAGATTTTCAATTTCCTCTCGCGGATTTTTTCCGAACTGGAGCTCATGCGGAGTAAAACCCGTACTAGAGTGAGTCGTAACATTGAACAGGGTTTCGATCCGAGGGATGTATTTCACCCAACTGGTATGAGCGGAAGCACAAAAGATGCGAAATAAGCGACCTAATTCTTTCATTACCCGTTCGGTCGGATTACTCTGCAGATGCCGCACCGAACAAAATCGTACTTTAATAGCCTCTTGAGTTTGGCCGTCCGACCATTTGCGGGACGAAAACTATGTTCCATTATCGGCAAGAATGGCTTGAGGTTTACCATATTCCGGAATATAGACATCCATAATTTTATTTAGTACGATTTTTGTAGGAGCTCTCTTGACAGGGTAGAGCTTGACATACTTAAAGAAAGCGTCGAGGACGACGAAAATATGTTGGACGTCACCAATTGACCGAGGAAGCAGTCCATAAAACTCTACCGTGAGGAGCTCTCCAGTGCTATCTGCCTCAACGCGTTGGTATCCCCCATGGCTGGCATACGTTAGATTGTTGACTCATTGGCAAACGTCACATGAATGGACATACCGTTTCTCCTGAACCGCCATTCGGTCCCAGTAAAAATATCTACGAATGTAGAATAAAGTTGGTAGTGCCCGGGTGACCCAATTTTTCATGAAAGAACTCGAGCACCCGGCGAGATAATTGTTCCGGGATGAACACCAGCCAGCGACCACTAGGTCTATGTCATTGAAACAGGATGTTGTCCTGAATCAAATAATGCGTGCTTAGAGCTCCGCTTTGAACTTGGTTGCGCACCTTGCACAAATGGTAGTCCTCAACTTGCAGTCGCCCGAGGGAGACTTCAACTTTCTTGATATCCGCAGGCAGACACTCAAAATCTCGAAGCATCTTGTAGAGGCAACAGTTTACGTCAGTTTTCTCTTTCCCATCAAGTGAGAGGTGAGAAAAAATTCCAGAGACCGTGAGAGTAGAATTTTTGAGACGGGTTACGGCTGAAGAAATCAGCGACTACGTTATCCCAACCAAGGCAATAGTGTACACTGAAAGTGTACTGTTAGAGATTTATACACCATGGGATTAGTCTCCCAGTATGATATTGGATCGAGTTTAAAAATCTGAGCCTCTTGTGGTCGGTAAGAATTTCAAAAGGCGAACCGATTAAATAGACACCGAGACTATCGCCAACAATTCCTTATCAGTCGTACCATAATGTACTTCCGCCGAGTTCAAACATCTACTAACCAAAGTAATTATACATTGGTGGCCATCACTATTGATTTGGCAAAACACCCCGCTCACCCCTCGATCCGACACGTCGGTTTGTAATTTAAACGGACGCCCGGGAAATTTTGCTTTAATTCTTGGAAAGCCCGACTGTGAGAACGGGTCCATTACCATTCGCTCTTGTCTTTTAGAAGTGGTCGAAATGGGTCAAGGTAATTGGAATGACGAACTTTGAACTGCCGGTAATAGGTGCATACCCCAATGAACTGTTATGCCAGTACCGCGTAATTGGATTACTCGGTAATCGGTATAATATTAAAAAGTTATTATTTTTGGGTCAATGGCAACTTTCCGTTGTCTATTCAAAAGACAATAAAAGAATATTACAATAATTCGTTGTTTCGAGCCTGTCACGATGAACCAACCTCTCTCGTTTGAATCTACTAATAGAATCTAATATTTCGGGCGAGTCCGACCCGCGATCCACCGTTCACGTTGACGTTAAACTTTTGACTGATTTCGACAAAGGAGTGAATTACTCCGAAATCGAAGGTCGGAATGAATGTTGCAATGAATATTGCTTGCAAATTCCTGCAAGCCGTAGCTCGAGCGGTCGCTATTCGCAGCTCGTAGCTTGCGTTTGCACATTTTTTCTACTTTGAGTATGTGGCCTCACGCGAAGAAGGAACAATGGTGAAATAATATGCTCGATTAATTCGCGGCACAACAGAACGATTGAAGCTGTTTTCGATATGTTGGCTTAGCGAAATTCTCAATAATTTCCAATCGATTCGAGCAGGACTTACGCCATCGATTGACAACACAAACCTCAGAAACCTGACGGACGTTCGACAAAAACAAGATTTGTCTATTTGGAGAGTGAAGTTCTTATTCTGCAGCTGAGTAAACACTCGATTAATGTGCTCAATATGCTGCAATATATGGTCAAACAATCTTCGAACCGCCTCTCGAATACTTGCCCCAATGCCCGAAGAAAACCACTACCTGCACTTTGGAGTCCAAAGGGGATCCGGCAAAACTGATACAGTGTCATGCGATAAAGAAAAGCAGTATATGGTCTCGACAATTTCACCAGGGGTATTTACCAATATCCGTTTGCGAGATCGGAGGTCGACATGAATTTGACAGCATGATACCTTCGGATTAATTCATCAATCCGCGGAGGAGACTCGTTATCGGACTCGATAACTTGGTTAATGAAGCGTGCATCCAAGAAAATTCGAAGATGGCCATCTTTTTTCATGACGATTCGTAGAGGGCTGCAATATGGGCTCGTAGAGCGTTCAATAACACCATTGGTCAGCATTTCATCGAGTTCTCGCTCCACCAACGAACAAAGATTAAATGGCACCGGATAAGATTGGCGAACAACCACCTTGGGTTGGATAAGTCTAATTTCGTGTTCGTATGAATCCGCGCCTGTATATTTTAATGAAACAGCCTCTGATATTTTAAGAGTGTGTCTCAGACGATATCCTGTTGCGAGGAAGATAATTCGGTAAGGTCATACGCCATTATATATTCGTCTTCCCCTTCCATATATAGCCGACTTGACCGATAAGACTCGAATCCATCGTTCTGATCATCAGACTCAATGACGAATGCCCGAAACACATCCTCTGAGTCTCCGATACGAACATCTGTATCACTATAATCTCCCTAACAATCGTCGTTGGGAGTCAATAAACATTTTTGTCTCAAACTATTGTCCGCATACAGGGCGGCTGTTCTCCGTAACTCCTTATCATCAGCTACATAAATGACATTCTCTAGCTTGAATCCGGAGACTTTGACCCCAGGTGTAGTGATCTTTTGAGTAGTGGCAGACCACGGCGGTGGTTCATCATCTGCCCCGTGGAATTGGCACGATTCATCGAGAATATTCATAACCGATTCCTCCATCACCGACACCTCACTGATGTTACTCATATGGAGGTTAGATGAGTCAATACATTCGAATTTGTGCTTCGATTCAAGAATCGAATTTTGATGGGATTCGTCTTTTACAAAAGGATTTGTAGCACGTGAATCGTGGGAACTACAAATGATATTCCTCGATATGACCTGAATATAGGTTATGTCCTCCTCCTGGGAAGAGACCACCCTCTCTGGGCAAGATTGATCAAATAACACAAGTTTCGACGGCACGTGATAAGCATTAATAATAAAAGTTAGCTGGTCGTAGTCCAATACCGCTTTGTTCTTCCTTAACCAATCATTCCCTAGAATCATGTTCTAAGTGAGATATGGTATGATTAGGAATGGAGCAGAAACAGAACATTCACCAATAACGAAATCAAAATATATCTGTTTCTTCACCTCTGTCGGTTTCTTACCCACGGCAGTGCTTATTACCAGATTAGCAACTGGCAGTTCGACTACATCGAAATTAGTTTTCATATACGAGTAGTAGACCTGTGAAACACACGTAATCTGGCTACCAGAATCAATTAGAGCTTGCACTGGAATATTGGAAATGATAACAGTAAGGTGAAGGCATCTAAGAAATTTGACAGAATCGACGTTACTTTTAGGATCCTTTAACAGGTCCTTGGTGAGATCCTCAAAAACATCAAAGGGATTTGGACTCGCTGTCGGACCTCTGGTCAGCGCATCAATCAGCAGTTTAAATTAGCATCCTGGTCGTTCCCGAGTTAAACATTAAAGAAATCGGGTCAGGTGAGATAGTAAACTGCAAGTGTTGAGTCATAGCATTTACGAAGGAATCATCCCCCTGAGGCTCAATACCAGCATCGGACAAAGGAGTAGCACTAGGTACAGTACGTCGGGACACAAAATCTGAAATCATCCTGATATTTGAACAATTAGTTGATCCTGAAGGAATCGAATTAGGAGCAGGACCAACCATATTTGAACGCCGCACAAATGCGCTATTTCCAGCAAATGACTGACTCTGATTCGGGTTTGTCCATATGTGACCGAAACTCTGAGGATTATTTCTGTTACGTCCTGGACTTGAAAAAGAGGCGCAAACAGATGCAATATATTATTTCCTCCAATTTGAGCCAGAATGTGCTGGCTCGGGATTGGAGCGCGGTCGATCTGCCAATGTATGCTATTTTGTAAGGAAATTACCCGTTCTCTTACCTTAGAACTAATTGGCAATGTTTGAAGAAACTTAGTCGAGTACGACGACTACGTTGCCGTCGGAATCGGTCCCGGTGGAGTCGGACTCGTTGTTGTCCTCCGATTCCAAAGGATGAGCCGAGGTTGTCGGGTCTGGCTAGGCTGCCGTTCGCTCGCTATCGGGGCGTATCGTGCACCGTTGAGAACCGCTTAAGCGTTCGCCCACCCTTACCGTCGGGCCAATCATGGAATTCGATGGTCACGTCGGTTAATCCTCGGTTAGGTTTGCAGTGCGGTGTCTACGACTGACGGCGCGACTCCTCGCGACAACTGAGATTGTTTCTATCGGTGCTGTTGTCCTGACCTCTTACGGATTTTGCCCATCTAATTTTTGAAGTATTAGGGTTGGTAATCGGGAAGGGTCGTTGTCCACTTTCTTCGTGGTCATACGAACCTCCTCGGTAAAAGAATGAAACCCGCGTGTAGGGCCCCAAGGCACCACGCTGGTTCGTGAAATAAAGAGAGTGAGGGGAGTATGCAACTGTTGGTTAACGCCACCCACTCTAGTAAAAGGTCCCCCGGCGCGAGTTTCCAAGCGCCTTCAGAGTGTTGAGTGCTGCAGACTCACAACTAATGTCGCGGGACCAAACAGCACGTGACCTGGAAGTGCAACGAGATTCGCGCTCCAGATCACCTAGCTAGTAATGAAAGACCAAAGGCCACGGAGGGCCCTACGATCAAGCGTCACACAAAGTAGCTGGCCTACGAGAGAGAAATCGCGACAAGCTTGGCGACAGAAAACAGTGAAGAAGACGGGAGTTGGGAAAATGTTGGGATTTCAGGGGGGTTGATCTATGAAACCCCCGGAACACCCTTGTATAATACCGTTATAAATGTTTATTGGTGCGCGCACAAATTGAGTTCGCGAACGATACAATAAAATGTTATAAATGCGTGTGATAATGTTTTAATAGTTGCACAATAAAATGTTAAAAATGCGCGCAATAATGTTTAATCGCTGGACAATAAAATGTTAAAAATGCGCGCGATAATGTTTAATGGTTGCACAATAAAATGTTAAAAATGTGCGTGATAATGTTTTAATCGTTAATTTCGCAGGAACAGTAATGAAATAGTTATTTCACGCGCGAACAATTAGTGTTAGATGAATTTTGTAGAACGATGTTTCTGAACTACGCGCACGGTGAGGACTGCCTCTTTTAAGGCAAGCGACTGTCGATATGATGGGTGGCTAAGTGCCCCTCCAGTCGCCTACTCTCAAAAGTGCAGAGTCGCGTGTCCCGCGGGTCTTCTTCTAGATTCTAAGAATCAGAACAACGGGCCTTGCAGCCTCACCGGCCTACCGACGTAACCCGGCCGGGTGGCGGGCTTATCGCTTCCGTTCGACGGTCGCGTGGACCAAACATCACAGCCCGGCACGTGGGACTGCTTACGTTAGCTAAAGATTTGAAGTGGCTATTCGCCAATGAATAACACTGGAATGTGGCGAGCAACCTTATCCCGTTTAGGGTGCGAGAGAGGTTGTGCGCTCAGCGTTTCTCGCATGTAGCTTAGTGTGCACTTAAAAATGTATGATGTGTATTAGATATATGTATAAAATATACGCATTGAATTCTATGTGTATTAAATATACGTATTGAATTATATGTGTAAAATATGTATTAAATACACGTATAAAATTATATGTATAAAGAAGGTATAAATAAATATATATGAAATATGTAAATATTTGTATGGAATAATAGAATACATTTTTTTAAACTTTTACATGTAGCAATAACGGGGACCCAGGACGGAACACCTCCCCCGTTTAGTTGGATGCTGTGCTTGGGCTCTGCATCCTTTAAGCCACGAGGCGAGCATAGAGGACTGGGTCCACGCCCTCGAGCGTAGCGGATGGAATCTTCGTCTGTTGATCCGTCCGAGGTTCTCGTGCAGGAGGGGTAGGCGTTGAATCGGTTGCCCTTTCATTTCCGCCGGCCTCGATGTATTGTCGAAGCTCCTTCATTGCGAAGTTGCTTCGTAGTTTTGGATATATATTTTTTCCTGAAGGATGGAGGTTGAGGTTTTTTAGAAAACAATAAAAATACTCACGTTTGAGCCATCGAATTTTCTACGTTTATTGGCTCTTGTGGGAAAAGCCTCGCGGCATAAAAACCCAGGACGATTTGACGATTGTGTATTTGCGTGTTGAAGAATGTGTCGGGCCCGTTTGGCCTGTGCCATTGCGATCTCGCGCGTTATTTCCTATTGAACCTTCGATTTTGCGTTTGATGTCCTTTACGTAGGATTTGTCAGCTGTTGCTGTCCTTTTTTGGTAAGAGGTATATGGTCAAAGGTCGGAGAATCTAGGACCGCATAGCCGTTCACCCGTGCTCGGAGAATCTAGGACTATACGGCAGCTCACCCGTGTTCGGAGAATCTAGGACCATACGGCCGTTCACCCGACCGCTGTAACCATCGAATGTAATTTTACTCAGTAGAGTCGCGTGTGAGAGAACCCAGGGCCTTCTCGCCTTGCGTGGTGTGGTTTACTCTTGCGCGTCGTATGTGAGAGGACCCAGGGCCCTCTCGGCTTGCGTGGTGTGTTTTACTCGTGAGAGTCGTATGTGAGAGGACCTAAGGCCCTCTCGCCTTGCATGGTATGTTTTACTCCGTAAAGTTGTATGTGAAAGGGCCCAGGGCCCTCTCGCCTTGGGCGTCACCGACGATCGTCACTCGACGGACGACCGCGCTGCACTGTCAAAATGTATCTTGCACGCTCGCCTCCTTGTTCACAAGAGATTTGGCATCCCTGTTGACGCGAGTCTGTCGAGCGCGGCTATCAAGGGAGATCACAATGGCCCGGGCGCAAACTACTCTCAGGCACTGAAAACTCGATGTCTGCAGGTGTCAGTTCTCTGCGTCGGTGGCCAATGATGAGCAGGAGTCCCGTTATCGAGCTCCATATGGCCCCTAATAAGTGCAGGCTCGAACCGTATATTGAGTGGATGGCGTAACCCTGGATACGAGTGCCGACTACGAATTTTATCAGCCTTATCACCAAGAATATTCCGATGATAGTTGGCTTTTACAAATTCTCAGTTTGTTTGAATGCATGTTTCTCTGTTTTCCATTCAATTTGATTTTTCCGTTTCCGCCACTAAGATTTTCCAGTATGGGACAAGGCCCGAGATATTGGTCGGCGAATTTTTCTCCTCTGGGTTCCTTAAGAACGTAAAACATGTCTCCCACTTTAAAATTTTGGGGATTGATTCGCTGATCGTAATAATCCTGTAAATATCCTGTTGTGGTTCAATGCCTGCCTACCTTGCCTGCCAAAAAAAAGTTCGTGCGGCGTGAAGCCCGTACCTTCATGACGACTAGTGTTGTAAGCAAACATTGCGATTTCCAACAGTTCTTCCCAGTTGGTACGTTAATTGACAAATTGTTTCAAGTACTCGGCAAGTACATGGTGAGAGCGTTCTGCCGAACCATTCGTCTGTGGATGGAAAGCCGTGGTACGATAGTGCTTAATTCTAAATTTTCGTGCCACGTCACTCATGAGACTGCTGCAGAAGTTGGTACCCTGGTCCGTTAAGGGGTTATACGCAGTTATGATTTTCAAAAAATCGATTTTTTTATTGCATATTTGTAATGTACATATATTCAAAAGTATACACACAAAATTTCAAGTCGATCCGAGCAATACTTTCGGAGTTATACCTATATATGTAGAGACGCCTCGGCGCGTTTGAAAGTAGGTGGGGCAGAGGATCAAGCGGCAGCTGTTTACCTGGACCGTTGCTCCTTTTATATACCTGTGTATTGTATTCTTATACATTGTGTGAGAGTGTAGTAGTGTTTTCCTTGTACCTGAGAGCAAAATTCAACGGTTTCTAGACGCTTATTCAGTATATTGTAACGGTTATTTCTTGACGTACACATATATTTTTCTTTATCGTGGGGATTTGGGCTCGACACATAACTAATTAATCTAGACTTCAAAGTGGTTGAGCGTTCTGCTTTATTAAACACAAACAGTTTCATAAAAAACATCACTTTTCAATTACGTTCATTTAAATTTTTCGGAATCATCTTTTTAAACTCGTAATTCTAGCGATTATTTCCACAATCTATTATATTATTTCGGGTGCACGAATTCTCATTATTCCTCGGAGGTCTGTTATGGTCCGGTATAACGGTATCACTTTATATTCGATACGCAGATATATCTATATCGCACCACTAGCCATTCTTCTTCGCACTCACTCCTTTGGTAGAGCGTGTCAGCTCGATTTACGATTCTTTTCTCTCTAACTCTTAGCCTGTTTTCTCTCGCTTTATGTTAAACGATATTACTGGATACTGGTTGCATCAATATCTCGCCTCTAACTATATTGCTACGCATTTACTCTTTTTATAGGGTGTATGAACCCTATTTACAATTCTTTTTCATCTACACTCGTTTCGCTCAGACACACTTGATCACTTGTATTTTCCGCTACGGGATTTGCTTATTCATATTTTTCTCTTTCTTATCCTATGTATTTAATTCTACTTACTCTTATTTAATCCTAATTACTCTATCTTCTACATTTCTAATTCTATCCTCTCGGTTTCATAAATGAGGGAATTCCCTCGATTATAGTTATGATTATTTCTACTTATTAGAGCATAAATTCTTGGTATTCCGGGGCTCGAGCTACGGTTACGTGTCGACGCCTTGGTATTGTCTCGTCACACACACAGCGCCTCACGCCCACGGTCACTACTTAGATAGAGTGTAGAAACTCTATTTACAATTCTTTTCTCTTTCTCTCCCGTATTACTCGCACTCTCTCTCCTTTCCACTCATGCGATTTTTCGTTTCTCGATTATCTCGGAGGTTTAAAAACCCAGTTTATTTATTTCATCCCGGAATCTGTTCGCTATTTTTGATGCACTTATGTTACCTATCGAATCTATTCTCTTAATTGACACACTTAAAATCTACCCGCTTAACCGTACTAATTAAACCTATGCGCCTATTCTCTTTACTTATAGTTTAGTTAAATCTCGATATCTGACAATTTCCTCACTGTTTGACTGATGATTGTTAATTATATCGAGATTTCTCGCCTGTCTTCTTTTTCTGTCCTCTAGATGCTACTAACTCGTTTTCGTATTTTAGAGCATACACCGGTTCGACAAATCGTATTTTAGAAAGAACCACTGACTTTTCACTTGTAATTTTTAGTTTTCCGTTATTGATTTTGACTGTCCTCCACTATCGGTGCAATTTCGCCAAGAGAGCTCCTCACTCCCCGCGCCGGCCTTTTATAGGCTTCCCCTCGCTCCGCCGAACCCTACGTCATCATATCGCTCTCTTTTCGAATGTAACGCATTTTCTAATTTCTGCGATACGCCGCTGCCGCGCTCACCGCCTTCCCCTCGCCTCCCAGCAAGGCCAGCCGGTCACTGACCCGCGGTTTTGGTCAGCGAGGGAATTTCGGAGCGGCGACGGCTCCTGATTTTCTGTCAGGGGCGATGGCCTATTGCCCGCAAAATTCGGTACTCCTGTACCGAGTCTTGTGCTCAGGTGTTTTTATGCTCCTTCAATATCTCGGGCTCTTCTAGCCGCTCGCAATAACACTCGATGCCCGCGAAGGTAGTCCCGTTCTATCGCATCGATCGTTATCGCATTCAGACCTACGCTAATCAGTGTAATTATGTTACAATATACAGCCGAGGCAAGCAGTGAAGTCGTGCGTTCGTTTCAGTATTTTCTGCAATATTTCGTTCGGATTTCTAAGATAATTGTGAATTATATCATAGTATAATAATTCAATATGAAAGTAAGTAGAGAACGGCGTTCTGTTACAAGCGCGAACAAATCAAGAAATCGAAAACGGAAAAACGTTTTCAATCCGAATAAAGCTGAGACGGACGAAAGCAGCTTCAGCGCATCTGCGAAAAAATTCGAAATGCAGGAGAAAATTATTGTGCCTCGTGACACTTAGATAGAATATAGAATTTTGAGCTTTATCACAGTGTTTGCAGCAATTTCCGAGTATGTAAAGTGCAAAACTTGTAATAAAGACATAAAGTTTGAAACTAGTAGCGAAAGAGAACTTGGTTTTAAAATTATTTTGCTATGTGATGACTCTGTTCCGCGTACTGTAAATTCGAGTCCATTTGCCAATCATTCCTACGCAATAAACAGACGTTTTTTGTTTGTAATGAGAGTGCTTGGATTAGAATTAAAAGGTGCTAAAAAGTTTTGTGGTTTGATGGACATGCCAGCTTTTATAACTCAAAATACTTATGACTTGCTTAGAAATAATATGCACGGAAGCACGATTACCAGCCATTACCCACGGATGTTGCTGAAGCTGTGCGTCCAATTTACGAAGACCTCAGCAGCGAGACATTATTGGAACGATGTGTAGGCGGCTTTACACAAAATAATAACGAGAGTTACAACCAAATCATCTGGAAAATTACGCCGAAAATCATTCCGAGTGGCTCAAAAATTGTTGAAATGGCCGCAAATATTGCCGCCGGTATGTTTAATGAAGGTTCAATTTCAATTTTGTACAATATGAATGCAATGGGACTGTCTTTGGGGCCCAATGCGCATGCATATGTACAAAAGGAGGACGAAGAGCGCGTTACGCTATCCGAGCGCAGAGCGCACGAAGCGACACGAGAGGGAAGGATGGCTCGAAGACAGCACCAAATTGAATTGCTGGACTCTGCTGAAAGAATGGAGGGTTTATTATATGGCCCTGGAATAGACGACACCATGTAAGTTGAAAAAAAAATTTTTTTTCTATGTGTGAATCGGTTTTGAATCTTTAAACGCGTTTTTCTCAAAACAGCATTTTTCAAGTCGGTGAACACGATATCTCAAAAACGGCTTGTTCGATCGGTCTAAAATTTTAACACAATCTTCTCAGATACATTTTCTAGTAATTGATCGTTCCTTTTGTCAATCCGATACTTATTTTCCATTTTATAAACAATTTAAGGCCAAATTTTACATAAAAAATCGAAAACATTTTTTTGAGATGCCGCCATTTTGTGAAAATTCAATATTTTGATTAGCCGAACGATTAATTACTAGATAATCTAATATATTAACGAAATTTGTTTGTTTTTTTGATTTCAGATAATCCAATCTTGAGTTACGATGTTCACCGTAAATCGTCTTTTTTTAGAGGAGGTTCCGGAAATCGCCTGCAGCGCCCTCTATAATCAACATTTTTATAAATAAAAAATTTGTTTACGTTCTTGAAGGATGCTTTTATAACCACAAAAATTTTCAAATTAATAAATTCAAAAGTCTCTTCAGGATAAATTCTTGAAAAACCGTCTTTTTTTTGCCTCATAACTGCGTATAACCCCTTAACAGAGCTCTGGGTGCTCCAAAACGAGAGATGAAGTTCTTCGTGAAGGCGTCCGCGACGTCGGCCACTGTGGTTTGCCGTAGCGGAATAGCGACTGAATATTTCGTCAATAAATCCTGAATGGTGAGAATACTGGTGTAACCTTCTTCCGATGTCGGGAGGGGCCCCATGATGGCCATGGATACCTTGTCGAAGGCGTTACCAGGCGTGTCGGTTAACGCCATTGGTTGCCTAGTTTTTAGTCGAACCAATTTTTTGAACTGGCACCCTTGGCAACCGTGGATGAATTCCTGTATGTGGACCTTCATGTCCTTCCAGAAGAAGTTCTCGCGGATCCGCCAATATGTTTTGTTGACCCCTTTATGACCTCCGATCAGAGAGCTGTGGCATTCTTGAATGATGTCTTTTCTTTCTTCATGGGGTGGTACATGAATTAAATTTTTACATATGGTCAAACGTAATGCCTGGTCCGCGAGGTTATTTTGTAATAATTCGATTATAGTGTTACAAGGTATTCCGTGTATCTCCTCGGTTTTTGCTATACTAAATGAATTTATTCTTAGTTCTGTCACTAGATCTCTCAGGGATTGCATTGCCTCCGTGAGATCGTCTATGTGAACATTTGCGCGAAGGTCGTTTTTCACCGGGAGTGCGACGTATACCTCGGATCTTACACGGGTTGCGCTTACTCGAGCTAAGTTAAGGTGTTCTTTTTCCGGGAGACTCCCCGTTGCGAATAAATCTTTTGCGCCGACATTTATTAGTTGATTTTTTGTCGTAGTAATATACACTAAATTGTCGGTACGCATACTAATATTATCGCGAGTCTCGATAATCGCGAAATCGGGAGGATCCTCCTCAATGATTGGACCATCATCTTAACACGAAGATGCGTCAATTGATTCGGACATCACCTTTACGATTGTGCCATCATCGGGTGGCCTTTCAACATTATTTTATGGGCCAGCGGAGGACGAGGGGGAACCATACGGCGAGTCCGTATCTCCTGTAACAAGAGTATTTGCAGAGGTATTCGCCTCTTGCCCGGAATTCGAACACTGCACGGCCTCCTCCTGCATTTTCTTAGCCTTTTTGGAGCGGGTGAACATATACGTGCCACCATCCGGTTCATCGTCGTCCTGTCGCAATCTAATAAGCCTAACCAGGTGAACCATTTTAACTGGTACAGGAGGGTCGCGCGAAAGAGCGTCAGCGTTGGTATTTGCTGATCCTGATTTATAAAGGATTATATAGTCGTACTTTTTAAGCTTGAAACGCCAACCAACCAAACGATTTGACGGATCTGTTACCGAATGTAACCAAACTAAGGGTTTGTGATCGGTAATTAAAACGAATTCCCTACCGTAAACGTATGATCTAAAACAGTTGACCGCATAAATTATTGCGAGACATTCTTTCTCGATAACCGAATAATAGAGAATAATCGGTCGGTCCTTCCCAATCTGCCCTGGCTGATTACACCTCCGATAGCATGCGCAGAGGCATCAGTTGTAATGCTAAACGGTTTTGTAAAATCTGGGTGCTGGAGCACCGGTGACTTGCAAAGAATTTCGCGAAGTCTAATCAACGCTTGCTCCTGGCTTTCCGTCCATAAAAACGCGAACCCCTTCTGTAAAAGTAGTATAAGGGGTTTCGCCATACCCGAAAAATTTTCGACGAATCGACGGTAGTAGCCAGCCAGCCCGAGGAATTGTTTAATTTTAGTAGGGGTGTTCGGCCTAGGATAGTGTCTGATCGATTCCAATTTCTTGGGATCCGGTTTGATACCATTCTCGCTAATAATGTGGCCTAAATATCCCACTTCCTTTCTAAGAAATTCGCATTTGTCCGGTTGGAGTTTCGAGTTCGCTCTACGCAATCTTTCTGCCAACCTCTGACGTTTAAGCTCGTGTTCCTGGAGAGTATTAGCGTATATAACTATATCGTCCAGGTGCACGAATAGTTCGACACCCTGTAAACCGCACAATACACGATCCATTAAGCGTCGGAACGTAGTGGGGGCATCCTTAGGCCCAAAAGGCATTCGCGAGAATTGATAGTGACCGAACGGCTTTGAGAACGCTGATTTGTGTGCATTCTTGGGATCAACCTTAATTTGGTGAAATCCACTTGCCAAATCAAAAACAGAAAAATATCGGGCTTGGCCTAATTGGTCGAGGATTTCGATAATATTAGGGAGAGGATAAGCGTCTGCTATAGTCTTATCGTTCAAATGCCGATAATCTATTACCATTCGCCATCTCGGTATTCCGTGTGAAACGGGTTTTTTCGGAACGATCCACAACGGTGAACTGTATGAAGAATCAGAAGGTTCTATAATTTTGCCATCGATCATTTCGCCCACCTTCGCGTGATTTCATCTTTGTGAGCTGGAAGAAAACGATACTGGCGTTTAAAAACAGGTTGGTCGTCAGTTGTTGTTATTTCGTGCGTTATCGCATTAGTAGTGCCCAAGAAGTCTTCTGGGCACTGAAATAGATCATGTGCTGCTCTATTATCCGTTCAACGCTATTTACCTCCTCATCGTTGTCGAGGCGGAGCAAAGATTTTAACAGTTGAATTCGCGACTCGTTATTGACCGAGGTTGCGGCGACGGTTTTTGCACTATGGTTGTGAACGCAGCACGCCCTACGGGGAATATTCTGCGCCCTTATGGGTTCGCAGTTACCATTGGAGGATTCACCAACCTGGTCGTCGAACTCTTCAAATGCCAATAGGGTTACCGTAGGTACGGTGAGTTCCACGCCTTCTTCGGTGGTGTTAAATGCTTTAAAATACGCCATCCCATTATTATTTGTGACTAACGTTTCGCCAATATAAATTCCTTTGGCCACATGTAAACGGGGTATATACCCTTCTTTAATTTCAGAATTTCTCACGCGAACATGATATACTTTACTAGAACGAGTCGGGAGAAACACTGTCTCGTGGTTTTTGAATAGCAAAACATTATCTTTCCAACTGACGGCCTCTCTGTGCAAATCAATACCGGCTCTATTTTTGCCGTGAAATTCTGCGTCAAGGATTGCATTCTAATCGATGGGAAAAGAATTTTCGACCACATGAAATTCGGTATCCGTACCGAGTATATTATGTTGGTAGACCCTTTTGTGAAGACGGGTCCCTCTGAAATCCCTTGGAAGCGTAAAATATCCGTATCGTTAACCAGTACGTCATTTCGTAATACTTCTTGTTTTATTAAATTTGGGTCGGCAGCGGAGTCGACCTAGAATTCGCCTGTTTTTACTAATTGGGGCGAATTTATGTCCACGGAGGGGACGAACAAATGCGTTTTTAATCGGACATTTGCTGTACGGATGGTTCGGCTCCTTGAACTATTCGAACAGGGCCCTCGGGTTGCGCTTCCGTGCGGCGTGCGCCTAGGTTCAACGAAAGAGTGGTCTCGTACCCGACGTCTTATGTTTTTCGTCATACTCGCGTTTATAACAATTCTTGATCTCGTGCCCCGGTTTATGGCAGTAAACGCAAGTTTTTGCGGGAGGTCACGATACTAGTGCCGCGGCTGAATCGCCCGTTTTTCCGGGTCTAAATGATGGTCGTTTTTCGGGGAATTTTTTCCAGCAGTTTTCTGAAGTGTGATTCGAGTAGGAGAAATGTTCGCAGGACACGACTTCGGTTTTCGCGGTTTTTACCTGCGCCGGTGGTTTTGGAATTTGTGATTTGACTGGCGCGACCCTGCCTTCAAAATTTTTATCGTCGCGTTCTGGATCTTTTTCGACCCCGATGGCCTTGGTATAAGCCTGATTAAGGTTTTGGTACCCCTCAAACCTCAGACGGAGGCGGAAATCGGGAGGCAACCCCATAATAATGCACTCGAGGGTGTCGCCCTCAAGATTTCTTTTTTGTATGGGCGTCAAGTGCCCACAGTTCTGGGTTTCGCCTTCTATAATGGCCGAATGCAGGTCTTTAACGCGGCTAATATAGTCAAGGACGTGCTCAGTTTCGCCCTTCATTATGTTACGGAGTTAACTTATACTGATTAACAGTTTTTACGGCCCCAAAAATTTCCTTAAGCCGATCCGTGAATCCCGCGACCGTTCTAAATACATCGTCTTCCACGGCGGTGTATGCACGACCACTTGATTTGTTCCGCAATAATCGCGCGAAAGTGGGCTCGAGGTGGGACGGGAGTAGTTCTTTTGCACGTTTACAAGCGCGAACAAATTTTAAAATAGGGGGACTATCCTCATTAAAAACAGGTACTGACTCGAGCACATCCTTGAAATATAATTGTGTGTTTAGCGCCTCTCTAGCTGGGGGTAGATGATCCAAAATTTGGACCTCCGACGGGGACCCTATTCCCTGTTTCGAGAACAAAGCTATTTTCTCTTTTAGAGTTTGAAAATCTCTAGTTAACCTCACTACCGCGTCTTCGTTTTTTCGCGAGGAAGTAGTACGTTTAACCTCGAGGAGTTCGAGTTCCCGTTGCTGGATACCAATGAGGCGTTGCTCGTGTTCTATTTCTCGTTCCGCGAGTTTTGTTTCGCGAATATCGAGAGCGCGTTCGGGTATTTCTACTGCAAGTTCGCGTGTACGAAACTCTTGTTCGCGATCGGTTTGTTGCCGTTGTTTAGCAATAAGCTAGTCTTGCAGTATCATTAATTCCTCCTCAGACAAGAATTTGGGGGAGGCCATATCACCCGATGCATCCGCGGCGTTTTCGTCACCCATTGCGGTTCATTACACGACGGCGCGTACGGAGTACGCTTATAAGTGCTTATTTCTCCCTTGGTATCGAACCCGTAGGCTTTTATTTACCTTTTGGAAAGGAGAGCGGGCAAGAACAGAAGGAATCCGGAGGATAGTAATATCCCATATAATTTCCCGGGTTAACCCTGCGCTGAGAGCTTTCATGCATGCATGCCTGGACAGCATGAAAAAAAAACAACTAAGGATGATTCGCTTCGATGGACAGCACAAACAAAAGAAGTAGGAGGGAAAAACGACATAGCCCCGCTAATCATCTAGCGGGGGGCCAATCACGACGGTCGAACCTCGTAATAACACGGGCCCGTACCGACTATTTAAATAAATTAATCCCAAAAGTGAATACTATTTTAATGACTTTAGTTCTTGCGGTTTAAAAGTTTATGTTAATGTTGGATGCGCGCAATATTTACTAACTGTTTATATATATATATTAATGATGTTATTTCGTGTGTAAAACGCCATGAATTAAAACCAATGTTATTGCTGCAAAATAGCTGAAAAGAGTGCGCGCGACTTCGACGCCCAGGCGACTATAATAATGATCAAAAGTAAATCCGGACATTAAGTGTTGTTACGTACTGGGTCCTCCACATTTTTATACATGTAAAATTTTGAAATTTTCTATGTACCATTGCATATATATATTTAGGCATAACCCAAGACGTAACAGTGTCAATCATCGATATGTCCTAAGGATTTTAATTTGGATTCTGTGTGTATACACTTTTACTTAGGTAAGCGGTCCCATGCTGACCAGTAGGATATTACTCTGAAGAAAAATTGTTGAAAATGGATTTTCCGCGAGCGATGGACTTTTATGACATTATTTCGCAAAAAGGATCGTCCTTGATCATAGATATCATGCAACACCGGCAACGAATTTGCCGAAAAATTATTTCAAAAAAGTAATGACAAAGTGGTCGGTGAGAAATTATTCTGAAACGAAATTATTTCAAAAATAAATCGCGACAGTGCACGTGGAGAATGACGTTCTATCATCGAGAACTTCGGGCTTCAATAACTGTTTTAATACATCTTGTGGTTAATTCTGCCTGTGTCGACATTTATTAATATAACCCGGCATTTATTAACCGTTTAACTGTTTTAATATACATAGGCATCTATCTGTGCTCCAATAAACTTTATTTATATAATCCGCCCTTCACCGGACCGTGCTCTGAAATAAATAAATCGTGAAAGAGCTCGAGGACAGCCTCTATAAGATCTCGAAGAATGGTCTCGCGTTGCGTTTATTTAGTGTTGTCCGCGAGTCGTAAACTTATTATTGGTTTGTGTCAATTTATTCTCGCAATACATTGAAAACTAAAAGTTGTAACGAATATTTTTTTCAGATCTTGAGAAAAGCGAACTGCACCGTTCCGAAGGGTAACGACAAAATAATCACCGAAGACGGGAGAAAACGTCACACAATAGTTAGACAGATGACAAAGGTTTTCATGTCTCCGGATTTGTGTTTGGACAAAACATAAGGGGATTTATTTCATGACAGTTCGACCGTTTTATCCCACCACTGCTACCAAAAATGTATTACTCCTAATACGTCTTGGACTTGAAAAAGGGGTGCAAACAGATACAATATATTATTTTCCCCATTTTGAGCCAGAATGTGCTGGCTCGGATTGGAGCGGGGTCGATCTGCAAATGTGTGCTATTTTGTAAGGAAAATACCCGTTCACTTAACTTAGAACTAATTGGCGATGTTTGAAGGAACTTAGTCGAGTACGACGACTCCGTTGCCATCGGAATCGGTCCCGGTGGTGTCGAACTCATTGTTGTCCTCCGGTTCCAAAGGATGAGCCGAGGTTGACGGACCTGGCTGGGGTGCCGTTCGCTCGCTATCGGCGCGTATCGTGCACCGTTGAACGGCTACGGGACGTATCGCAGCCACAGCTACCTGCTTAAGCGATCGCCCACCCTTACCGTCCGACCAATCACGTAATTTGATGGTCACGTCGGTTAATCCTCGGTTAGGATTCGGTGCGGTGTCTACGACTGCCGGCGCGCCTCCTCGCGACAACTGAGATTGTTCCTCTCGGTGCTGTTGTCCTGCCCTCTTACTGGTTTTGCCCATCTAATTTTTGAGGTATTAAGGTTGGTAATCGGGAAGGGTCGTTGTCCACTTTCTTCGTGGTCATACGAACCTTCTCGGTAAAAGAATGGAACCCGCGTGTAAACAAACAAAACAACAAACAAAAAACAAAAAAACAAACAAACAAAATTCAAAATGGCGGATCCAATACGGCGAACATAATTTTCGAAATAAAACCACCATTTTTAATTTTGTTTTTTCTTGGCTATGCAACGTGAATAGTTCCGTAGCGTAGTGACTTACACGCTGGACTCGTACATTATTGTTCTCGGTTCAAATCTCGTGTAGGTGTTTTTTTTATTTTGCATAATAATTATTTAATAAAATTGTACTTAAATTAATTCAGCAATTTTCATAATTTTAATAATAAAAAAAATATTCAAAAAGGTTTTCGCCAACAGTTAGGACTTTTTGTGGATCAACCAAAGCCTGGATATGGTAGTACGAATGATGGGAACACTGTTCGACGATTTTTTGAAAATGCATCAATTTCCGCTACTATAACGGGCATTGACGAAGATGTTATCAAAAGGTTCCATGTTATTTTACAAGCTATTTCAAGTGGTCATGAAATTAATGTACCACATTTCCAAGAATACACAATAGAAATAGCTCGAAAATTCTTCGACTTATATCCCTGGTTCTACATGCCTACTTCTGTTCACAAACTTTTAATTCACGGCTCTGAAATAATACAATCTGCTTTATTGTCAATCGGACAAATGTCTGAAGATGCACAGGAGTCTTGTAATAAATATATTAAAAGATACCGTGAAGATTTTGCACGAAAATGCAGCAGAACAAAATCGATGGAAGATCTTTTCTTGCGCTTGCTAGTGGCATCAGATCCGTATATATCAAGCTTAAAGAAATTGCCACATAAGAAATAAAAATCCTTATTTCCGGAAACAATTGCCTTGCTTACTTCACCAACTGTTATGCGTCTACTGATGATTCTATCTCTTCTTTTTCGACGTCGTCAGATTCTTCAGATTTTTATACACACAATTCGACTGATGATGAAGACTAATTTTTATGTTAATATTAGAACAATATTCTTGTTAATATAAATTTATTTTTTGAATTTGGCTTTGTACTGTATTTCTCAAATAAATATGTTGGTATTTAAAAAATCGTGTTCCTTATTACACTTTCTTATATATTTGAATTATACATTTTTCAATATTTTTATAAATGATTAAAATGATTAAATGATTAACCAAACTAAGGGTTTGTGATCGGTAATTAAAACGAATTCCCTACCGTAAACGTATGATCTAAAACAGTTGACCGCATAAATTATTGCGAGACATTCTTTCTCGATAACCGAATAATAGAGAATAATCGGTCGGTCCTTCCCAATCTGCCCTGGCTGATTACACCTCCGATAGCATGCGCAGAGGCATCAGTTGTAATGCTAAACGGTTTTGTAAAATCTGGGTGCTGGAGCACCGGTGACTTGCAAAGAATTTCGCGAAGTCTAATCAACGCTTGCTCCTGGCTTTCCGTCCATAAAAACGCGAACCCCTTCTGTAAAAGTAGTATAAGGGGTTTCGCCATACCCGAAAAATTTTCGACGAATCGACGGTAGTAGCCAGCCAGCCCGAGGAATTGTTTAATTTTAGTAGGGGTGTTCGGCCTAGGATAGTGTCTGATCGATTCCAATTTCTTGGGATCCGGTTTGATACCATTCTCGCTAATAATGTGGCCTAAATATCCCACTTCCTTTCTAAGAAATTCGCATTTGTCCGGTTGGAGTTTCGAGTTCGCTCTACGCAATCTTTCTGCCAACCTCTGACGTTTAAGCTCGTGTTCCTGGAGAGTATTAGCGTATATAACTATATCGTCCAGGTGCACGAATAGTTCGACACCCTGTAAACCGCACAATACACGATCCATTAAGCGTCGGAACGTAGTGGGGGCATCCTTAGGCCCAAAAGGCATTCGCGAGAATTGATAGTGACCGAACGGCTTTGAGAACGCTGATTTGTGTGCATTCTTGGGATCAACCTTAATTTGGTGAAATCCACTTGCCAAATCAAAAACAGAAAAATATCGGGCTTGGCCTAATTGGTCGAGGATTTCGATAATATTAGGGAGAGGATAAGCGTCTGCTATAGTCTTATCGTTCAAATGCCGATAATCTATTACCATTCGCCATCTCGGTATTCCGTGTGAAACGGGTTTTTTCGGAACGATCCACAACGGTGAACTGTATGAAGAATCAGAAGGTTCTATAATTTTGCCATCGATCATTTCGCCCACCTTCGCGTGATTTCATCTTTGTGAGCTGGAAGAAAACGATACTGGCGTTTAAAAACAGGTTGGTCGTCAGTTGTTGTTATTTCGTGCGTTATCGCATTAGTAGTGCCCAAGAAGTCTTCTGGGCACTGAAATAGATCATGTGCTGCTCTATTATCCGTTCAACGCTATTTACCTCCTCATCGTTGTCGAGGCGGAGCAAAGATTTTAACAGTTGAATTCGCGACTCGTTATTGACCGAGGTTGCGGCGACGGTTTTTGCACTATGGTTGTGAACGCAGCACGCCCTACGGGGAATATTCTGCGCCCTTATGGGTTCGCAGTTACCATTGGAGGATTCACCAACCTGGTCGTCGAACTCTTCAAATGCCAATAGGGTTACCGTAGGTACGGTGAGTTCCACGCCTTCTTCGGTGGTGTTAAATGCTTTAAAATACGCCATCCCATTATTATTTGTGACTAACGTTTCGCCAATATAAATTCCTTTGGCCACATGTAAACGGGGTATATACCCTTCTTTAATTTCAGAATTTCTCACGCGAACATGATATACTTTACTAGAACGAGTCGGGAGAAACACTGTCTCGTGGTTTTTGAATAGCAAAACATTATCTTTCCAACTGACGGCCTCTCTGTGCAAATCAATACCGGCTCTATTTTTGCCGTGAAATTCTGCGTCAAGGATTGCATTCTAATCGATGGGAAAAGAATTTTCGACCACATGAAATTCGGTATCCGTACCGAGTATATTATGTTGGTAGACCCTTTTGTGAAGACGGGTCCCTCTGAAATCCCTTGGAAGCGTAAAATATCCGTATCGTTAACCAGTACGTCATTTCGTAATACTTCTTGTTTTATTAAATTTGGGTCGGCAGCGGAGTCGACCTAGAATTCGCCTGTTTTTACTAATTGGGGCGAATTTATGTCCACGGAGGGGACGAACAAATGCGTTTTTAATCGGACATTTGCTGTACGGATGGTTCGGCTCCTTGAACTATTCGAACAGGGCCCTCGGGTTGCGCTTCCGTGCGGCGTGCGCCTAGGTTCAACGAAAGAGTGGTCTCGTACCCGACGTCTTATGTTTTTCGTCATACTCGCGTTTATAACAATTCTTGATCTCGTGCCCCGGTTTATGGCAGTAAACGCAAGTTTTTGCGGGAGGTCACGATACTAGTGCCGCGGCTGAATCGCCCGTTTTTCCGGGTCTAAATGATGGTCGTTTTTCGGGGAATTTTTTCCAGCAGTTTTCTGAAGTGTGATTCGAGTAGGAGAAATGTTCGCAGGACACGACTTCGGTTTTCGCGGTTTTTACCTGCGCCGGTGGTTTTGGAATTTGTGATTTGACTGGCGCGACCCTGCCTTCAAAATTTTTATCGTCGCGTTCTGGATCTTTTTCGACCCCGATGGCCTTGGTATAAGCCTGATTAAGGTTTTGGTACCCCTCAAACCTCAGACGGAGGCGGAAATCGGGAGGCAACCCCATAATAATGCACTCGAGGGTGTCGCCCTCAAGATTTCTTTTTTGTATGGGCGTCAAGTGCCCACAGTTCTGGGTTTCGCCTTCTATAATGGCCGAATGCAGGTCTTTAACGCGGCTAATATAGTCAAGGACGTGCTCAGTTTCGCCCTTCATTATGTTACGGAGTTAACTTATACTGATTAACAGTTTTTACGGCCCCAAAAATTTCCTTAAGCCGATCCGTGAATCCCGCGACCGTTCTAAATACATCGTCTTCCACGGCGGTGTATGCACGACCACTTGATTTGTTCCGCAATAATCGCGCGAAAGTGGGCTCGAGGTGGGACGGGAGTAGTTCTTTTGCACGTTTACAAGCGCGAACAAATTTTAAAATAGGGGGACTATCCTCATTAAAAACAGGTACTGACTCGAGCACATCCTTGAAATATAATTGTGTGTTTAGCGCCTCTCTAGCTGGGGGTAGATGATCCAAAATTTGGACCTCCGACGGGGACCCTATTCCCTGTTTCGAGAACAAAGCTATTTTCTCTTTTAGAGTTTGAAAATCTCTAGTTAACCTCACTACCGCGTCTTCGTTTTTTCGCGAGGAAGTAGTACGTTTAACCTCGAGGAGTTCGAGTTCCCGTTGCTGGATACCAATGAGGCGTTGCTCGTGTTCTATTTCTCGTTCCGCGAGTTTTGTTTCGCGAATATCGAGAGCGCGTTCGGGTATTTCTACTGCAAGTTCGCGTGTACGAAACTCTTGTTCGCGATCGGTTTGTTGCCGTTGTTTAGCAATAAGCTAGTCTTGCAGTATCATTAATTCCTCCTCAGACAAGAATTTGGGGGAGGCCATATCACCCGATGTATCCGCGGCGTTTTCGTCACCCATTGCGGTTCATTACACGACGGCGCGTACGGAGTACGCTTATAAGTGCTTATTTCTCCCTTGGTATCGAACCCGTAGGCTTTTATTTACCTTTTGGAAAGGAGAGCGGGCAAGAACAGAAGGAATCCGGAGGATAGTAATATCCCATATAATTTCCCGGGTTAACCCTGCGCTGAGAGCTTTCATGCATGCATGCCTGGACAGCATGAAAAAAAAACAACTAAGGATGATTCGCTTCGATGGACAGCACAAACAAAAGAAGTAGGAGGGAAAAACGACATAGCCCCGCTAATCATCTAGCGGGGGGCCAATCACGACGGTCGAACCTCGTAATAACACGGGCCCGTACCGACTATTTAAATAAATTAATCCCAAAAGTGAATACTATTTTAATGACTTTAGTTCTTGCGGTTTAAAAGTTTATGTTAATGTTGGATGCGCGCAATATTTACTAACTGTTTATATATATATATATTAATGATGTTATTTCGTGTGTAAAACGCCATGAATTAAAACCAATGTTATTGCTGCAAAATAGCTGAAAAGAGTGCGCGCGACTTCGACGCCCAGGCGACTATAATAATGATCAAAAGTAAATCCGGACATTAAGTGTTGTTACGTACTGGGTCCTCCACATTTTTATACATGTAAAATTTTGAAATTTTCTATGTACCATTGCATATATATATTTAGGCATAACCCAAGACGTAACAGTGTCAATCATCGATATGTCCTAAGGATTTTAATTTGGATTCTGTGTGTATACACTTTTACTTAGGTAAGCGGTCCCATGCTGACCAGTAGGATATTACTCTGAAGAAAAATTGTTGAAAATGGATTTTCCGCGAGCGATGGACTTTTATGACATTATTTCGCAAAAAGGATCGTCCTTGATCATAGATATCATGCAACACCGGCAACGAATTTGCCGAAAAATTATTTCAAAAAAGTAATGACAAAGTGGTCGGTGAGAAATTATTCTGAAACGAAATTATTTCAAAAATAAATCGCGACAGTGCACGTGGAGAATGACGTTCTATCATCGAGAACTTCGGGCTTCAATAACTGTTTTAATACATCTTGTGGTTAATTCTGCCTGTGTCGACATTTATTAATATAACCCGGCATTTATTAACCGTTTAACTGTTTTAATATACATAGGCATCTATCTGTGCTCCAATAAACTTTATTTATATAATCCGCCCTTCACCGGACCGTGCTCTGAAATAAATAAATCGTGAAAGAGCTCGAGGACAGCCTCTATAAGATCTCGAAGAATGGTCTCGCGTTGCGTTTATTTAGTGTTGTCCGCGAGTCGTAAACTTATTATTGGTTTGTGTCAATTTATTCTCGCAATACATTGAAAACTAAAAGTTGTAACGAATATTTTTTTCAGATCTTGAGAAAAGCGAACTGCACCGTTCCGAAGGGTAACGACAAAATAATCACCGAAGACGGGAGAAAACGTCACACAATAGTTAGACAGATGACAAAGGTTTTCATGTCTCCGGATTTGTGTTTGGACAAAACATAAGGGGATTTATTTCATGACAGTTCGACCGTTTTATCCCACCACTGCTACCAAAAATGTATTACTCCTAATACGTCTTGGACTTGAAAAAGGGGTGCAAACAGATACAATATATTATTTTCCCCATTTTGAGCCAGAATGTGCTGGCTCGGATTGGAGCGGGGTCGATCTGCAAATGTGTGCTATTTTGTAAGGAAAATACCCGTTCACTTAACTTAGAACTAATTGGCGATGTTTGAAGGAACTTAGTCGAGTACGACGACTCCGTTGCCATCGGAATCGGTCCCGGTGGTGTCGAACTCATTGTTGTCCTCCGGTTCCAAAGGATGAGCCGAGGTTGACGGACCTGGCTGGGGTGCCGTTCGCTCGCTATCGGCGCGTATCGTGCACCGTTGAACGGCTACGGGACGTATCGCAGCCACAGCTACCTGCTTAAGCGATCGCCCACCCTTACCGTCCGACCAATCACGTAATTTGATGGTCACGTCGGTTAATCCTCGGTTAGGATTCGGTGCGGTGTCTACGACTGCCGGCGCGCCTCCTCGCGACAACTGAGATTGTTCCTCTCGGTGCTGTTGTCCTGCCCTCTTACTGGTTTTGCCCATCTAATTTTTGAGGTATTAAGGTTGGTAATCGGGAAGGGTCGTTGTCCACTTTCTTCGTGGTCATACGAACCTTCTCGGTAAAAGAATGGAACCCGCGTGTAGGGCCCTGAGGCACCACGCTGGTTCGAGAAATAAAGAGAGCGAGGGGAGTGTGCAACTTTTGGTTGACGCCACCCTCTCTAGTAAAAGGTCCCCCGGCGCGAGTTTCCAAGCGCCTTCAGGGTGTAGAGTGCGGCAGACTCGCAACTAATGTCGCGGGACCAAACAGCACGTGACCTGGAGGTGCAACGATATTCGCGCTCCAGATCACCTAGCCAGAAATGAAGGACCAAAGGCCACGGGGGCCCTACGATCAAGCGTTACGCAAAGTAGCTGGCCTACGAGAGAGAAATCGCGGCAAGCTTGGCGACAGAAAACAGTGAAGAAGACGGGAGTTGGGAAAATATCGACTTCGAGGAAAATCTAATAATCGGCGAAGTCGGAAGTACACCGAGACCTACTGAGAGGACCACGACGCACAGTGGGGCCGAAAATTATGTGTTCCGCAACGAAACAAGTTTTAAATTAAAGTTTGTACTGTTATGTAACAAAATTAGTGAAAATCAACTGCAGCTAGCTGCAACTTTGTTTTTAGTGCACATTTGAATATAAAAAATTACAAATTCACATTAACCACTTGTTGCACGTTTTTTTCAACTTGTTACTCAGGGGTTTTTGGGGTCGCTAAATACGAATCCGGTGTCAAAAAACCAAAATTCGAAATGTCGGATCCAATATGGCGGGCGCAATTTTCGAAATCGGTCGGATTCGCTTGAAACTTGTTACTCGGCGGATTTTGGGATCGCTGAATACGAATCCGGTGTCAAAAAAACAAAATTCAAAATGGCGGATCCAATACGGCGAACATAATTTTCGAAATAAAACCACCATTTTTAATTTTGTTTTTTCTTGGCTATGCAACGTGAATAGTTCCGTAGCGTAGTGACTTACACGCTGGACTCGTACATTATTGTTCTCGGTTCAAATCTCGTGTAGGTGTTTTTTTTATTTTGCATAATAATTATTTAATAAAATTGTACTTAAATTAATTCAGCAATTTTCATAATTTTAATAATAAAAAAAATATTCAAAAAGGTTTTCGCCAACAGTTAGGACTTTTTGTGGATCAACCAAAGCCTGGATATGGTAGTACGAATGATGGGAACACTGTTCGACGATTTTTTGAAAATGCATCAATTTCCGCTACTATAACGGGCATTGACGAAGATGTTATCAAAAGGTTCCATGTTATTTTACAAGCTATTTCAAGTGGTCATGAAATTAATGTACCACATTTCCAAGAATACACAATAGAAATAGCTCGAAAATTCTTCGACTTATATCCCTGGTTCTACATGCCTACTTCTGTTCACAAACTTTTAATTCACGGCTCTGAAATAATACAATCTGCTTTATTGTCAATCGGACAAATGTCTGAAGATGCACAGGAGTCTTGTAATAAATATATTAAAAGATACCGTGAAGATTTTGCACGAAAATGCAGCAGAACAAAATCGATGGAAGATCTTTTCTTGCGCTTGCTAGTGGCATCAGATCCGTATATATCAAGCTTAAAGAAATTGCCACATAAGAAATAAAAATCCTTATTTCCGGAAACAATTGCCTTGCTTACTTCACCAACTGTTATGCGTCTACTGATGATTCTATCTCTTCTTTTTCGACGTCGTCAGATTCTTCAGATTTTTATACACACAATTCGACTGATGATGAAGACTAATTTTTATGTTAATATTAGAACAATATTCTTGTTAATATAAATTTATTTTTTGAATTTGGCTTTGTACTGTATTTCTCAAATAAATATGTTGGTATTTAAAAAATCGTGTTCCTTATTACACTTTCTTATATATTTGAATTATACATTTTTCAATATTTTTATAAATGATTAAAAATGTAATTACTTATCTGAAATATGTACAAAATATTTCTTTTAAACAAGAAAATCATTACTTTGTAATCCAAATACATTTATTTTAAAACTGTAAATCTAATTATTATACAGTAATCTTAAAAAATGTTTACTTAAACTAAAATAATTATAAATTAACTGTTTGAACATGTTAATTTTATTTCCCAAAATCTATTTTGTTTCAGACAATGATTTTAAGAAATATGTGCTTCAAAGAAAAAATTACTTGCATGTAACTGAAGTACATTCCGTTCAATAAAAAAAGAAAATGTAACTTGTAAATAGTATAAAATAAGTCTTTCAAAAGTGATTTTAATCAATACAATTATAGATGTAAAAGTAGATGTTTTATTCCTTTTTATCAAATATATAATTTACTTACAGATTTATAAAAAGTTAATAAATTTTTATAATCGCTATTTTGGATCTGCCATTTTGAATTTTGTCTTTTTCACATCGGATTCATGTTCAGCGACCTCAAAAACCCCCGAGTAACAAGTTTCAAGCAAGTTCGGTTGATTTCGAAAATTGCGTCCGCCATATTGGATCCACCATTTTGAATTTTGTTTGTTTCACACCAGATTTGTATTCAGCGACCTCGAAAACCCCCAAATAACAAGTTTCAAGCGAATCCGGCCGATTACGAAAATTGCGTCCGCCATATTGGATCCGCCATTTTGAATTTCGTTTTTTTCACACCGGATTCGTATTCAGCGACTTCGAAAACCCCCAAATAACAAGTTTCAAGCGAATCCGGCCGATTACAAAAATTGCGTCCGCCATATTGGATCCGCCATTTTGAATGTTGTTTTTTTCACACCGGATTCGTATTCAGCGACCTCGAAAACTTACAGAAACCAAGTTTCATACAAATTCGATAAACATTCCGTATTATAACTGAGTATTTTCGGTTTACTATTGTCATTATGAACCCGCCATTTTGTTTTTTTACAATTTTGACTTCAGATTCGTAATCAGCGACCCCAAAAACCCTTATATACTATATCTCAGACAGAATGAACTACGTTTTCGACTTTTGACCAGCTTTTCGGGAATCGACCCCACTGTGCGACGGTCCTACCAAATCCGGTAGAGGTATGCCAGATCGTGCAGCTTCTTCAGCCGATGGAGGAGAAGATTGACAAAAAAACACGATAAAGTAATAAAGTCGCAGCAGAGGATACAGGAGAAGAGCGATGGAAAATTTGCTGAGGTGTTAAGGTTACAGCAAGAGATGAGAGACGAGTGTCTGGAAAGGATAACCGTATTGAGAGAAGCAACAAAGGACGCATTGAAAGGAGAGATTTCGGCGGTTGAGTGCCGGACAGATAAAAAAATCAAAGAAGCCCAGGAGAGAATACAGGAGAATCAAAACATCACGAATAATTATATCCAACAACAGCGGGCTGGTCAGAGGGTGACGGTGGAAAAACTCGAGAGGAAAACACAGGACATGATGGCCGAAATCCGAGCGGCATATGAAATGACCGATGAGTGCACCAAGAGAGTCGAAAAATTATCATAGCAGAAACGATACAACGAACTAATACATTGGCAAATTTCGGGCAAAGTATTGGAGGAGGTTTGAATGTCACTCAATTATATACGACAGCACAGAAACCACCTACATACAACGGCGACGGAAAGGAAAGACCCATGCGATTTTTGAAAGAATTTCGGAAGTTCTGTATCGCCAGTGGGATTGAAGACACTGAAATTCGACACACTATCGGAACTGCGTTAAAAGGAGTTGCTAACCATTGGTGGCTGCTGGTGGAAGGAGCCGTACACGACCTGCAGATTTTCGAAGAAAAATTTCGTTCGAGATACTGGGCTCGTGACATGCAGGACAAGGTCAAGAAAAATTTAGAGTTCGAATCATTTTATACAGAAGGTCAGACGTTAACACGAGCTGAATATGCGACTCGTGTAAACGGTAACGCACGGGATTTGAGCGAAAAACTGAGCGACGAAGACATAATACGTCGACTCGCAAAACACTTCGACGAAGAAGTGCGTAGTGCCGTGAGAGTTCGACAAATACGTGAGATAGATGAATTTTTGGAACTGCTGGAGAGCACAGACGTGACCGGTCCTTTGAATTACAAGAGAGGGACAGGTCGTACAGGGGGATACGCGTCACAGGAGCCACAGAGGTATGTGCATAGAGAAGCGGTACGCGAGCAGACGGCGCGTCCATACTACAGATATGAAAATTGGGAAAATGCTGCAAACAATGGCGGCAACAGATTTCCATCATCACTGGACGCCAAGATGGTAGGGGAGAAGGACCACCATGGCAACACCATGGGCCATGGCCGCCATCAAGGCCATCTTGGACGGAAAACAGGTCGGGACAGCATAAATCGGTCGTTACAAGGTTCAATTGTAGCACACACGATTCCCTGCGAGCAAGAACCGGGACGCTCGGGAGCAGGGAACACGAACTCGGGAAACGAGTAGTCGTTGCGCCCAAAGAAGAACGAGAGGAAAATATTAACAAAGAGGAGCGGAGCGCAACGGGAAAACACAGAGAAAGGAGAAGCACAAGACACAGAATAAACCCAAAGAAGAGAGAGAAGAAGAAGATGAGGAATCAGCGAAGAAAGGAGGAACAATATAGAAGTAGTGAACAGGCAGTGAAGAAGGATGGAGTGGACAACACCGAACGGCAAGGACAGGCTGAATCAGGGGAAAGCAGAGTTCAGGAAGACGATGAAGGTGCATCTAATAATAATAAAAATATGTGGCTGGAAATCGTTGCCGAAGTTCAGAGAGTACCAGATATCAGAGGGCTAGCACCGAGGAAGGTGGATGGAGGCGAAAAAAGGAAAGTGGCGTGTTCCATGCTGATGAAAAATCCTCGAGAATATTTGTATGAGGAGGTGGAAAGGGTACCTAGCAAGTGGTACGATGAAAAGCATCCAAGATGTCCGGAGATACCGGTAGAGATTGCTGGAATCTCAGAAGTGTGTCTTATTGATAGCGGAAGCGAGGTATCCTGTGTATCAGAGGAGTTTTTCGGGAAAAATAATGAGGTTTTGAAAAGTTGCCCGACGCTACCGGTGACGTCAACGCAGGTGGTCGGAGCATTTGGCGGAGAGACTGAACGCATAAAGAAGCAGATCATGGTCGAGGCAGGGACGTACGGATCGACAGGAACGTTACAGATGTTAGTGGTGCCTAAATTAGTTAGGCCAATACTGATTGGGATTGACGGGACGTTGGTATTAAAAATATCAATAAATGCACAATGGCAGATTTTAGCAGTCAAGGACAGAATCATCGCGGAGTTGAGTAATGGGGTGTGGCGGCATTTAAATCCTGAGGAGTCCCGTTCGATTGTCCCAAATGGAATATGTGCTGCGGTAGAAATGCAAGACACTCACGAGGAAGAAATAAATATTCGCTTGACTGAGGAGGAGTTCGAGAGTAAGATGGCGGAATGCTAGGATCTGAGACTAAAGATAAGACAAGAATTTAAAAGGAGTAGAAGAAAGAAGAGAGATTTTCGACAAAGTGCTAGGGAGAATGATAGAATATGAGCACCGACTATTACTAAAGGATCCAAAGCCATATTTCCATCGGTCGGATCCGGTCTCTCTGACCCAAAGGAAGAGGGTGCAGAGAGAAATTGAGAAAATGCTCAGAATAGAGGTGATACAGAAGTCTGAAAGTATTTACATAAACTCACTCATGCCAGTGACGAAGAGCGATGATTCCGTACGTCTGTGTTTGGATGCTCGGGAATTGAACAACTATTTAATTAATGATTATAATAATACACCCCCGATCGAGGAAATATTCCAGCGGTGTGGGGGAAAAACTGTAATGTCCACACTCGATTGAACTAGCAGTTTCTGGCAAATACAGCATTTCAACACAACGGAAAGTGTTATGAATTTACAGTTACGCCATTCGGTCTAAAGACTAGCACGGCAAGTTTGATAAGAGCTCTCGACGTGGTCCTACAGGGTCTGGATATTGTAATTAATTTCGTCGACGACCTGTTAATCATGTCAACTTCACACGAAGAACACCTCGATCACCTGCGAGAATTATTTGAGAGATTTCGACTGCACAAGATGACATTAAAATTCAGTAAATCACATTTTTTCCGAACAGAAGTGATGTTTCTCGGACATATCTTCACGACCGATGGACTATAGCCCGACCCAGACAAGATAAGAGCGATCCACGAATACCCTCGACCTCGCACCATAAAATAACTGAGAGGATTTTTGGGATTAATTAATTTCTACACGAAATTCACGAATCGTCATGCGCATGAGACCGCTCTTTATTGAATCTTTTGAGGAAAGGCAACCAATGGAAGTAGGATGAGGCCATTGAGAAAACATTTAGAAAAATAAAGGATCTTTTCTGTAGGGAGGTAGTGCTCAGATTTCCCGATACAAAGAAACCATATACGCTCACAACAGATGCAAGTGGATATTCGCTCGGAGCAATTCTCTCACAAGAGGACGGAAATGGAGAAGCCAAGGTGGTGACGTTTGCAAGTAGAACGCTGAAAGGGACTGAGATTGGGTACATGACGACCGAGAAAGAACTATTAGCGATCGTATGGGCACTAAAAAAATTTAGGGCGTATTTGAGAGGAGCCCGTATTTAAATTAAAACCGATCATAAAGCCTTAGTGTTTTTAAAAACGTGTCGGTTTACGGCCGAGAGACTTATGAGATGGGCATTATCCATCCAGGATCACGACATACAAGTCGAACATGTCGGCGGAAAATCGAATGTGGTAGCTGATACTTTGAACCGGGTTTAAAGCAACGATGAGGCACCGTCGACCGATAAGGAAAGGATCATAGTAGTCGCAGACGTGGTGGACGAAAAGATTCCATGCGAACTAGCTAAGAAATTAAAGTGCATAAAGGATGTCCAGAGAGAGCAAGAAGATCTACGAATTATCATGGATTTCCTAGGTGAGCAAAAGGAAGGAGAAGAAAAGCAAAAATTTCGACTGGAGAAAGGAATATTGCAGAAGAAATCGAAGACCGGAATTTGGCTGGTTATAATACCAAAGAACATGATTGAAGATATATGATAATAAAGGCGTGCCATGCCATGTATGGCCATCTCGGTACAAGGAAATGTTTACGGATGCTGGAGAAGGATTTTACGTATCCACACCTTGCAAAAATAACTAGGAGCATCCTTGCTACCTGTGACGTGTGTCAGAGAAACAAGATTGCCATACAAACAAGCTACGCCGCGATGCAAACTATAATATCGGAGAGACCGGGGGATTTGGTATCCATAGATTTCTATGGACTCTTGCCCGCATCAGTAGGTGGAGTGAAGCATATTCTGGTAACATGGGACGCTTTCAGTAAATTCGTCATCCTTTACCCCATGAAGAAAGCAAACACCGCCACGGTTATTAAACGAATATTTGGAGATTACGTCCCAAAGTATGGAAAGCCGCGTAGGATACAATTCGATAACGGGACTCAGTTTACTGCCAAGAACTGGATACAGAAGCTCAAGGACGAGGGTATTATGGCCGTGTTCTCATCGATACGGCACCCCCAAGGAAATCTCGTCGAACGAGTGAATAGTGAACTTGGAAGGTTTTTCCGAGTTTTCCTTACTAGTAACCATGCAGACTGGTTTAAGTGGGTAAAAATAATTGAAGACTGTATAAATAAGAGTCATCACGACACGACTGAATTTACACCGATGGAACTACAGTGCAAGAAAACGCCTCTGCGAGAATGGAATAAGCAGATGGACATAAGGAAGGACGAAGACGACAAAGCAACATACGAGATGAAGATTGAAATTGTGGGAGAAAGGATTGAAAAGAAAGGCCGGCGTCGTGCAGAGGAATTTGACGCTACTCATAAGTTAACAAAATATGAAGAAGGCGATCTGGTTCTGATAAAAGCATTAAATGTGTAGGATCCGTTAAAACAATCAACTTCGAAAATCATGCCGCTGTACGAGGGAACGTATAGGATTAAGAGATGTGTAGGCTTGGCGACTTATTTACTGGTAAACCTAGATAATAAGATAGAAAGAGGTAAATTTCACGGGAGTATGCTTAAGAGATATAGGACAGATTACAGAAAAGACAGAGAAGAGAGAAGAGAACACGATGGACACAGCAACCAAGGATCGAAGTGAGACAGCGCGAAGAATGAGTACTCGAAACGAAAACAACAAGGTAACGCTGGGCCGGACAGAGGCCATACCAACACCACGATAGAGAGGCATCGAACTCGGACGGTGATAGCTCCTGACGTCACGGCTAACGGCCGTTCGAAGAAGAATGCTTCGGTTTCCAGGGAAGTATGGCGGATCTGAGGAAGTGGTGCGAATAATGGAACACCTAATTGGCTAGTGCGTACGACCGGAGGAGAAATAGGCCATCAGCGGGAAGTAGAGAAATATAGCTAGAACAGAGGTTCCAGGGGAGCTATAAAAGGAAGGAACCGGGCCGCCGCCCCACAAAACAATCAAACGAATAGAGACAAAATCAACGTAGCATTCGTAAGACAAACGAGATTTTTTTTTCTTCGAGTTTAAAAAATAATAATAATAATTCGGCAAGTATGCAGAGATATATCGAGAACGCGGTGGAGTATCTGGTGCCGGGGGAACCCAACACGGTAGAAGTCATCCGGGTCTAGGATCCGAGCCGGTTTTATGTCTGGAGGGGAGATGAAGAGCAGCGGCGAGAAGCATTTCTTAAGATCCTGGCGACGACACCGAGAGACCACACAAAGGTCCGACCCATCCTCGAGGAGGAAGCATATCCCGAGAGAGCAGTGCTTTTTCTATTGGTGGACGAAGAAAAGACGGAAAAGTACTCGTTCTTCCGGGGTACAGTGATGAGGAAAAGAAGCGACGGAAGATTTTATATCCGGTTAGGCGATCTCGCCAGAAGAATCTCCGTCGGAATGGAGATACTCTATACCAGGGGTCTCCAAACTTTCCAGCCTTAGGGCCATACTGATTACTCCAGTAAGTTCCGAGGGCCAAAACCATATTATCATTGTTGCCGGTGGTAAAAAGTGAAATAGTCCAAAATCTGTCCGCGGGCCGAATGTGGCCCGCGGGCCGTAGTTTGAAGACCCCTGCTCTATACTATACCAACTTTATATCTCGGAGAACCGTATTTCGCTGTGGCATGTGCCATGGACCGGTTGAGCCCGGTGGGGTCTCGACACAGAGGACGATCGATAGGTTCATCGCATTTACCATGGCCGGAACCGTCAATTTATACGTAAACGAGCTGGACACGGTGGCAGACGCGATATGGGTAGATATTCACTTAACTTCAAATTGCGAAGGCCACGACATCGGTGAATCGTTAATTAAGATGGGAGGAGCAAGGAGGAGTGATGAAAACCCCAGTTACGAGTATGGGCCGGACGGGGGGTTTCATGGAAAGCACCACCGTCAGGAGAGAGTGGGAGAGAAAGAGAGAGAGAGAGAGAGAAGCTACAGGAACAACGCTAGCAACATACGACGCTGCGGGGACCACAGAATGTCAAGATGTTGATACGGAGGATGAGTGGTCGGAGGCAGACGCCGAAGAAGAGGAAGAAGATGAAGAGGAAATGGAGTTGTTGGCCGCTCCTGAACCGGACGAGGATACAACAGCCACACTCATACGGGGAGGGGGGGGGGTAGTCGCACAACATGGAACAGATGAAACGGACAGTGACGAGGACCGGGAAAACGACAGTGACGGACAATGATTAAATAAATTTAAAAAAAAGAAAAATACTCGTGTCGAATTTATTTACGTTTTTTTTTCTCTAAGAGTAAGAAATAGTGACAATTTAATATTATAATATAGTAATAATAATTTAGTCGGTAAGTAGGATAGAGGAAGTGATTACCTGGAAAGCGCGGACATGGAGGCAGGCAGCGGATAAATCGAGTCGGTAGGTATATAAAATGAAAATACTAAAAAAAAAAAAAAAAAAAGAGAGAGAGAAAAAGAAAAAGAAAAATGGAAAGCGGTCTTAATTGGAGGAGATCTTTGAGTGGGTTGTGGATATAACTCTATCAAAGATCCCGGGGGATAATGTGAGGCACTCACAGCTACAGACCGCGGTATCATGGAATAAGATGAAATATTATCCATGAAATAAGAAATAAGAAGAATAAAATAGGTCGAACTGGCTAACGACGAGTACGAAAGGATAGCGATATTGAAAGAAACGAGTCGACGACGGTTGGGTATAAACCGTGAAGGAGGAACAGAGACGGTAATAACGAAAACGAGAGGTCCGGGATAGACTCGGTACAAGCGTACCGAAGTACAGCGGGCACTAAACCATCGAACCCGGACCTAGCATAAAAACTAGAGCTGTCGCCGCTCCGGAATTCCCTCGCTGCCGTAAACAGCAGGTCAGCGACCAGCTGGCCTCGCTTGGTGGCGAGGGGAAGACGGGTAGCGCAGTAACGGCAAACCGAGAAATTAGCAAATCTCGGTAAATTTGAAAATTACAGCAATAATGAGAGAGAGGGGTATCCGACCGCGGGGCAGGGTATAAAAGAGCCTGCCCGGGGGGGAAATGCTCTCTTAACTTCCTAGTCTTTTGGTAAGAGATATTAAAAAGAAAAAGAATACGCGCATTTGCAGTCTACAGTTTTGAAATCCAAATCGAACAAAAATTGTTCTTTTATTGGAATGCGAGTTCTACCTGAAGTGAGGAATTAGAGTCAGTGCTAGTGAGGAACGAAGCCTGGAGAAAGAGAGCAAAGACAGGCGAGGTATTTAAATAATACAAGAAATAATTAGTGAAACACTGACACTGAGCTAGATTAAGATAGATTTAAGTGGATAGGTCTAAACTAAACCGAACTAAATAAATACCATTAGGCGGATCGGATAAAGTATATAGAAAAGACTCAATAGAATTAGGCGAATAGTTGTTAAGAAGTTAGAATTAAAGAGCGTAGCATTTAAACCAGTAGAATAAGCTAGACAAGTGTAAGCAAGTCGATCTACAGAAGGTAGCAAAGAAGCGACCAGAGTGATAGGCAGAGAGGGACATAGGAACGAGTAAGATACCAGTTTAAAAGGCAAGTGCGAGACGTCTGGCAGTGTGTGTGTGTGCATCGAGCACACAGCTCAATACTAGCGCCCGAAACAATGACAAATCTTCAAGCCGTGCATACCGAGAATTTATGTAAAAGAATTATAAGATAAGAATTGTGAAAGTAATCGTCGGAATTACCGAGTCAAAGCATTGTACGGGATCTCTGTGGCCAGAAACCGAATACTGGCATTTTAATGAAATTGTTTTTTGTTAATAAACCCTACTCTCACCGACCTCGAAGTCTAATATTAATTAGTCCTGTGATCGAGCCCGAATATCCCACGAAATATAAAAATAATTGATAACGATAAAAATTACCGTTACACTATATACGTCTATATACACTTCGCCCTAAAACCGTTCGACCAAAAGCCTCACGAATCATGATTATTCATGCGATGGCATCAGAATTGATGCCATGACGGCATCAAGTATTATAAATATGGATATGATTATTTTTTTATGTTAATTCAGAGTATTTTTTCAGCATATATCCATTGTCCTTTTTGAACGAACCTGAAATAGCATCGCCACGTTGAGAGTTATAGTTTACATAACTTTTCGTGCCAGTGAGCAATCGCGATGACGTGACACGTGTTCATCAAATAGGAAACGGCGGTTTCAATGCCATCATTTAATTAAACAACAACAGTGGCTAGAATTACAGATCCGTGTAATTTCAGTGTCTTCATAAATACCGATAAGCATAAAATCGTATATATCGAAGTCACTACTTACTGCTATTCGGTACTTGTGAGGACATCGGGTGGCCTAGATTTTCTTTCCATTAAAAAAAACGGCAAAAAGATGCCACTTCATGGAGTTACTTTGATCTCCCACTTTTCTCAAAACTCCTACTTTTCTATTTTCTATCCGCCAAAATTATTCAATGTTAATTCAGCATCCTTCTAATGCATATGACTTGAGGGCAATGATACATCAGGGGATATTATGACTAATAATCGCTGTTACGTCAGGCCCAAGATTTAGGCTCTGACGAACACGGTCGGTCTCGCTTGTGCATCAAGGCTTGGAAGCCCTTTACAGCGGGGACGGAGACCTCGCCTTTTCCAATTAGAAATGAGAGAATTTTACCTGGTGAGCTTCGGATAGAGTTGGGCTCGAAGGTGCAGTGTTGACGCTTGTCCTCTTTATGGTAGTTCTTCTTCCTTTTCGTGTTCGCGATCTCCGTTGCAGGAGGTTCTCTTTGACTCGTACTTCTTTGTTGGTGATAGAAGGAGAAATATTTGCTGATCGTAATTGAATAGTTGATTGTAATGTTTATTCCAAAGCGTATAGTACGCAATCCACAAAACACAAATTAAATACACACAAGGTATTACACAATGTCATAAGAAAAGGCAACTTGGCCTATTACAGTTCCGAAGAATGGCTCATTCGCGGCACACGTTAGTTTATATATTGCCAGACAATTACACCGTACGCAATCCACAAAACACAAGTTATAGATATACAATATTCAGAACGGTATCGTGGGAGAGGCACCTTGGCCAATTACACCGTACGCAATCCACAAAACACAAGTTATAGATATACAATATTCAGAACGGTATCGTGGGAGAGGCACCTTGGCCTGTTTCGATTAAAATATGTTACGCGACGCGACCGCGGGAAATACCATAGTAGTAGAAAACTGAGCACGCGTGCAGTGGAAACTCTTCCTTATATATCCTAGATTGTAATGGTAATATTGATTAGGAAAACCCATGAACTAGGATGAAATGCTATTCTAGGTTACGAACCCCTTTCCTCAAAGGTTGATTCCCCCCACCATGTTAGCATGACTCAGTTTATTTACCTTCATGGGAGGTGGTTCTCCTTCCCGAAAGACGTGAGTGACTGGTCTAGTTCTATGACTAACTATCCTCCCCTCCATGTTAACATGACTCAACTTATTTACCTTTGTTAACGAGTTTTCCTTTTGAGCCTATACCTTATCATATCTCTATTCACCCTTAGTATCGAGCGTCACGATTAGGGAGTTCGCAAAAAGGGCAGGTGCAGAGGCAATCGTAAAGTGTATCTATTATGACTAATGCCAGTTAGGCGCCACCCGCCACAAAGGAGGGTCGGGTGTGTCTCCCTACTGTCAAACACAGGGATGACTCAATTGGAAAGGATGGCTACTCCGGCTGCTTCGCTCGCTCATCGTGACCGGCTCATACCTACGAGACAATAAAGGGAAAAAAGGATCTCGCAGGACGTAACAATCGCACTTGACTAGTGAATGGGATAAAAATGAAGCATACGTTACACATTTTTCTTGACTTTTATCGAATCATCGACTTTCATACATGAGATTCAGCTGGATAGTTGATGACTCACCTAACAAAAGTGCGTATGAGGACAGACGATTATCACAATATATAGGCGTGTTATATCCGTCACGAAGGTCACTAGTATAGATACGTGTTCATGAAATAGGAAACGTCGGTTTCGAGGTCATAATTAATTAAACACTAACAGTGGCTAAAATTACAGATCCTTGTAATTTCAGTGTCTTCATAAATACCGATAGGCATAAAATCGTATATATCGAAGTCACTTCTTACTGCCATTCGGTACTTGTGAGGACATCAGGTGTGTTACGCCGGTACCGCGTGATTGGATAACTCGGTAATCGGTATAATATTAAAAAGTTATTATTTTGGGATCGTTTGCCGATTAGGAGAAGGAACACGAGTGCATACGTGAATTTATGTAAAAAATGGAAGTGTTTATTATAGGCAACGGTAACGTTCCGTTGTTTATTTAAAAGTCGATAAAAGAGTAATACAATAAAATGTGGTTTCGAGCCCGTACGAGGAACCAACCTCTCGCGTTTGAATCTACTAATAGAGTGATTTCGGCAAAGCAGTTATTCACCCCTTTGACCGAATTCGAGTTGAAATGAATTTCGCAATCAATCATTACTTGCAAGTTCTGCAAGTCGTTGCTCGAGCTCGTAGCGGTCGTTGCTCGCAGCTCGTTGCTTACGTTCGCACATTATTTCTACTTCGGTGAGTGGCCTCCCTTGAAGAAGGAACAATGGCGAAATAATGAAATATTCGCGGTACAACAGGTGGTATCGATCAAGTGGTGCTCATAAATACCGATAGGCATAAAATCGTATATATCAAAGTCACTACTTACTGCTATTCGGTACTTGTGAGGACATCGAGTGGTTTAGATTTTCATTCCATTAAAAAAAAATGGCAATAAGATGCCACTTCATGGAGTTACTTTGATCCCCCACTTTTCTCAAAACTCCTACTTTTCTATTTTCTGTCCGCCAAAATGATTCAATGTTAATTCAGCATCCTTCTAATGCATATGACTTGAGGGCAATGATACATCAGGGGATATTATGACTAATAATCGCTCTTGACTGCTGAATGGGATAAAAATGGAGCATGAGTACATACGCGTACAGTGGATATTTGGGGAACATATGTCATGAACGTCACTATTTACTGCTATTTGGCACTTGTGAGAGCATCCAATGTCCTTGATTCTCTTTCGAATTAAAAAAAAATGCAATTGAAAAGAATTTATTCAATCCTTCACCTTTACCTAAACTCCGACTTTATTATTTTCTGTCAACCAAAATGATTCAGTGCTAACACAGTGTTCTTTCGATATATGCGATTTTAGATCTGTCGGACAAAAAAAAGTTCAGATTGAAAAAGTTGCTGTTTCCATTGAACTATTCAGTGCAATTTATCTCATGTTTTTAATAGTATTGCAAAGGCATTTTTCAGATGAGAAAAATATATATGATTGTTTTTCGTCCAATGCGATACCTGTGATAATGCTATAAATGTTGCAGGTCATTCAGCAGTGTGTGAAGAACCTACAAAATTTAGAAAATAAAAAAAATGTTAACTCCTGTCTGCAAAAAACTATAATAAACAGGACTTTGACTTCAGAAAGTTTTAATATGAAAATAAATCTAAAAAGAATGAAATTACTTCCGATATAAATTTAGTTAACTTCATATTTAAAGTACAATAACTCATTTACTGCTGTCACTACAGTCGGAAGACGACTTCTGCATTAGAAAACGTTCATATCGTATATAATTTTTCTTTCAAATTAAAGTCCAGACTCCAGCATGTTTGTTGATATGTAATAAATTGTTACAATGTTCAAGAGACGTCTTCCGACTGCAGTGATAGCGGTAAATGAATTATTGTAATTTAAATATTAAGTGAGCTAAAAAGCCATCGGAAGTAATTTCGTCCTTTTTATATTTATCTTCATATGAAAACTTTCTAAAGCGAAAGTCCTGTTTATTATAGTTCTTTGCAATCGTGAGATTTTTAAATACATTTTTTTTCCATTTTATACTTTTTAAATCTAGTTTAATGTGACTTTCTACAGCATTTTATAATTGCTATATTTTTTCAAACTAAAACAGTTAAATCATTTTTAATAGCTTTATTTTATAAACAAATTTGCGCAAAAACGTTTAATTTACGAAATACAAATCTAAATAATTGTGTGGCGTCTTATGTGGAATGAATAACGTCTTTTCATTTCTCGTACGGGAGAAACGATCGTGATCTATAACATTGTAGAGGTCAGTGGAGGTAAATAAAAAGAACAAGTTGCGATTAGTTGTGACACGGCTACGCTTCCTGGTCCTTCGCCGTGCTCTGTTCCGGTGTGTGTTTTTTATATCGTGTTCATCAATTTGTTCATCAATTTGTTTCTATATCGTGTTCATCATATTCAAGCAAAATGTATTGGCTTTTACGATCGTGTGATGGTACATATGCTATTCATGACGAAAAAGATGTAAGCAGAAGAGGTAGTGTGTGCAGATTCAAATCCTGCAAAGGATTTGCACCGACCTGTTAGTGCGTCATGGTAATGTTTTGGAAATGTAACTGTTGGAAATAGAGTAAATTTAGCTTGGTCATATTTGTGTGGTTGAGTGTCACTGTACAGTCGCGAGCGAGCGAACTGATAAGTTTTCGAATATCGTGGGAAGCGGCTCACTGTGTGCTCGAACGGCGTCTAGGTCTGTCATGTAAATATACATCTTTGTAAGTAAGCACGAATAAAACTCGACTTCACCATCGTTTCATTACTCTTTATTTCAACATGGTAGCAGAGCGTGGTTGCGCGGGTGGTCGAAAAGTGTGAGATTATCGTTGGTTTTATCAGGGGTACAAATTGAAAATGCGGGTTTGATAACAGATGGCGTTACTAACGCTATACGCATCAGGCAGTACTGTGACTATGTTCATGTCAAAGCTACGTCTTATAGCTTTAATTTTCAGTATGTGTCAATTTGTCGCAGTGTCAAATTCATAGTTTTTTTGAGCTCTCAATATGTCGAGTTTCGTGCCAACAAAACAGCATTTGCGGGAAGTTTTAATTTACTTCTTTAATTTGAAGAAAAGTGCTGCTGAAGCACATCGATTGGTCTCCGAGGCTTATCCGAGTCATGTTCCATCGGTTTCAACGTGCGAGAGATGGTTTGTGCGGTTTAGAAGTGGTGATTTTGACGTTGAGGACAAAGAGCGGCCGGGCCAAGTGAAAAAGTTTGAGAATGCTGAATTGGAGGCAATACTCAATGAAGACTCGTGTCAAACTCAACAAGAGCTCGCAGATTCATTGGGAGTGACACAACAAGCCATTTCCCATCGTATAAAAGCCCTCGGAATGATCCAAAAGCAAGGACATTGGGTGCCGTATGAGCTGAAGCCGAGAGACGTCGAGCGCCGTTTTTTTGCATGCGAACTGCTGCTCGAACGGCAAAAACGGAAGGGTTTTTTGCATCGCATTGTCACTGGTGATGAAAAGTGGATCCATTACGATAACCCGAAGCGCAAAAAATCATATGGTTACCCCGGCCATGCATCATCATCGACGGCCAAACCAAATATTCACGGCGCCAAGCTCATGCTCTGTATTTGGTGGGACCAGCTGGGTGTGGTGTATTATGAGCTATTGAAATCGAACGAAACCATCACAGGAGCACTATACCGAACTCAATTGATGCGTTTGAGCCGCGCACTCAAAGAAAAACGGCCACAATACGAGCAAAGACACGACAAAGTAATTTTGCAACATGACAACGCTCGGCCACATGTTGCAGCGCCGGTCAAAACATACCTACAAACGCTGAAATGGGAAGTCTTACCCCACCCGCCGTATAGCCCAGATATTGCTCCTTCCGATTACCACCTTTTCCGATCGATGACACATGGCCTAGCTGACCAGCGCTTCCATTCTTACGAAGAAGCCCAAAAATGGGTCGATGACTGGATAGCAGCCAAGCCGGCCGAATTTTTTCGCGACGGTATCCGTAAATTGCCAGAAAGATGGGAAAAAGTTGTGGCTAGCGATGGACAATACTTTGAATAATTCATTTGTTACCATTTTTTCAGAATAAACGTTCAAAAATAGAAAAAAATCCCGCATTTTCAATTTGTACTCCTGATAAGATTCTCGTAAAATCGAGACTTAGAGAGAGAGAGAACGCGAGGAGGATATGGACACAAGTGAGAAAGAAATAAAAGTGTTAAAAGGAACTGATCTAGAACATAGACAAGTCGACATGACTGACAATTTCAAGATGACGCTACCGATTTTTGATGGAGCAGATTACAGCACGTGGAAAAAACGAGTCAAGGTATTTTTGAAATTAAATAAATGTAAAGAGGCTACACAAAGAGAAAGACGCACAAACGAAAACGAAGAAACGTGGAACAATATGGATCTAAAAGCAATGAATTATATATATAGTGCATTATCAAATAGACAAATGGAATTAATAAATGATGAAAATACAAGTTATAGTGTAATTAAGAAATTAGACAAGATATATTTACGTGAATCAACCGCACTACAAATTTGTGTGAGAAACAAATTGGAGAAATTAAAATTAAAAGACTATACTGAAACAAGTGAATTCCATAGTGAGTTTGAAAAATTAATAGTTGAATTGAAAAATGCCGGTGCTAAAATAAATGAAAAAGAGAAATTAAATTATGTGTTAAGAACATTACCGAGTTCGTTGAGTCATATTGGAGACTTAATTGACGTACTACCAGAAGCGGATCAAACGGTAGATTACGTAATAAACAAAATTAAGTTAATTGAAATTAAGGAAAAGGATGAAAATCAAAATTCACGAAACAAAAATGAAAATTCGAATGTGTTTAAAGTTGAGAAGAGAAAGGACGGTAATTGTTACAAATGTGGAAAGTAAGGTCATTTCCAATTTGAGTGTACGACTCAAAGCAATGGGAGAAATTCTTGGAGAGGATCGAGAGGCGGCCGATACCAACAACAACAGCAGCAGCAGCGAGATGGCGGCAGCCACAGCCGAGGTTACGGCAGCTACCGAGGAAGAGGAGCACGTCAACGAGGACGAGGCAGCCAACATCGACAAGATCGTCAAAACGAGAGGCAAGACGCAGCGACCTTCACGTCTGAAATTAAAGGAAGTGTAAGCGAGGTAAATAATTGCGAGAAAAAGAATTATTGCGAAACTAACTTAGAATGGATTCTAGATAGCGGGTGTTCCGATCATATTGTAAATGATAATATGTAGATATCTAATTAATGAAATTAAATTGAAAAATCCTGTTAACGTAAAAGTGGGAGATGGTTATTACATAAAAGCAACTAGTGTAGGCGATGTTAAAACTAAATTTGTAACACATTATAATGAAACTGATGTAACATTAAATAATGTATTTTTCGTTAAAGAAATTGATAGAAATTTAATAAGTTACGGAAAAGTCACGGAAAAGGCAAAAATTGTCTCAATTGGAAATACTTCAAAGATTTATAATAAAAATAATAATAGATTAATAGGAGTAGCGAATAAAGCAAATAACATATACAAGATAAATTCGGTGTTTGAAAGTAAACAAAACTATGCGATTGAGAATGTAAATAGAGAAATGCCTTTGAAGGAAAAGTTTCATAGAATGCTCGGACATGTAAATTTCAAATATTTGGATATTATGAGTAGAAATGATGTAATCGAAGGTCTTCCGAAAAATCTAGAAAGAGAATTTTTGAAATGTGGTACTTGCGTACAGAATAAGATGACAAATACTAGTTTTGGAAATAATAGAGATAAAGCTAGAGATATCGGAGAAATTATTCATGCGGATTTAAACGGGCCACACAGAACGGTTGGTAATAGAGGGGAAAAATATTTTTTAGTTTTAATTGATGATTATAGTAAAGCCGCTAAAGCATATCCGATTAAAGAGAAGAGTGAAGTATACGATTGCTTTGTAACATATGTTAATTTAATAGAAAATCTAACTGATAAGAAAATTAAAAGATTAAGATGTGATAACGGTCGAGAATTTCTAAATAAAGAGATGTATAATTTTGCTAAAGGAAAAGGAATTTATATAGATCCGTGCCCTCCGTATGTTCACGAATTAAATGGAACTGCGGAAAGATATAATAGGTCAGTAATGGAAACGGCAAGATATTTATTGTCAGATGCGAAAATAAATAATCGTTTTTGGCCAGAAATAGTTAAGACGGCAGTTTATTTGAAAAACAGAACATGGGCTAATACGTTTGAGGAAAAGACTCCGTATGAAATTATAATGGGTAAAAAGCCAGATATTAAAAATTTGAAACTTTATGGAAGTAGAGTGTTTGTTAGAGTCCCGGAAATAAAACGAAGGGATAAATGGGATAGAAAAGCAGATTTAGGCATATTAGTTGGATATGAAGATGTAGGCTATAGGGTTCTCGTAAATAATAAGATTATCGTAGCAAAACACGTTGATATAGTTGAAGAGAATGTAAATTTAGTCGGGTTTAACGGTGAAGATGAAATTAATGAGAATGATATAAGTGAAAATGAGATCAGTCAAAATATTCCAAAAGAAAATGAGGAAAATGATAATAGTGATATTGATGAAAATGAATTAGAAAATTTACCGAGTAGTAGTAGGAGTAATAATAATAATAATGATGAGAAGTTAGAAGTACCGAGAAGATCAAATAGAAAGAAGAGTCCCGTAGATCGTTATGGAAATCCTGTAACAAATTGTATTTATGTAAATTATGTAAGCGCTGATAATCCAGAAAATTATAATGAAGCGATAAATAGCAATGAGAGTGAAAAATGGTGCGAAGTGATGAATAAAGAGATTGATTGTTTAAAAAAAAATGAAACATGGGAAGTAGTAGAAAAACCGAAAGATAAAGATGTATTAGATTTAAAATGGGTGTATACGAAAAAGAATAATGATAAATACAAAGCGAGAATTGTAGTAAGAGGATTTCAGCAAAAAGAAATAATTGATGATATCTATTTACCAGTTGCGAGAACACAAACGTTAAAAATTTTGTTAAATTATTGCGTACAAAACGGTCTGGAAATAGACCAAATGGATGTAGAAGCTGCATTTCTAAACGGAAAAATTAAATCTGAAGTGTATGTGAAACAACCCCAAGATTATGACGATAACACAGGGAGAGTATGTAAGCTTGTAAAATCATTGTACGGACTACGTGAAAGTCCACGAGCTTGGTACGAATGTTTAGATGAGTACTTGAGTACGTTAGGCTTTGGAAGAAGTAAAGTTGATTATTGTTTATATTATAAAAAATGGAAAAATGAGAAAATGTATTTAATAATATTTGTCGACGATTTATTAGTATGTTGCAAAAATAGAAAGTTAATTGAATTGATTAGAAATAAATTAATGGAAAAATTCCGAATGAAAGATATGGGCCAAATTAAAACATATTTAGGTATAAATATTAACTATGATTATCGAAAGAGTTGTTTATCGTTAGATCAGGAAAATTATATTAAGTCATTGGCAGAAAAGTATGAAATAAGAAAGGCGAAATTGTATGCAACTCCTATGGAGCAAAATTTAAAATGTGAACCCGCGATATCAGAACCAAAAAAAGTGAATTATAGAAATTTAATAGGAGCCTTACTGTATATTAGTTCAAGTACAAGACCAGACATATGTTTTTCAGTAAATTACTTAAGCCGATTACAAAATTGCTATGATGATAGTCACTTTAAGTATGCATTGAGGATACTGAAATATTTGTATTATACTAAAGAACTAAAGTTAGAGTATAAAAGAAATTTAAAAGCGGATATATTAGATTGTTGTGTAGATGCCGATTCGGCAGGTGATGTAATAGATAGAAAATCCACGACGGGATATGTAATAAGAATGTACGGAAATACCGTGTATTGGAAATCAAAGAAACAAAACATTGTAACTAAATCATCTACTGAAGCGGAGTATGTAGCGCTATCAATGTGTGTGAGTGAAATTAAATCAGTTATAGAACTGTTCAAAGTTTTTGAAATTGAGATTAAAAATCCTATACGTGTTTATGAAGATAATAGTGGTGCGATAAGTATTAGTAAATTTGGGAATTTAACTAAAAATTCAAAATATATAGAGATCCATTACCACTTTGTGAATGAAAATTGTGTAAATGGAATTATTGATGAAATTAAAATAAAATCAGAAGAAAATCCAGCTGACATTTTTACAAAGTCACTGGGACGGATTAAATTTGAAAAATTTAGAGAAAATTTAAACTTGTGTTAAAATAAGAGATAAAACAAAATAGGAAGCTAAATTTAAGGAGGCGTGTTGGAAATAGAGTAAATTTAGCTTGGTCATATTTGTGTGGTTGAGTGTCACTGTACAGTCGCGAGCGAGCGAACTGATAAGTTTTCGAATATCGTGGAAAGCGGCTCACTGTGTGCTCGAACGGCGTCTAGGTCTGTCATGTAAATATACATCTTTGTAAGTAAGCACGAATAGAACTCGACTTCACCATCGTTTCATTACTCTTTATTTCAACAGTAACTATCTCTTTTATCATTAACTTGACGGTTTTGAAAAGGTTTTATACATTTTTTTACAGTTAATTTTCTATGTTTAAATGACATAAAGAAGAATTTGGAAAGAAATATTCCTCGAGTTGAAATTGAAATCATAACACAAAGTACGTTCATTTTTATTATAGCATTCAATAACTCGTGACTGTACAATCATTGGGGTTTCAAGCAGTTAGTTAAAAAAAAAATGATTTGATAATTAGTGATATATCAGAGAAATTCTTGATAAAAATATTCTTGCATCGATGAGATTATGAAAAATATTTGAGAATATAGATATTCTCATATCGCTGAGGTTCTTGCATTGCTACAATGTCAGCAATATAAGCATTTTTTAAATAGAGATATATCATATCGCTGAGGCTCTTGTATCGCTGAGATTTCAGCAATATAAGAATATTTCTCAATAGAGAATAAGATTCGAATTCGAAGAGTTGAAGAATAAAATTCTCCAGTAGTTAAGCTAGGCCGGTTCAAGCACACCACCTGGGCATGTGTAAATTTACCTGTGCTCGGTCGATAATTATCCTAGAAACCCACTTTACCCACATATGGTAATGACCGCCTGTCGATAATTAGCTTATGTCGAAATTGTTGTCTGCTATATGGTGCTACAGTCGGATAGATCAAGATCGATATTTCCATAATGGTTGCATGGTATCCAGTTAGATGGTGCGAGGTTCTGTGTATACTTACTGTAGTCGTGTACTGACCCAGCCTCTCCTACAGTCGGTAACTCACTAGATCATGGTCGATAAATGCGCCTGCATCTACCGCACCAACGAGCGCACTGTACCGATCACTGTAGATAAATGACCTACTAACTCACAGCGTGACCTCGCGGGGTATTTGGGATCGGGATATCCTGATATCGGGATATTGGGAGATTCGATACCTTTGTTGATATTTTACCGACAGTCAGAAATTATCTTACGTCGGTACTGTTATAGATGGAGTCACAGTCGGATTCTATAGATCACGCTCGATATCCATGGAAAGGGAGACTTTATCATGATAAGACAGACTTTTGCTCTGTCGTCATCGCTTTCGGATAGAGTGCGCCTCAGGAGGATTCGAAAGAATTCGAGATAAATACATTTGCTGTATAAAAACTTGTTGTTATTTTTTAATGTTACAGATAATGCATTTAATCTAATAAAAACTCTTAACGGTAGATTAAAATATATATGTATGTCTTACAGGTAATACATTTAACCTAAAAAATTCTTAACTATAGATCTTAAATATCTAACTATAAGATTGATGCTGATTGGGATACAAATGTTTTATACACGTTTGATTACATCACCACTTATTACATTATAATCAACCATTCGATCATGTAAGATTAAACAGTAGGCTGTGGTTCTCGCTGGAAAATTTGTCTTAGACTCAAATTCTAGACGGACATCTACTGGCGCTTGTTTTAATGCCTCATTCTGTTTTGAGCAATCAATTACAATTAATGCAGCATACTCGATAAAGTTTTTCCTCGTTAGCGGGGGTTCTCGATCTCTGTTGTAGTATACGGCTTGAAAATTGGCATACATGTTGTACAATACAGAGTATTGATTGTGATTCACATCAAGATTGAGGTTACCGTATGGATAATGTTGTGAGTTAAGAAATAGCTTCACATTGCCAATGTTGCAGTGATCGAAGTAACTAACATTTGCATTTTTAAACATTCTCCGATTGATTTGGAAAGCTACTAAATTACAAAACGGGGCTTTTCCAATTCATTCGATGTTTTGACTGTCCAATTATGTTTCGTTGTGCTTGGAAGCAGGGGATACTCATACATTTCCCAAGTGCGAAAACTCATAGTGATGTCTCTTTTAATCTGACTATATAAACGTATTTCATACTTGTCTGATGTTACGTCCTACCAACAGATCTTGATTCTCAACATATGAATGCGCAGAAGGACGCCACAGGATTTCGGACAGAAATTAGATCTCGCTTGAACCGGGCTTCACCGGTAGGGAGGAGACCTTCACTAACCTTAGAAATTTTAACTAATGTGGGCTGAACAGAAATTCTCCCTCGATGTAACACGAGTATTATAAGAATGCTAATGTTTGGTTACTCACCGGTTACGGCCGTTCATTGTGTTGGGCTGCGTGGTTGAACGTAGGGCGTAGCGGGTATATTCTAATCAATCGTGATGACTGGGATGTTGGTCAGTTTGATGGTTGTGCGATGCTTTCGCTGGACCACCTTGGTGAATTGCCGACGGGTCGCCGGTAGTCGTGGAATAACTTCTGGGTTCTTCCTTGGTACTGGAACCGCTGGTTCAGGAACTGGGTGGTCCGGTACAGCAGGTACTGCTGTTCTGGTTTCGGCGATAATGATCGTAGGTCCCGCGTATGACATGTTACTGACTATGACCGGTTTTGACGGAGGTTGTATCGCACGCGCTCGTTGAACTACTTTTGCAACAGTACGGTTGTTGCCCCTTGGTAACCGACAGTTATTAATGGATTCACTGAGGGCGATTAAACCGGTTGCGATTTGCTCCGGTGTGAGCGTGTCTTTGAGGGAATTCACTAGGCTCAGTGTTTGAGCAACGATTGAATGCACTCGACGGATTTGGTATTTGCGGCCTCCGCATCGTCTGGCCATGAACGTTCTATGACGATAGAAGAAGGAGGTCTGAGATGGAGGAGCTAGGACGACGTTTGTTGAATTTAACGAGCTATAAACCTACAAGCTGGATCTCTCTCCGACCAACCACATCATACTATACCACTAATCGTGCATGTGTTCCGTAGGGGTTCTGCACAGGTTGATCATTGCGGTATGTGTGGCCAAATCGAAACGAGGTCAACCTGATGGCTGTATGAAATTAATGAACTGTCAATGAGTTCCTCCAGGGGCCGTTCAATTCCAAGACAGTAGGCGTGCATCAATTCCGCAAGGGACCTGCACTACCGAACCGACTCAACACGCAGTTTCCCTGGGTTATATTCACTGAGGTATTTACTTGATACTAAGGATGACGGTTCAATCCCCGTCGAATGTGGGAGGATATGTGTAGTTCGAATCACTCACGGTTTAATTGTTTAATGATGAATTTATTTTGACACTTGGTATTGAATAATGGAACTATTCCGAATGTTAATACACAATTTTTAGAATCACTCGCTGAGTGTCACATGGAACTGATGCCTGATGATTTGATCAGTTGACAGACCGGAAAAGACTAAGGAAAGATTGATGGAAGACTGTGCGAAAGACTGCGCGAAAATTACTGAACTGACCCGTTCTGCTTTACTTGCTTAAATATCATTCCACTGTGCATCTTTGACTCGTGGAGGGAGTAATAATTCTCTCACGGTACTTCAAGGTGGCTGCAAGGTTATCTTGGTAGGTTTGGTTACATAGGAGCCCTTATCGGTGCCGACTACATCAATGGTATTAGATTGGTCGACAACAAAATTCTTCACCGTGGATGTTATGATAGTTTCTGGTTACGTTGCCCTTATCGGAGCCGACTACATCAATGGTATTAGATCGGCCGACAACAAAATTCCTCACCGTGGATGTTATGGTATCATACAGGCATAAGTCTCTCTTAATTCTAAGCGGGGGGTGCTAGGGAATGATCAATGGTAGAGGCAGATACGGGCGAACCCCCTTAGTTCGCTCCCAATAGTGACCAACCACTGAACCACAATTATTTCTTAGTACAGTGGTTTGGCACCCCTTGAATTTGAACAGCCAGGGGTTGTAGATCAAGGATATTTCTATTGCCAACCTTTTCCGACTTTTGGTTTTCGAGTTAATGCGGCAAGTATCAATCGATTTGAGAAGAGTGTGCTTTAATTATTTGCATCTGCCTTCCTCTCATTGCACTCCCCACGGACAATTTCGTATAGGTATGTAATATGTTAGATCTATGTCTGCGTACCTAAATATAAATGCTTATGAGAGCTTACATTGCAAAATTCGTTACTATATTATTGTTATTATTATTTAATTTATTTGAGTAGTAAAGTAAAATATTAATCAATAGTATTTACTGAAATAGTATTTATATTATGGTAAGCAGAGCAGTATACGGGCACCGCAGTGACCCAATGCATTTATATAAAAAGATAAAAATAAAATTCACATGAGGACGCTGGACGTAACACCTCCCCTGTTCTAGACAGAAGCAGTGCCGTGGCCCTGCTGATGTGAGGCGTATAGCCGGTATTGAAGTTCAGTGTCCACTCCGCTGATGATTGGTATTGGTTGATGAAGGTCAGAATAGACAGGCGGAGGTACACCCGGCGAGGTGCTGGTGTTGACATCGTGTAGGTTGATGTTCCCGTTTGAGGGTTCCTTTGTATTGGTGTTTCTGCTATGCCCCAATGTGAGCAGCAGATGTGTGAGCGAGCTCCATATGGCAGCCAGTAGGTGTAGACTCCAGCCATATAAAGAGTGCAGGGCATAGCCGTGGATAATCGTGTCGATCACAAGTTTTACCAGTCGGATAACTATAAAAACTCCGAGCACTCCGGCGCTGGCAGTTCCGAATTTGGTAAATACTCCCCAAATTTTCTTTGTCGCATTTTCTGCTATTTAATTTAACGTGGATTCATCAATCAATCCATTGATTTTCACGCTTCCAGGAGGAATATGATTCCCCATTGATCCTCTTGCAATGTAATTAAGCATTGCTGGTGTAAGACTCATCGTCGATAGATTACCGACGATAGTCCCAAGAGATACATTATGTAAATAGACGATAGGAGCGTTCCAGTCTATTGTAAGAAAGTCAGCGAAGAGTGTAACCCTCTAGACGCGTGCAAAGCCTTCATGGGCCTAAAGAAAGCGAGCAACGCGTAACTCCCCCCAATCGTCCGTTAGCCCACGCCGAACGAAGACGTATCCGCGCCTACGAAATTCCGTACGCTTGTAAAAACGGTAATCCAGATATAAGGTTATCAGAATTTGCCCATCCGGGATATGAAAGTGTTCATCGTGTGAATCGTTAGTGGACAAACATTCAGGTATAATATTTTGTGTAAAGAGAATAATTGTCGATAGCTAATCTCCTGTCTATTGTAATATTCAGGACGGTTGGGTCCTCATGTAGAGCTATAACTCCCGGTCGTCACACTAACCTAAATACGAGAAAATACCACGTAGACAATTGAAGGATCGCCTCGGAGGAAAAAGAGAGCGAAAGACTGCATTAGAAATAACGTCACCTGCCATGAATGGAAGGTCGTAACGGCAACGATCTATGAGCCCTGCTATCGAGCCGATAAGCCGCCATTTTCTCACTGTAGCGTGATGAGAGCAAGCCACACGAGGACACTAAATCGGCGACACCGATAATAAGATAAGTCATAAAATCTATATAAACAATTGTGATGGTGTGATGAATCGAATGATATTTGATTATTCTGTGAAAATACGTGCTACGAAAGCTTGTTAAGTACTAAAGTCTGAACTATCAAATGAAAAAGTCTATTCTGATGAAATGAATAATATTTTATTATTCTGTGAATGTACGTCTTGATAAATTGCTATAATTTGATGCGTCCATTGAAAAATGTCATAGAGTGTGAAGAATCGAATAATATTTTATTATTCTTGGAAAGTCCGTACTGCGGAAGCTTATGAATTTATTAAAGTCTGAATTGTTAAATGAAAAAGTCTATTATGATGAAATGAATAATATTTTATGATTCTGTGAATGTGCATCTCGGTAAATTTCTAAAATCTGATGTGTTAATTGAAAGATGTCATATAGTATGATGAATCGAATAATATTATTCTATTAAAGTACGTACTGCGCAATTTGAGAAACAATATACTCTGAGAATGGAACGGTACTTTGATATGTTTGAGGATGTTTGACGATACAAGCGGTTCCATTGTCTCGTCATTGTTATGATATGATTATCGTGCCTTCTGAAAATTAATCACCTGATAGAATGCTACTGAACGATTTATGTTATATTGGTTATATTTGCGCCAAATTGGCTCAAGCGTGATAAAGAGCCTCATTTACTGTATATGTTCACTTCGAGAAAAGTATTGTGAAATCTACCCCTCTCGTGTAATAGAGATATATGCTTTACCTGTCATTAATGAATATTTCCTGTCAAACTTTAATGTATTATGTGTTTCAATGAAAGATAAATCTCTCATAATAGAGCATACAGCTAAGTCAGCCCATGATTACAGGTCTTGAGATTCACGAATATTATAAACTCTATGCTGTGATTATCAAAATGATATGTATTATTCCGTAACAGATTACAAACTTGCTCTTCTTCAGACCCCGAAAATACAATTATTTATTTCTAATAACACAATACATAAATAATATTACACTGGTCTGCAGGAAACATAATTCTATCGCTCAGCTTGTCGATGTCAGATTCTTGATATATACCGCTTGAGGCGAGATTTCCTGGTGATGCGTACTTCCAGGTGGGTTTTGTCAGCGGCTGTAGTTTCTGAGGTTCCAGTACCTCCATAGGATGTGGAGAAAGGCGGTACCATGTACCCTCGATGTCGTACTGTGCAGGTAGCATAGGGTCGCACCCCACTTCCATCGCAGTTTTTATTAGCATTTTTGATGTGGTGGTTAGAAAAAGCGATGTGTTCCTATAGGTCACCGGAAGTTCATTATAACACTCGCTGGTTTTGCGGAGCTTGCACTCGATGGGTATGCACTTAACAATGTGCACCACTTCCCCTGCCACTGCGGCCATGTACCCTGGTCCCTTCATGATGGTGTGGGCGAATCGTTCCGGTAGAAGTGCAGCCGTTGTTAGCGTGTTTTGCAATACCTTCCTCTCGAGTGAACAACGCTGGGTCATTACATCTCGGTACAATCCTTTCAGTTGGGTGCGTACATGTTTTTCAACATAAATAAATTTTGAGTTGATGTACGAGAAGAGGTCCAAGTTGTTGATTGATACCCGCCTCCTTGTTGCTGGCGAGTTGTTTCCATTTGCTTCTAGTATGAACAGTTTTGGGTGTTCGGTTCGCACCAGTGTGTAACCGCACACCTGATACTGGCCCTGTTTTGCCAAAGCGAACGTTGTTGAGTCGAAGTTCAATGAATATACCAATGGTAGCCTGTCGTCGCCCTCCTTTGATTCTAGTTTTATTGCCGGTCCCTTGTACAGAACGTCGTACTGGTGAAAACTGCATGAGTCAGTTGGCGCCGTCTTCCAAAAGGCGCTGTTTCCGTGAAGATCCATGCAGTGTCCATCGCTGACGGCACATTGCGTTCCCGATTGCAAAAGTATCAGTCCCGCTTTAGAATTTATCGTTGTATGGTAATTGTATAAGGCTATTTTTACGGAAGCCTGTACAACCACTCCGTCCCAAGTTCCATACGGGTCGCTGTACTGAATACCTTGGCAAGATCCGTCAGCGCTGACGCTTCCCCCATAGTTACTCCGCGACTGGTTGTTTCGTTTCTTTTCAACCCCACCAAATCGGCGGTGAAACTCAATTTCAACACACCGGTCTCCTGGATCCTCTGGCAGGATTTTTCGTCAAAATCGTGACGATAAGTTTGATGTCCACCGTGGACAATGGAATTGTGGGATCCCATTCCGCAATGATAGATGGTGCGGTCAATTTCCACCTTGCACTGCAAAATCTCCGTGGTATCAAATTCTGCGAGTTGCAAGAGCTGTATCTGCGTTGGTTTGGCGATAGGTTCGGAGAGCGGGATTTCGCATTCGCCGACCTGGTTTAAGGAAATTGTGGTTATATTGAGGGTAGATCCCCCACAATCATAACCCACAAAGGCTGTTGTTGATCCGAAAAATAGTGTAATAATCATGAGTGCCAAGGCGACTCCCACGGTAATGCTCACCCCCAGACGCTTTCGGTTGGTTTTACATGTAGGGGTAGAAATACACTCCACTGGCTCTGGGTTTTCCACAAACTCCACCGTTTCTGTGTTTTCCGCGAACTCCACTGTTTCTGTGTTTCGGCCCCAGCAATAGTATGCATTGAGGTTATTGAGCAACAAGCATAAAAATTCGTCGTTATCTCTTGGCATAACGAAGTAGTTTCCGTTCAGCAACACGAATTCCACATCCGCGACGCTAATACTCCGGATCTTGGTATCGTAATAACTCCTCATTTTGAATATCCCTTGGTGCCGATTGTAGTATAGACCTTCCACCACCTGGCAAGTTCCTCGCCTGTTCGTGTAGCTGATTCGAAAATCCTCGATTTTTCTCCAGGTTTCTGGGGTTTGGTTCGATGGTCCGCTGGATCTTTTCTTTCCATGGGATATTCTTCTGTAACAAAGAGTGTTCCTTGTCAGGGCCCTGTCGATTGTGGTTTGGCCATATGTACATAGTAATTCCGATAATCTTCAGGCCTCAGAATAATTAAAAAAAATTTATTTGTTTATTCATTTATTTATTTATTCTTTCTTTAGCATAGTCCGTGGGTTTTCAGTATCCATTCCGACCACTGTGTAGGTTACAAAATCGTCCATGTTAACCGGTTTAGGAGCTCGTGATGATCGCCTTGGTTCCCCGCTTACATCTGTGTTGGTTTGCTCCGCCTCTTGAAGGTCGTCGTAATGTTGGGTTTTTTGTTTTGCTGCGCTTAAATTATCAGCTGCGCAAAGTTTAGTTAGTCGTAATTTGTTCGTATGCACGATCCTATCGCGACCGTGATATTTAATTTTTACATTGCCACCTGATAGTACATCTATCACTTCGCAAGGCTCCGAATAGTGGTCTGCAAATTTTCCCCGACGGGGTTCCTTCATCATGACGACTCTGTCGCCCACTCCAAATTTTTGGGGATTTATACGTTGATCATAATAATGTTTGGATCTTCTTTTCGCCGCGTTCAGGTTGTCAGCCGCGAGCTCCTGTAGTCCGTGTATCCTATTAAACAGGTCTCGCAAATATTCCGTGTACGTTGGGTCGTTAACGTCCTCCACTGGTGGAATGCTGGATGGCTGCCTTGCCAATTTTCCAAATACCAGTTCGTGAGGTGAGTATTTAGTACCTTCATGTTCACTTGTATTGTACGAATACATAGCCATTTCTATGAATTCGTCCCATTCCTTGTGACGATTGATGTATTGCTTTAAATATTCTGTCAGGACGTGATGCGATCTTTCAATTGATCCATTACTTTGTGGGTGAAAGGCGGTAGTCTTGTATAACTTGATGTGGAATTGTTTGGCAAACCCCTTCATGAGGTGGCTACAAAAATTCGTGCCTTGATCCGTTAATATGGCTCGAGGTGCGCCAAACCGGGTGATGAAGTTCTTACAGAAAGCGTCAGCGATGTCCGCAGAAGTCGTGGACCCCAGAGGTATTCCCATCGAATATTTGGTAAGGAGATCCTGAATTGTTAGTATATAGGCATTACCCCTTTCTGTGATGGGCAAAGGGCCGACAATGTCCATTGCAATCTTGTCGAAAGCACTGCCGGGCGTGTCGGTCAAAATCATCGGTTGCTTAGTTTTGATCCTGACGAGCTTTTTTAATTGACACCCCTTACATTGCTGGATGTACTCCTGGATGTCCTTCTTCATTCCTTTCCAGGCATACCTCTCCTGGATCCTTTTATATGTCTTCGTGACCCCTTTGTGCCCTCCTATTAGAGAATCGTGAGCTTCCTCGATGATGACGCGGCGAGAGGTGCTGTCCGGTATTATGATTAACATTTTACAAACTGTGACCCTTATAGGTATTGTTATTAGACATGATTCTAATTCCTTCGCAATTATTTCCCATTCGATCGTATCTATTGTCTGCGTTTTAGCGATGCTGATTGAATCCAGCGAGAACTCTCTTACCACGTCTCTAAGTGACTCGAAAGCTTCCCTTATATCGTCAATATGAGCAATTGCCCTCAAGTCGTTTTTGATCGGCAAACAGATTAATAGTCTATTTTTGACGTGGCATATTTTAGCTCTCGATAAATTCAATTTGTTGAGTGAAGGAAGCAGCTTAGCTTCCTCAAAATCTGTGGCACCCGCGTCCACCGGTTGCCCCTTTGTCGTTACTAAAATTACACAATTGTCTGGACGCATGATTAATCTGTCCGGCGTTTCCTTAAGCATAAAAGCATACATCGTGATCTTTTTTGGTTTCCTGGAAGGAAATTCTGGTTTTTCGAATGAATCGCTTTCTACGTCTGAACCTGTATCATTGCTGTCGTCGGTCATATCATCGATCGACTCGGGCACCACTGATTCGGTTTCGCTTTGGTTTTTATTGGATACTGGTTCGGAACCGACCCCAGGATCCTTGTTTACTCCTGAATGAGTAGTGGTCTCGAGATATTTTTGTACGGGCGGGTCCTTCCGACATATGGAAGGCCCTGGATTTGTCTCGAAAGTTAATGATTCTGCATCGTCGTCTGAATAACTTGAATTTAATGGTGTGTGGCTGTAATTTATTGGGGTTACTATGAATACTGTTTTTTCAGGCGGGTTCCGGGATAGAGCATCCGCATTGCTGTTCGCCTTACCCGGTTTGTACATTATTTTATATTTATAATTTTCGAGTTTGAGTCTCCAGTGGACCAACCTATTGGCAGGATCCTTGACGTTATGTAGCCATACTAAGGGCTTGTGGTCCGTTAATAATAAAAATTCCCGACCATAGACGTAATGCCGGAACTGTGTTATACTATAAACAATTGCCAATAACTCCTTTTCAATAGTGCTGTACTTGAGTTCTGCTCCATTTAATGTTCGTGAAGCATATGACACCGGCCTATCCTTACCGATCTTTCCCTGGCTGATTACTCCTGCAATTGCCTCATTTGAAGCATCAGTTGTGATCAAGAAGGTTTGCGTGAAATCCGGATATTGCAATACCGGTTCGCGGCAGAAGGCCGTTTTCAATTTATCGAATGCTTCTTGCTGTTTGATTGTCCATTGAAATTTTACTCCCTTTTTAAGTAATGTCGTGAGAGGCTTTGCAATTCCGGAGAAATTTTGGATAAAGCGTCTATAATATCCCGCCAATCCAAGAAATTGTTTAATTTTTGTGGGGTTGATTGGTTGTGGAAAACGTTCTACTGATTCTAATTTTTTCGGGTCGGGTTTTACCCCTTCTTTGCTAATGATGTGACCAAGCTACGCTACCTCCCTTCTCAAAAACTCGCATTTGTCGGGTTGTAGCTTTAAGCTTGCTTTCCTAAGACGATCGGCCAGTCGCCTGAATTTCGTCTGGTGCTCCTGGAGGGAGCTAGCATAAACTACTATGTCGTCAAGGTAGACGAATAATTCCATGCCTTGTAGTCCACAGAGGACTCTGTCCATAAGTCTTTGAAAGGTAGCCGAAGCATTACGCAATCCGAAAGGCATGCGATCAAATTGGTAATGTCCAAAAGGTGTGGAAAAAGCAGTTTTATGGGCATCCTCCGTAGCGATTCTAATCTGGTGGAAGCCACTAGCTAAATTAAATACAGAAAAGTACTTGGCGCTGCCAAGTTGGTCGAGAATTTCGGTTATGTTGGGCAACGGGTATGCATCCCCGACAGTTTTTTCATTTAAATTGCGATAGTCAATCACCATTCGCCACTGGGCGTTACTACGGGAATCAGATTTTTTTGGCACAATCCATAAAGGTGAACTATAGGGAGATTCAGATTCTACAATTATTTTTTGTCGATAAGGTCACTGACCTGTTTACTTATTTCATCCTTATGAACTGGGGGAAATCTATATTGACGCGTAAACACAGGCTGATCGTCCGTTGTTGGTAGTTTATGTTGTATCGCGTTCGTATAATCTAACCAATTACCTGGTATGTGGAAGAGCTTAGCATTCTCTTCTATGAGGATGTCCACGCTCTTTCTTTCCTCCTCGTTCAGATGTTCCATTCACAATAATTCTCTTACCTGTTTTGCGCTTGTCGGCGGATTGCGGTTATTTTTAATAACTGTTACGCTTTTATAATAATCACGATCAAGATGGCTATTGGGTGTTTCCTCAAATAGTCCATCCATCCCCGTGTCAGTGTTGTTCTGATCGGAGGATTTTTGTAAATTGTAATCGTATAGGTCAACTGTTGCGGAATAATTTGTACGTCCCGCTCGGTGGTGTTGAATACGCGTACGTATATCACGTTATCCTTATTACTGACCACCGCCTCCCCAGCATATATACCGTAGCCTAAGTCTACTCTAGGAAGGTACCCGGTGGTGAGTTTTGTTTTATTTACGTGTATTTTGCACACGGTGCTAGTCCGTGCTGCAAGCGAAATTCTTTCTTTATTTTTAAATGGTAAATTCCCATTTTCCCAACTAACCGTTCTGTTATTATAGTCGATCGTGGCTCTATTTTCTACGTGAAATTCTGAACCCAATATCGCGTCTTGGGGTATACCAAAATCATCGTCCACCACATGGAATTCCGACATTGTTCCCTGGATCTCTATGTCTGTTGATCCCAAGGTGAACACAGGGTCCTCCGATATACCCCGTAATTTCAGCACTTCGTTTGAATTAATTGGAATTTCTTCCCGCAAAGAACCCTTTTTTACAATGTTCGGGTCTGCACCCGAATCCACCAAAAAATCTGATTTTTGTTTTAATTGTGGAGCATTTATCTCGACCACTGGTACAAAGGATCGCGTTTTTAACTTGACGTTTGCGGATCGCACATGTCGGAAACCTGCATTGTTCGAAGCGAGCGCTCTTGTTGGACCTCGACCTGGCTCACGCTCGTAGCCGGCCGTGGTGACCCGTTTCTCGAATTTCTTTCATGACGTTGACGAGCATAACACGAGGCCTAATCGTGCCCTGGTTTTCCGCAATAAGAACATGTACTTCTATTTTCGCTGCGCGGCGTACCGGAGTATCCTGGTTTAAACGTGGTGTTAACGTGATTATTATTATTACCATTATTAAGCGGTGGTCGCTTTTCTGGATTTCGGACCCAACACTGGTCCATACTGTGGCCAGCCTTTTTGCAAAATGAGCACGCGATGATATCTGATTCGGGTTTACTAAAGGTGACCTGCGGACTTATCTCTTGTCGCGTCTCTTGTCGCGACTCTCGGAATCTAAGCTTATCCCTTTCAAGGTCTCTTTCGACTTTGATCGCGGCAGCGTATGCTTCGGCGAGGGTTTTGTAACCCTCTAGTTTCAAATTCACCCGAAAGCTAGGACATAGCCCAGCAACAAAACAATCCAACGTTTCATTTTCTAAAGATTTTACGGCGTTCGGAGTTAGTGTCCCCCTTGTGCTCGATTCTCCCTCGAGGATGGCAGAGTGAAGGTCTTTGACTCTACTGATATAATCGAGTACATGCTCGAATTTACCCTTGACAATACCACCCAACTCCCCGCGATACTGATTTACTGATTTTGTGGCCCCAAAAATTGCTTTTAATGAGTCTACGAATTCTTTTATGGAATTGAAGTGGTCGTCTTCCACGGCTGTATAAGCTTTACCTTTTAATTTGTTCCGGAGCAACCTCGCGAGGGTTGGTTCTTGTGTCGCTGGGAACACGTCTTTGATCCGGATGCATACCCTAGCAAATTTTAATAACGGGATGTTTTTCCCGTTAAAAGTCGGTACGCTTTCTAGGGCGTCTTTAAAAGATAACTGAGGCCATGGTTGGCTGGTATACAGGGGATCTGGTGGTGGTAATCTGTGGTCAGGATCTTCCCCCCTACTCGTACCCTGTTGACCCGATCGTGTGTCAGCTCACATCCTTGTGACGTCCATTTTAAGGGAATTGAACTCTTGTAAGACTGTGACAAGCATCTGTTCTATTCTATCAGTTCTGTCTGCTTTACTTGGGTCGTTTTGAACCCCTTGTTGTTGTAAAATTTTATCGTTTTCCCTTACTCTTAATTCCTGCATCTTTCCCCTATGTTGAATTTCTTTTAACCTTTCTTGTGTTTCTAAATCTCGATCTTTTAGTGCTTCTTCTTGTTCACGTAATTGCTGCTGTTTTTGTACTAATTGTTCTTGCAAAATTCTGATTTCCTCTTCGTTCAGAGGGGCTTTCGTATTTCGTGTTGACATGGTTATTAATTTTTACTAGTGTGTTTATTCTATTAAATTTAATTTAAATAATTTCCAAGGATAATAGTGAAAATATTGCAGTATCCTACCGCTGTCACCAGAAAAGTTAATGTAAACTCTGAAATATCTAACTGTTACGTCCTACCAACAGATCTTGATTCTCAAGATATAAATGCGCACAAGGACGCCACAGGATTTCGGGCAGAAATTTGATCTCGCTTGAACCGGGCTTCACCGGTAAGGAGGAGACCTTCACTAACCTTAGAAATTTTGACTAATGTGGGCTGAACAGAAATTCTCCCTCGATGTAACACGAATATTATAAGAATGCTAATGTTTGGTTACTCACCGGTTACGGCCGTTCAATGTGTTGGGCTGCGTAGTTGAACGTAGGGCGTAACGGGTATATTCTAATCCAGGGGTCTCCAAACTTTCCAGCCTTAGGGCCATACTGATTACTCCAGTAAGTTCCGAGGGCCAAAACCATATTATCATTGTTGCCGGTGGTAAAAAGTGAAATAGTCCAAAATCTGTCCGCGGGCCGAATGTGGCCCGCGGGCCGTAGTTTGGAGACCCCTGTTCTAATCAATCGTGATGACTGGGATGTTGGTCAGTTTGATGGTTGTGCGATGCTTTCGCTGGACCACCTTGGTGGATTGCCGACGGGTCGCCGGTAGTCGTGGAATAACTTCTGAGTTCTTCCTTGGTACTGGAACCGCTGGTTCAGGAACTGGGTGGTCCAGTACAGCAGGTACTGCTGTTCTGGTTTCGGCGATAATGATCGTAGGTCCCGCGTATGACACGTTACTGACTATGACCGGTTTTGACAGAGGTTGTATCGCACGCGCTCGTTAAACTACTTTTGCAATAGTACGGTTGTTGCCCCTTGGTAACCGACAGTTATTGATGGGTTCACTGAGGGCGATTAAACCGGTTGCGATTTGCTCCGGTATGAGCGTGTCTTTGAGGGAATTCACTAGGCTCAGTGTTTGAGCAACGATTGAATGCACTCGACGGATTTGGTATTTGCGGCCTCCGCGTCGTCTGGCCATGACCGTTCTATGACGATAGAAGAAGGAGGTCTGAGATGGAGGAGCTAGGACGACGTTTGTTGAATTTAACGAGCTATGAACCTACAAGCTGGATCTCTCTCCGACCAACCACATCATATTATACCACTAATCGTGCATGTGTTCCGCAGGGGTTCTGCACAGGTTGATCAGTGCGGTATGTGTGGCCAAATCGAAACGAGGTCAACCTGATGGCTATATGAAATTAATGAACTGTCAATGAGTTCCTCCAGGGGCAGTACAATTCCTAGACAGTAGACATGCATCAATTCCGCCAAGGGACCTGCACTACCGAACTGACTCGACACGTAGTTTTTCCTGGGTTGTATAGTTATGTACCTACAAGTCGAATCCCTCCTCAACAAACCACATCACACCATAACGCTAATCGTGCATGTGTTCCACAAGGGTTCTGCACAAAATGATCAGCGCAGTGTGTGCGGCTAAATTGAAACGAGGTCAACCTGATGGCCGGATAAAATTGATGAACTGTCAATGAGTTCCTCCAAGGGCCGTACAATGCCAAGGCAGTAGGCGTGCATCAATTCCGCAAGGGACCTGCACTACCGAACCGACTCAACACGCAGTTACCCTGGGTTATATTCACTGAAGTATTTACTTGATACTAAGGATGACGGTTCAATCCCCGTCGAATGTGGGAGGATATGTGTAGTTCGAATCACTCACGGTTTAATTGTTTAATGATGAATTTATTTTGACACTTGGTATTGAATAATGGAACTATTCCGAATGTTAATACACAATTTTTAGAATCACTCACTGAGTGTCGCGTGGGACTGATGCCTGATGATTTGCTCAGTTGACAGACCGGAAAAGACTAAGGAAAGATCGATGGAAGACTGTGCGACAGACTGCGCGAAAATTACTGAACTGACCTGTTCTGCTTTACTTGCTTAAATATCATTCCACTGTGCATCTTTGACTCGTGGAGGGAGTAATAATTCTCTCACGGTACTTCAAGGTGGCTGCAAGGTTATCTTGGTAGGTTTGGTTACATAGGAGCCCTTATCGGTGCCGACTACATCAATGGTATTAGATTGGTCGACAACAAAATTCTTCACCGTGGATGTTATGATAGTTTCTGGTTACGTTGCCCTTATCGGAGCCGACTACATCAATGGTATTAGATCGGCCGACAACAAAATTTCTCACCGTGGATGGTATGGTATCATACAGGCATAAGTCCCTCTCAATTCTAAGCGGAGGGTGCTAGGGAATGATCAATAGTAGTGGCAGATACGGGCGAACCCCCTTAGTTCGTTCTCAATAGTGGCACTGAACCACTGAACCACAATCATTTCTTAGTACAGTGGTTTGGCACCCCTTGGATTTGAACAGCCAGGGGTTGTAGATTAAGGATATTTCTATTGCCAACCTTTTCCGACTTTTGGTTTTCGAGTTAATGCGGCAAGTATCAATCGATTTGAGAAGAGTGTGCTTCAATTATTTGCATCTGCCTTCCTCTCACTGCACTCCCCACGGACAATTTCGTATAGGTATGTAATATGTTAGATCTATGTCTGCGTACCTAAATATAAATGTTTATGAGAGCTTACATTGCAAAATTCGTTATTATATTATTGTTATTATTATTATTATTATTATTTAATTTATTTGAGTAGTAAAGTAAAATATTAATTAATAGTATTTACTGAAATAGTATTTATATTATGGTAAGCAGAGCAGTATACGGGCACCGCAGTGACCCAATACATTTATATAAAAAGATAAAAATAAAATTCACATGAGGACGCTGGACGTAACACTGACAACATCACATATGGCATCAACCACTCAATTCGTGTAAACTCAATCTTGAAATCTTCGTAACCGCCAGCTGCAAGAGCAGTCTGCACAACTGCGTCAGTATCCGTTCGTGATCTCGTGAGAATGAGCTCATGTTTTATATTGATAATGATTTTCTGATAGTCTTCAGCAAATCCAAGTATCATGGAGAGTGGGATACAAACATTAAAGTGGCCAGTATCATTAGTAAGCTGTTTGGTTTCCTCGACGTCAAGCCAACCAGCATTTTCAATCATTGCGCTTCCACCAGGATTGAAGGATGTGTAGCCTTTCATGAGGCTAGTTATACCAACATTCTTACATCTATCAATCTCAATGGCATTGATCTCGTAGCGAATTTCCTCAAACAGATGTAAAATAGCATTGTTCACCAGCTTCGTTGCTGCCACAGCAGCACCGGTCGCTTTCGACAATTTAGCCACACACATGTAGAGTACTTCGCGAGGGCAAGAGGCATAGATCTTGATGCTGAATGGATATGCAGATTTCATCACTGTTATTGAAGGTTGATAAAATATAATACATTTATAATATGTATATAAAAGGAAAAAGATTTAAGTTAGTGTTGACGTCCAAAAGAGCTGTATCGCGTAAAGCACAGGTATTCACATTTCGGCTCGTATTGCAACCGTTCTCGAGCATCACTCTGGCCTGTTTAGCGCGTGTCATCTGCTACCGCTTAGGCCCGGATTTTGTCGAGCTAAATGGAACGGCAAGGGGTTAAAGGAACAGCATTCCAGATAAACCAATTTAACCAATGTAGTTCCCGCTGCGCAAAATAAAGCTGGATCAAATAAATATTTTATTGGCAGCTTGTGACATCAAATGTGATGAATTCAAAATTTTTTAAAATGTTTTATATTCTTTAACGAACTTTAAGATGATTTTTCCTTTTAAAAAATGTTATCCGATATTTAGTTTAATTATTACGGAGCCGGTACAGATGGTAAGCAAGGACGACACAACTCATTGTATGCAGTCAGGTGTCATTCTCAAGATTAATTTTAAAAAAAGAATACAGTAAATTGTGCCCCTCTTGCCTATCGAACCTATATTCGACCCGTAATGAATAAATTATTTTGTCTTTATAAATGAAAGAGTAAACTTTCGATGACATTTTGCAAGAAGAGAAATCTTCTTAGAATTTGTTGGAGAGTATATCATTTTAAGGACAGGAAATGGTTTCAAATCACACTGTATATCCAACACGTAACAGCTAAACTATTTCGAGTAACAAATTCTAAAATAATTACCGAATATGTTGGAAAAATCGCCGAAAAACTTACCGCTTATTCTTTGCGTTTCTTTCGTCCTCCATCATGATCGCTAGCTCCGGATAACCAACGACTCATCACAGTTTTCATTTCTTTATATCCGTCGCTGCTACCGTACTTGTCCAATAACACCTCTAAAATACATAAATCTTTTGTAACATAGTTTAGCAACTATTAATGCCTCATCAACTGTACTTACGATTCAAACATGAATAGGTGTTTGTTGTGCTAAAATTTCGTTTGCCAACACCGTGCATCAGTTTCCCGAAAGCGGAATATTCCATTTCAACCGTTTTAAAAAGAATTGCCATCATTATTTTCTTCCCACAGTTTTTGATGCATGTTTCTCCGCACACCAAGATTCGGTAAAAATTTATCTAAAAATAGAAAAGAGTTATAAAGGTGCGTATATTACATCAGTGCGTAAATTTAGAGTTAAACTTTTACTTACCAAAGCTTTCTTCTTCTCCTCTGAAGTGGCAATCATTTCTTCCAATGATAAAAATTCTTCGATTGTTTTGATAGGGAGTGCTACTGCCAATTTATCTTTTATAGAATTTAAATTTTCTTTCGGCATCTCTATACTGGCCTCAATGGCATTTTTAATATCGTTTACTTTTTTATCTACATTGTACAAAATACTCCTTTTCATCGAATTAATTTCTGCTAATATCAGATTGCGCGTTTCGTGGATATACTCTTTTATTCCTAAAAATTGTTTAATGAAGTAAATGTTTGCCTGGTGTCATTAACCGAAAGATAAGCTAAGCTAGTCCAATCATATACAGGGTGATGGAAAATGACCGTGAGTCTTTAAAATACCATAATCTTTACTAAATTGTGAAACGATTTTTTCTCTTACAAAACTTTATTCAAATTCAAATTTTTTTTTAGTTATTGCAAGAAATTGTATATTTATACTATAAGATAAATTATAGCAGATGAGCAGTATCGGTGCAACTCATCATCAGACAAAACTAAGAGCCTCATCACGTAAATGCTCACATCTGACAGTAAGTTACGTCGACACTGCTAATTTTCTATATTCACCTCGTATAAGAAACAATTTCTTTTAATAATGTAAAAAGAAATTTAAGTTCAGACATAGTTTTGCAGAGGGGAAAGTCGCCTCAGCATTTAGACAAAATTATGTAATTCTATAAGGTTATTTTCGATCACTCTGTATGTCTGTAGTAGTTTTTTATTAAAAAGAAAGACGTATCTATGAAGTACCGGGTATTACGTTACCAGGAGAATTTTCTTCGCTGCCTATAAATAAATCATTTTTTGACACATGTAAAAATTACAAATTATATTAAGATAGTGAAAATACTGACATTCTAATCTGGACTTACCATATATCGTTGCTGCTTCTTGTAACGTTTCAGCGATGGTGTCGACGTTATCGTCTATCAATGGATCCACGTCCTGCAGTTCGCGTAGCAAGTCGCCCTTGTTTATAAGCGCGTTTTAGTCGACGTTTGCCTTGCTCTAGATCACCTCTTAATGTTTCAATTAGCACGTGACATTTTTCTCTATGGTTTTTTTTTTACAATTTTAAGAACATGTATTCGCTTACGTGCGTAAGAAATTATCTCGACAGGGAAACGTTTCCATTCTTTCTTAGCTTCTTGCAACGAAGATACCATTTTCGGCAATTTTTTATATTCTTGTTGGCCAGGGTATCTGCAAGTTGCTTCATGTTCCTTCTTGCTAACCCAGGAGGATGGTACCAGATCGATTAAATTTTTCGTTTTTTTTTGTGGTAGAAACAGCACAATTGCGTAAATATCTTTCTCCTCATCACTTGCCATCTACAAAAGATATTTAATGAATACACGTACGTATATGTTAAAATTGTAATTATTAATGTCCAAGTTTACCTCTTGAAAACGATCTTTTTGATGACTTTATTTGCAGCTTGTAGACCAGAGATCTGTAGATCAGGAGCGATTATAGCAGGGTCGTAGACCAGATTTTTGCAGATCAGAAGAGATTATTGAACCTCTGGTTAAAAAGTGGTTTGCCGCATTAACACCTGTATTGCATGTGCAGGTGTTAATGCGACAAATACTTAATGAAATAATTCGACTACATTTGTTGCAAATAAACGTTTTATATGAACACTAATGAAAATTAAACATATAGAAAAGTACAAAAAATCAACGCAGTACGATATGTAGAGAATATGTTATGATTTTTTTATGCAGAGGTTACAGCAATTATGTATGAGTATCATGTATCATATGTATGTAATAGATAAATGATGTTAAAATTGTTATTAATACGTAATGAAATGCATTTGCATTGTATATCCTTAAAGGCAAACATTTCTTCATGTTCTATAAATTCTGTGCCAACAAAAATTCCAATTTCTTTCGATAAAATTGGATAATTGAAAGTTTCGCGTGGATTAGCCAGTTGATATCCCAGAATATAAAAATCTTGCATTTTTATCCTATTCTCAGTATCTTGTTTTTTCATTAAAATTGCATGGATCTTAACAATCTTGTTATCATACAGCTGAACTACATTGTCGGGATGGCGATATTTCAATATAAATTACATTAATATATTCTTTCTCTTTATAAGTACGCGTGTCAGAACTGTCAAAAACACAATTATCCAAATGCCGTTTCTCTTGTACTTTAAATGTTTTTCCGGATTCTAATTCGGACAGTCGATTAATAATTTGTGCCAGAGGTTTGTTGGGCGATTTCACCAATTTTTTTAAGAAACCCATGTAACTTTCACCCCAGAATGCGGAGAGCTCACTCAATGACATTCGGAAATTTTTAGCATCGTCAGATAAATGAATCAAATTATGCATATTTAATACTTGCGACTGTTCTCCGTATAAAGATGGCAATAAATAAATAAATTTTGTTAATAACTTGTTAGCATAATCGCAATATACTGAGGTTACGTTTGACTTATGTAGAATACGGCATGCTACAAATAAAAGTAAGAAATGCTTATAAAAGTCCTCAGGAAGTAAATATATCGCGTAATACTGTTGAGCTACAATATAGTAAAAAAAATCTATGTTGTGTCGCTTTCCATCTAGGCATAACGTCAATGTCAAATTTTTTACGCTGGAACTCACATGGTATGTCTGCACTGATAGAAATCATTAAATCTTTCAATTGCCGTATCTGAAGTCTTCTGAGGCTTGCAACACTTCTTTTTATTATCCATTTTTCCAACAAACTTTTCATCACACCGAGATATAATAAGTGCATTTAATCAATAACTACGGAATTTATTATAATAAAATGTGGTAATTGTAACAATATAGAATTTACATCACCTTTATGATGTTCCATCTGTTCCCGCTTTTCGAATGATTCTTTGCTTCGCCTCTTACTATTAATTTCGGGATAAACTCTTTTCATGGCATGCTTTTTCCCTACCGATACTCCCTTTGTAGAACATCTCTCACAAGCATAAAATGCATTTGGTGATTTACAATATTTTATGAATGCTCTCGCGCGACCATCTGCAATAATAGCGCGTATTTTAAAGGAATATCTTTTTCCATTTATATCAACACCGCCGCTTATTGATCTTTTAGCTTCAGATACAAAATCATTGAGATAATCATTACAGCTTTCAGGCTTTGAGTCTCCGCAATAAATGCCAGCAATAAAAGGCTGACTGACATACTTGACATGGACAACTTTAACACTAATTGGCCACACTTGCATCGGAGAATTATTGTAAATTTGCATTCCATCTATGTGTATAAACACGGAAATCTCATTTTCACGATACACGTCGGGTACGATAATTTTATTCAATCCTTGTTGTATACCTAAGTACATAAAGGGTGGTTAAATTTTAAGGGCCGATCTTGATTTTGAATAAAACACAAATTATTTAGGAAATTATTGTCAATTCTTTTTATTATGATAATATGGTATGGTTCAATTATGTATGGAACAAAATATCGGCCAAATGGCCGCCGCGACCTCGGCGGCACACCTCCATCCGATGGTCCAAATTTTCGATGACGCTTAGGCATAATTGAGGTTCTATGCCGTTAATGTGCCGAATTATCTCATCCTTTAGCTCTTGAATTGTTGCTGGCTTATCGACGTACACCTTTTCTTTCAAATAACCCCAAAGAAAGAAGTCCAACGGTGTCAAATCACATGATCTTGGCAGCCAATTGACATCGCCACCACGTGATATAACACGGCCATTGAATTTGTCGCGCAAAAGAGCCATTGTTTAGTTAGCTGTGTGGCAAGTGGCACCGTCCTGTTGAAACCACATATCGCCCACATCCATATCTTCCAATTCGGGCCATAAAAAGTTCGTTATCATCTCACGATAGCGAACACCATTCACAGTAACTGCCTGACCGGCCTCATTTTGAGGTGGACGGCTCTTCAGCCACACTATCGCGAACAGCAGCAATATTTTCTGCAGTACGAGCTGTACGAGCATGCACTGGTGTTTTAATATCTCCTACAGACCCGGTTTGCTCAAATTTTTGCACGATTTTTCCGATTGTACGCACATTTGGACGATTAAATTGACCGAAAAATCACGAAGTGCACGATATGCATTTTGATTTGAACGCCCATTTTCATAATAAGCCAGAATAACTTTAACGCGTTGCTCGATTGTGTATCTTTCCATGGTTCAAATTGAGTTAGTCCGAAATTGAGAAATGTCAAATGAAATGCAGAAAAAAACTTGACGTTTAGGTGTGGTTCACATTCAACATCGGCCCTTACAATTTAACCACCCTTTATATGCACCTTGAGTATCTTTATTACTGCTCATAGCTTGTAATATTCGATAATGATTGGTGCCCAACAAACCTTGAGCTGTTTTTGGCAACGACTTGTATCCCTCTTCTCTTAACAATACTAACAAATCTGTTATCACATTTAATCTCAATGTATCTAGGTTGCTTAATGCCCATTGTTTAATTCTTTCGTTAATACCTTCTTTACATTGCGATAAATCTTCAACTATTGCAAGGTCAACGTCACTAACACATGGCAATAAATCATCCTCATCTCGCTCTATCTCTTCTTCAAAATCAACGATATTATTGCTTGCATCGGCTATTAAGTCATCATTGTTTGCATCGTCTATTTCAATATCATTGCTTCCACTTGCATCTGCGTCATATATCCTACGAATACTTTTATTTTCGCGCGCGTCCCGTTTCCTCTTTAAGTCGCGATATTTCTTTATTCTATAATACTTCGACATATTCTCCACATATATGTATGAGATACAATATATATATATACAAACACGAGAGATTAACTGAAGTAAAGGATGTATTAAAAGTCACTTGACTTCGGAACCGCTTTATTTCCCGCGTCGACACTCTGCTCAGGAAAAAGTATATCGTGAAGACGATCGCTATACTCCCTTGGAGACCGCGCTATCTCCAGCGTGGACACGCCGTTTGTTAATATACAAAACCTCTCGGGCAAGGACGACCGTCGCAGGCACACAGAGATTTTTTGCTTCAGAACTGCTGTGATGCGACTACGATGAGCGAGGCACTAGTGAATTCTCGACGCTTCGCTAATCTTCCTGCATGGACGCGGGTAGGGCAAAAGGCGCGAAATTGTTACTTGAGTGACGTCCGTTAATTCGCCCGCAAAGGCGCGGAAGTCTCCTCGCCCGCCAACAACAATAACAAAGCCCCGACGTATCACTGAGCGCGGCAGTCGCAATCGTCTCGGTCTTCATTTGTTCTCCACGCAGCGTGTCCATGCAGGAAGATTAGCGAAGCGTCGAGAATCCACTGATAGTTCGTTCATCGTGTTCGTAGCAGTTCAGAAGCATAAAATGTCTGTGTGCCTGCGACGGTCATCCTTGTCCGAGTTTTGTATATCGACAAACCACGTGTCCACGCAGGAAATAGCGCGAAGTGCCCAAGCGAGTAGAACGATAGTCTTCACGTTATATTTTTTCCTGAGCAGTGTCGACGCGGGAAATAAAGCGATTCCGAAGTTAAGTAATTTTTAATACATCCTCCTTTATTTCATTTAATCTCTCGTGTGTGTATATATTTTATATCGCATACATATATGTGGAGAATATGTCGAGGTATAAAATAAAAAAATACCGCGACTGGAAGAGAAAACGGGACTCGAGCGAAAATAAAATTATACGTAGGATATATGATGCTGATATAAGTGTAAACAATGATAAAGTAGTAGCCGATGTAAGACACAATAACGTTGATATTGAAAAAGAGATAGAGCGAAGTGAGGATAACTTGCTATATTTTAGGGACGTAGTACTAGCAATATTTGAAGACTCATCGCAATGTAAAAGAGGTCTTAACGAAAGAATTAAATAATGGGCATTGAACTTAGAAAATTTATGATTAATTATGATAACAAACTAGTTAGTATTGTTAAGAGAAGAGGGACAAAAGTCGTTGCCAAAAACAGCTCAGGTTCGTTGTGTAGGCACTAATCGTTATTGAATCTTACAATATATGAACAGTTACAGAGATACTTCAGGTGCATGCATGTACTTAGATATACAATAAGATTTGAATAAAATTATTGTGCCTCATGTGTACTGTGACAATGAGATTTCCATGTTTATACACATAGATGGAATGCAAATTTACAATAATTCTCCGATACAAGTGTGGCCAATTAGTGTTAAAGTTCATGTCAATTATGTCAGTCAGCCTTTTATTGCTGGCATTTATTGCAGAGACTCGAAGCCTAAAAGCTGTAATTATTAATGATTTCGTAACTGAAGCTAAAAGATTAATAAGCAGCGTTGATATAAATGGAAAAAGATATCGTTCTAAATACGTGCTATTATTTGCAGATACTCCCACGAAAGCAGTTATAAAATATTGTAAACCATCAAATGCATTTTACGTTTGTGACAGATATTTTACAAAGACAGTGTTGGAGAATCAGCTGGCGCACGGCGATCGATAATCGTCGTGCGCCTACCTGTTGCGCTGTTCTACAACGCGTTGGTCGGCTGAGTCGAAGATAGCCGAAGCGCGGGCTTCGCGAAGCCAAGGATGTGCCTCGTGGGCACGCCGCGTCGAGCGAGAGGATGTCTCTCTCGCTTGACTTCGGTTTCGCTCACCGGCTATCTCGCTCAACTGACTCCAGCGCCCAACGTAAAGTTCATACTCGCAGCCATCTTGAGATTTTCGGAACTTTTGCGACACACACCGGCATGGACAGCACGCGCATCTTTGGACTCTCGGACCTTTCATCTACTTCTACATCGGCATCACTCAACTTCACTCAACAGGACTCATTGCTCAAGGTAAGAGTGCACTGGCACAATTTGCATAATTCAATACCAGTGCGGAGGAAATATAGTACATCAGCATTTGGTCTCACACGTGGCGTGCGTTGTGGCACATGCTGCACCACGTTTTGCATCACTTCTTTTGCCGGGTAATTAATACAATTATGCCGGTGTTCATATTCACTGTGCTTTCCTCCTCGACATCTGCTGGGAGAGCCCAGTGACTATGCTTGCTCATTTTGTACAGTCTTAATATCTGTTTGCATTGGGCTACGCAGTGCTGACTGTGTGGCTGGGTTCACTCAGACGAGCCCCTTATAACATTTATTGAGAGTGCTCTCAGTATTAATTCGCTGCAACTACTCAGCAATACAGTGCTGAGTAGTTGCAGTGAATTACACACAAATTTTGCACCTCATGGCATCGGCGTGTCGTGCTGCGTAGCTGTTACTACGTTGCACGCACCGCTGGCTCAAGCTCAATCACACTCAGCACACAAGTAATAGAATTGTGTGCTGCTCAAGTCCAATAGTCTAAATTCAGTTTATTTATTTATCTCATTTGTTAATTCATGATTTTGGTGTATATATTTTTTATCAATTTTGTATTTTTCTCTAAATTTATCTTAACATAAAACCATTCTAAGATTTGACATTTTCCTTGTAATACCAGGAAGGTAGAAATAAACCACTTCCTCACTATAACAGCTATGTGTCTGGTTTTATTTTCCTCATGCTCGAAGTGAGTACTCATCCTTTTCCAATATATTCGCAGATCGTTCAAGGCATCAACATCAGTTTAGTTGAATTTCTCAACAGACAGTATTAGTAGGACATGCCATAAGAAGATTTTATCTAAAAAATGATAGTGAGATGCGAAGCGAAGAATCAATTGAAAAGCGAGAACAGATGAAACATCATAAAGGGGTGTAGATTATATATTGTTACAATGACTTTTTAGTATAATAAAATCTGTAGTTATTGGCTTAATGTACTTATTATATCTCGGTTGTTGAAAAAGTGGATATTAAAAAGAAGTATTGCGAGTCTCAGAAGCCTTCAAATAGGGCAATGGAAAGATTTAATAAATTCTATCCGTCCAAACATATCATGTGAGTTTCAGTATAAAAAACTTGACAGTTCTTACGCTTAGATATTCCAATCAATCAATATAGAGTTTTAGTTACTCAATGTCATCGAAGGAAATTGGAATTTTTGTTGGCACAAAATATATAGAATAAGAAGTTTGCCGTAAAGCTTATACAATGCAAATGCATTTCATTACATGTTAATAACAATTTTAACATAATTTCCCTATTGCATACACATGATACATGATGTTCATATATAATTGCTGTAATCTCTGCATAAAAAATCAACATATTCTCCACATATTGTGTGTATCGTTTGGATTTTTTTGTACATTTTTTAATCTTTAATTTTTATGTTGGTTGCAAATGTAATCGAATGCTTTCAAGTATATGTCGCATTAATACCTGCACATGCAATACAGGTGTTAACGCGGCAAACCACTTTTTAACCAGAGGTTCAATAATCTCTTCTGATCTGCAAAAATCTGGTCTACGACCCTGCTATAATCGCTCCTGATCTACAGATCTCCTCTGGTCTACAAGCTGTAAATAAAGTCATCAAAAAGATCGTTTTCAAGAGGTAAACTTGGACATTAATAATGACAATTTTAACATATACGTACGTGTATTCATTAAATATCTTTCGTAGATGGCAAGTGACGAGGAGAAGGATATTTACGCAATTGTGCTGTTTCTACCACAAAAAAAAAACGAAAAATTTAATCGATCTGGTACAATCCTCCTGGATTAGCAAGAAGGAACATGAAGCAACTTGCAGATACCCTGGCCAACAAGAATATAAAAAATTGCCGAAAATGGTATCTTCGTTGCAAGAAGCTAAGAAAGAATGGAAACGTTTCCCTGTCGAGATAATTTCTTACGCACGTAAGCGAATATATGTTCTAAAAATTGTAAAAAAAAACCATAGAGAAAAATGTCACGTGCTAATTGAAACATTAATAGGTGATCTAGAGCAAGGCAAACGTCGACTAAAACGCGCTTATAAAACAACACTCTCCAACAAATTCTAAGAAGATTTCTCTTCTTGCAAAATGTCATCGAAAGTTTACTCTTTCATTTATAAAGACAAAATAATTTATTTATTACGGGTCGAATATAGGTTCGATAGGCAAGAAGGGCACAATTCACTGTATTCTTTTTTTAAAATTAATCTTGAGAATGACACCTGACTACATACAATGAGTTGTGTCGTCCTTGCTTACCATCTGTACCGGCTCCGTAATAATGAAACTAAATATCGGATAACATTATTCAAAAGGAAAAATCATCTTAAAATTCGTTAAAGAATATGACACATTTTTAAAAATTTTGAATTCATCACATTTGATGTCATAAGCTGCCAATAAAATATTTATTTGATTCAGCTTTATTTTGCGCAGCGGAAACAACATTGGTTAAATTGGTTTATCTGGAATGCTGTTCCTTTAACCCCTTGCCGTTCCATTTAGCTCGACAAAATCCGGGCCCAAACGGTAGCAGATGACACGCGCTAAACAGGCCAGAGTGATGCTCGAGAACGGTTGCAATACGAGCCGAAATGTGAATACCTGTGCTTTACGCGATACAGCTCTTTTGGACGTCAACACTAACTTAAATCTTTTTCCTTTTATATACATATTATAAATGTATTATATTTTATCAACCTTCAATAACAGTGATGAAATCCGCATATCCATTCAACATCAAGATCTATGCCTCTTGCCCTCGCGAAGTACTCAACATGTGTGTGGTAAATTGTCGAAAGCGAACGGTGCTGCTGTGGCAGCAACGAAGCTGGTGAACAATGCTATTTTACATCTGTTTCAGGAAATTCGCTATGAGATCAATGCCATTGAGATTGATAGATGTAAGAATGTTGGTATAACTAGCCTCATGAAAGGCTACACATCCTTCAATCCTGGTGGAAGCGCAATGTTTGAAAATGCTGGTTGGCTTGACGTCGAGGAAGCCAAACAGCTCACTAATGATACTGGCCACTTTGATGTTTGTATCCCACTCTCCATGATACTTGGATTTGCTGAAGATTATCAGAAAATCATTATCAATATAAAACATGAGCTCATTCTCACGAGATCACGAACGGATACTGACGCAGTTGTGCAGACTGCTCTTGCAGCTGGCGGTCACAAGGATTTCAAGATTGAGCTTACACGAATTGAGTGGTTGATGCCATATGTGATGTTGTCAGACAAGTATAAAATACGTTTATATAGTCAGATTAAAAGAGACAACACTATGAGTTTTCGCACTTGGGAAATGTATGAGTATCCCCTGCTTCCAAGCACAACGGAACATAATTGAACAGTCAAAACATCGAATCAATTGGAAAAGCCCCGTTTTGTAATTGTAGCTTTCCAAACCAATCGGAGAATGGTTAAAAATGCAAATGCTAGTTACTTCGATCACTGCAACATTGGCAATGTGAGGCTATTTCTTAACTCACAACATTATCCATAACCTCAATCTTGATGTGAATCACAATCAATACTCTGTATTGTACAACATGTATGCCAATTTTCAAGCTGTATACTACAACAGAGATCGAGAACCCCTGCTAACGAGGAAAAACTTTATCGAGTATGCTGCATTAATTGTAATTGATTGCTCAAAACAGAATGAGGCATTAAAACAAGCGCCAGTAGATGTCCGTCTAGAATTTGAGTCTGAGACAAATTTTCCAGCGGGAACCACAGCCTACTGTTTAATCTTACATGATCGAATGGTTGATTATAATGTAATAAGTGGTGATGTAATCAAACGTGTATAAAACATTTGTATCCCAATCAGCATCAATCTCATAGTTAGATATTTAAGATCTATAGTTAAGAATTTTTTAGGTTAAATGTATTACCTGTAAGATATATATATATATTAATCTACCGTTAAGAGTTTTTATTAGATTAAATGCATTATCTGTAACATTAAAAAATAAAAACAAGTTTTTATACAGCAAATGTATTTATCTCGAATTCTTTCGAATCCTCCTGAGGCACACTCTATCCAAAAGCGATGACGACAGAGCAAAAGTCTGTCTTATCATGATAAAGTCTCCCTTACCATGGATATCGAGCGTGATCTATAGAATCCAACTGTGACTCCATCTATAACAATACCGACGTAAGATAATTTCTGACTGTCGGTAAAATATCAACAAAGGTGTCGAATCTCCCAATATCCCGATATCAGGATATCCCGATCCCAAATACCCCGCGAGGTCTCGCTGTGAGTTAGTAGGTCATTTATCTACAGTGATCGGTAGTACAGTGTGCTCGTTGGTGCGGTAGATGCAGGCGCATTTATCGACCATGATCTAGTGAGTTACCGACTGTAGAGGAGGCTGGGTCAGTACACGACTACAGTAAGTATACACTGAACCTCGCGCCATCTAACTGGATACCATGCAACCATTATGGAAATATCGATCTTGATCTATCCGACTGTAGCACCATCTAGCAGACAACAATTTCGACATAAGATAATTATCGACAGGCGGTCATTACAATATGTGGATAAAGTGGGTTTCTAGGATAATTATCGACCGAGCACAGGTAAATTTACACCTGCCCAGGTAGTGTGCTTGAACCGGCCTAGCTTATCTACTATCATTTGCAACAAACATAAAAATTAAAGATTAAAAAATGTACAAAAAAATCCAAACGATACACACAATATGTGGAGAATATGTTGATTTTTTATGCAGAGATTACAGCAATTATATATGAATATCATGTATCATGTGTATGCAATAGGGAAATTATGTTAAAATTGTTATGAACATGTAATGAAATGCATTTGCTTAAGGCAAACTTCTTATTCTATATATTTTGTGCCAACAAAAATTCCAATTTCCTTCGATGACATTGAGTAACTAAAACTCTATATTGATTGATTGGAATATCTAAGCGTAAGAACTATCAAGTTTTTTATACTGAAACTCACATGATATGTTTGGACGGATAGAATTTATTAAATCTTTCAATTGCCCTATTTGAAGGCTTCTGAGACTCGCAATACTTCTTTTTAATATCCACTTTTTCAACAACCGAGATATAATAAGTACATTAAGTCAATAACTACAGATTTTATTATACTAAAAAGTCATTGTAACAATATATAATCTACACCTCTTTATGATGTTTCATCTGTTCTCGCTTTTCAATTGATTCTTCGCTTCGCATCTCACTATCATTTCTTCGATAAAATCTTCTTACGGCATGTCCTACTAATACTGTCTTTGTAAAATATCTGTCACAAACGTAAAATGCATTTGATGGTTTACAATATTTTATAACTGCTTTCGTGGGAGTATCTGCAAATAATAGCACGTATTTTGAACGATATCTTTTTCCATTTATATCAACGCTGCTTATTAATCTTTTAGCTTCAGTTACGAAATCATTAATAATTACAGCTTTTAGGCTTTGAGTCTCTGCAATAAATGCCAGCAATAAAAGGCTGACTGACATAATTGACATGAACTTTAACACTAATTGGCCACACTTGTATCGGAGAATTATTGTAAATTTGCATTCCATCTATGTGTATAAACATGGAAATCTCATTGTCACAGTACACATGAGGCACAATAATTTTATTCAAATCTTATTGTATATCTAAGTACATGCATGCACCTGAAGTATCTCTGTAACTGTTCATATATTGTAAGATTCAATAACGATTAGTGCCTACACAACGAACCTGAGCTGTTTTTGGCAACGACTTTTGTCCCTCTTCTCTTAACAATACTAACTAGTTTGTTATCATAATTAATCATAAATTTTCTAAGTTCAATGCCCATTATTTAATTCTTTCGTTAGTACCTCTTTTACATTGCGATGAGTCTTCAAATATTGCTAGTACTACGTCCCTAAAATATAGCAAATTATCCTCACTTCGCTCCATCTCTTTTTCAATATCAACGTTATTGTGTCTTACATCGGCTACTACTTTATCATTGATTACACTTATATCAGCATCATATATCCTACGTATAATTTTATTTTCGCTCGAGTCCCGTTTTCTCTTCCAGTCGCGGTATTTTTTTATTTTATACCTCGACATATTCTCCACATATATGTATGCGATATAAAATATATACACACACGAGAGATTAAATGAAAAAAAGGAGGATGTATTAAAAATTACTTAACTTCGGAATCGCTTTATTTCCCACGTCGACACTGCTCAGGAAAAAATATTACGTGAAGACTATCGTTCTACTCGCTTGGGCACTTCGCGCTATTTCCTGCGTGGACACGTGGTTTGTCGATATACAAAACTCGGACAAAGATGACCGTCGCAGGCACACAGACATTTTATGCTTCTGAACTGCTACGAACACGATGAACGAACTATCAGTGAATTCTCGACGCTTCGCCAATCTTGCTGAATGGACACGCTGCGTGGAGAACAAATGAAGACCGAGACGATTGCGACTGCCGCGCTCAGTGATACGTCGGGGCTTTGTTATTGTTGTTGGCGGGCGAGGAGACTTCCGCGCCTTTGCGGGCGAATTAACGGACGTCACTCAAGTAACAATTTCGCGCCTTTTGCCCTACCCGCGTCCATGCAGGAAGATTAGCGAAGCGTCGAGAATTCACTAGTGCCTCGCTCATCGTAGTCGCATCACAGCAGTTCTGAAGCAAAAAATCTCTGTGTGCCTGCGACGGTCGTCCTTGCCCGAGAGGTTTTGTATATTAACAAACGGCGTGTCCACGCTGGAGATAGCGCGGTCTCCAAGGGAGTATAGCGATCGTCTTCACGATATACTTTTTCCTGAGCAGAGTATCGACGCGGGAAATAAAGCGGTTCCGAAGTTAAGTAACTTTTAATACATCCTTTACTTCAGTTAATCTCTCGTGTTTGTATATATATATTGTATCTCATACATATATGTGGAGAATATGACGAAGTATTATAGAATAAAGAAATATCGCGACTTAAAGAGGAAACGAGACGCGCGCGAAAATAAAAGTATTCGTAGGATATATGACGCAGCCGCAAGTGGAAGCAATGATATTGAAATAGACGATGCAAACAATGATGACTTAATAGCCGATGCAAGCAATAATATCGTTGATTTTGAAGAAGAGATGGAGCGAGATGAGAATGATTTATTGCCATATGTTAGTGACGTTGACCTCGCAATAGTTCAAGATTTATCGCAATGTAAAGAAGGTATTAACGAAAGAATTAAACAATGGGCATTAAACAACCTAGATACATTGAGATTAAATGTGATAACAGATTTTTTCGTATTGTTAAGAGAAGAGGGACACAAGTCGTTGCCAAAAACAGCTCAAAGTTTGTTGGGCACCAATCATTATCGAATATTACAAGCTATGAGCAGTAATAGAGATACTCAAGGTGCATATATGTACTTAGGTATACAACAAGGATTGAATAAAATTATCGTACCCGACGTGTATCGTGAAAATGAGATTTCCGTGTTTATACACATAGATGGAATGCAAATTTACAACAATTCTCCGATGCAAGTGTGGCCAATTAGTGTTAAAGTTGTCCATGTCAAGTATGTCAGTCAGCCTTTTATTGCTGGCATTTATTGCGGAGACTCAAAGCCTGAAAGCTGTAATGATTATCTCAATGATTTTGTATCTGAAGCTAAAAGATTAATGAGCGGCGGTGTTGATATAAATGGAAAAAGATATTCCTTTAAAATACGCGCTATTATTGCAGATGGTCGCGCGAGAGCATTCATAAAATATTGTAAACCACCAAATGCATTTTATGCTTGTGAGAGATGTTTTACAAAGGGAGTATCGGTAGGGAAAAAGCATGCCATGAAAAGAGTTTATACCGAAATAAATAGTAAGAGGCGAAGCAAAGAATCATTCGAAAAGCGGGAACAGATGGAACATCATAAAGGTGATGTAAATTCTATATTGTTACAATTACCACATTTTGATATAATAAATTCCGTAGTTATTGATTCAATGCACTTATTATATCTCGGTGTGATGAAAAGTTTGTTGGAAAAATGGATAATAAAAAGAAGTGTTGCAAGCCTCAGAAGACTTCAGATACGGCAATTGAAAGATTTAATGATTTCTATCAGTGCAGACATACCATGTGAGTTCCAGCGTAAGAAATTTGACATTGACGTTATGCCTAGATGGAAAGCGACACAATATAGATTTTTTTTACTATATTGTAGCCCAACAGTATTACGCGATATACTTCCTGAGGACTTTTATAAGCATTTCTTACTTTTATTTGTAGCATGCCATATTCTACATAAGTCAAACGTAACCTCAGTATATTGTGATTATGCTAACAAGTTATTAACAACATTTATTTATTTATTGCCATCTTTATACGGAGCACAGTCGCAAGTATTAAATATGCATAATTTGATTCATTTATCTGACGATGTTAAAAATTTCCAAATGTCATTGAGTGAGCTTTCCGCATTCTGGGGTGAAAGTTACATAGGTCTCTTCAAAAAATTGGTGAAATCGCCCAACAAACCTCTGGCACAAATTATTAATCGACTGTCCGAATTAGAATCCGGAAAAACATTTAAAGTACAAGAGAAACGGCATTTGGATAATTGTGTTTTTGACAGTTCTGACACGCGTACTTATAAAGAGAAAGAATATATTAATGTAATTTATATTGAAATATCGCCATCCCGACAATGTAGTTCAGCTGTATGATAACAAGATTGTTAAGATCCATGCAATTTTAATGAAAAAACAAGATACTGAGAATAGGATAAAAATGCAAGATTTTTATATTCTGGGATATCAACTGGCTAATCCACGCGAAACTTTCAATTATCCAATTTTATCGAAAGAAATTGGAATTTTTGTTGGCACAGAATTTATAGAACATGAAGAAATGTTTGCCTTTAAGGATATACAATGCAAATGCATTTCATTACGTATTAATAACAATTTTAACATCATTTATCTATTACATACATATGATACATGATACTTATACATAATTGCTGTAACCTCTGCATAAAAAAATCATAACATATTCTCTACATATCGTACTGCGTTGATTTTTTGTACTTTTCTATATGTTTAATTTTCATTAGTGTTCATATAAAACGTTTATTTGCAACAAATGTAGTCGAATTATTTCATTAAGTATTTGTCGCATTAACACCTGCACATGCAATACAGGTGTTAATGCGGCAAACCACTTTTTAACCAGAGGTTCAATAATCTCTTCTGATCTGCAAAAATCTGGTCTACGACCCTGCTATAATCGCTCCTGATCTACAGATCTCTGGTCTACAAGCTGCAAATAAAGTCATCAAAAAGATCGTTTTCAAGAGGTAAACTTGGACATTAATAATTACAATTTTAACATATACGTACGTGTATTCATTAAATATCTTTTGTAGATGGCAAGTGATGAGGAGAAAGATATTTACGCAATTGTGCTGTTTCTACCACAAAAAGAAACGAAAAATTTAATCGATCTGGTACCATCCTCCTGGGTTAGCAAGAAGGAACATGAAGCAACTTGCAGATACCCTGGCCAACAAGAATATAAAAAATTGCCGAAAATGGTATCTTCGTTGCAAGAAGCTAAGAAAGAATGGAAACGTTTTCCTGTCGAGATAATTTCTTACGCACGTAAGCGAATATATGTTCTAAAAATTGTAAAAAAAAACCATAGAAAAAAATGTCACGTGCTAATTGAAACATTAATAGGTGATCTAGAGCAAGGCAAACGTCGACTAAAACGCGCTTATAAAACAACCGATGTACATAGCACCGAATCCGAGGACACAGAATCGAAAGACGTAGCAGGGAGCAAGATGCCAGTCATGCTAAACAAGGGCGACTTGCTACGCGAACTGCAGGACGTGGATCCATTGATAGACGATAACGTCGACACCATCGCTGAAACGTTACAAGAAGCAGCAATGATATATATTAAGTCCAGATTTAAATGTCAGTATTTTCACTATCTTAATATAATTTGTATTTTTTACATGTGTTAAAAAATGATTTATTTATAGGTAACGAAGAAAATTCTGCTGGTAACGTAATACCAGGTACTTCATAGATACGTCTTTCTTTTTAATAAAAAACTACTACAGACATACAGAGTGATCGAAAATAACCTTATAGAATTACATAATTTTGTCTAAATTCTGAGGCGACTTTCCCCTCTGCAAAACTATGTCTGAACTTAAATTTCTTTTTACATTAATAAAAGAAATTGTTTCTTATACGAGGTGAATATAGAAAATTAGCAGTGTCGACGTAACTTACTGTCAGATGTGAGCATTTACGTGATGAGGCTCTTAGTTTTGTCTGATGATGAGTTGCACCGATACTGCTCATCTGCTATAATTTATCTTATAGTATAAATATACAATTTCTTGCAATAACTAAAAAAAAATTTGAATTTGAATAAAGTTTTGTAAGAGAAAAAATCGTTTCAGAATTTAGTAAAGATAATGGTATTTTAAAGACTCACGGTCATTTTCCATCACCCTGTATATGATTGGACTAGCTTAGCTTACCTTTTGGTTAATGGTACCAGGCAAACATTTATTTCATTAAACAATTTTTAGAAATAAAAGAGTATATCCACGAAACGCGCAATCTGATATTAGCAGAAATTAATTCGATGAAAAGGAGTATTTTGTACAATGTAGATAAAAAAGTAAACGATATTAAAAATGCCATTGAGGCCAGTATAGAGATGCCGAAAGAAAATTTAAATTCTATAAAAGATAAATTGGCAGTAGCACTCCCTATCAAAACAATCGAAGACTTTTTATCATTTGAAGAAATGATTGCCACTTCAGAGGAGAAGAAGAAAGCTTTGGTAAGTAAAAGTTTAACTCTAAATATACGCACTGATGTAATATACGCACCTTTACAACTCTTTTCTATTTTTAGATAAATTTTTACCGAATCTTGGTGTGCGGAGAAACATGCATTAAAAACTGTGTGAAGAAAATAATGATGGCAACTCTTTCCAAAACGGTTGACACGGAATATTCCGCTTTCGGGAAACTGATGCACGGTGTTGGCAAACGAAATTTTAGCACAACAAACACCTATTCATGTTTGAATCGTAAGTACAGTTGATGAGGCATTAATAGTTGCTAAACTATGTTACAAAAGATTTATGTATTTTAGAGGTGTTATTGGACAAGTACGGTAGCAGCGACGAGTATAAAGAAATGAAAACTGTGATGAGTCGTTGGTTATCCGGAGCTAGCGATCGTGATGGAGGACGAAAGAAACGCAAAGAATAAGCGGCAAGTTTTTCGGCGATTTTTCCAACATATTCGGTGATTATTTTAGAATTTGTTACTCGAAATAGTTTAGCTGTTACGTGTTGGATATACAGTGTGATTTGAAACCATTTCCTGTCCTTAAAATGATATACTCTCCAACAAATTCTAAGAAGATTTCTCTTCTTGCAAAATGTCATCGAAAGTTTACTCTTTCATTTATAAAGACAAAATAATTTATTTATTACGGGTCGAATATAGGTTCGATAGGCAAGAGGGGTACAATTCACTGTATACTTTTTTTTAAATTAAGCTTGAGAATGACACCTGACTGCATACAATGAGTTGTGTTGTCCTTGCTTACTATCTGTACCGGCTCCGTAATAATTAAACTAAATATCGGATAACATTTTTCAAAAGGAAAAATCATCTTAAAGTTCGTTAAAGAATATGACACATTTTAAAAAATTTTGAATTTATCACATTTGATGTCACACGCTGCCAATAAAATATTTATTTGATTCAGCTTTATTTTGCGCAGCGGGAACAACATTGGTTAAATTGGTTTATCTGGAATGCTGTTCCTTTAACCCTTTGCCGTTCCATTTAGCTCGACAAAATCCGGGCCCAAGCGGTAGCAGATGACACGCGCTAAACAGGCCAGAGTGATGCTCGAGAACGGTTGCAATACGAGCCGAAAGGTGAATACCTGTGCTTTACGCGATACAGCTCTTTTGGACGTCAACACTAACTTAAATCTTTTTCCTTTTATATACATATTATAAATGTATTATATTTTATCAACCTTCAATAACAGTGATGAAATCCGCATATCCATTCAACATCAAGATCTATGCCTCTTGCCCTCGCGAAGTACTCTACATGTGTGTGGTAAATTGTCGAAAGCGACCGGTGCTGCTGTGGCAGCAACGAAGCTGATGAACAATGCTATTTTACATCTGTTTGAGGAAATTCGCTACGAGATCAATGCCATTGAGATTGATAGATGTAAGAATGTTGGTATAACTAGCCTCATAAAAGGTTACACATCCTTCAATCCTGGTGGAAGCGCAATGATTGAAAATGCTGTTTGGCTTGACGTCGAGGAAACCAAACAGCTCACTAATGATACTGGCCACTTTGATGTTTGTATCCCACTCTCCATGATACTTGGATTTGCTGAAGACTATCAGAAAATCATTATCAATATAAAACATGAGCTCATTCTCACGAGATCACGAACGGATACTGACGCAGTTGTGCAGACTGCTCTTGCAGCTGGCGGTCACGAGGATTTCAAGATTGAGCTTACACGAATTGAGTGGTTGATGCCATATGTGATGTTGTCAGACAAGTATAAAATACGTTTACATAGTCAGATTAAAAGAGACATCACTATGAGTTTTCGCACTTGGGAAATGTATGAGTATCCCCTGCTTCCAAGCACAACGAAACATAATTGAACAGTCAAAACATCGAATCAATTGGAAAAGCCCCGTTTTGTAATTGTAGCTTTCCAAACCAATCGGAGAATGGTTAAAAATGCAAATGCTAGTTACTTCGATCACTGCAACATTGGCAATGTGAAGCTATTTCTTAACTCACAACATTATCCATACGGTAACCTCAATCTTGATGTGAATCACAATCAATACTCTGTATTGTACAACGTGTATGCCAATTTTCAAGCCGTATACTACAACAGAGATCGAGAACCCCCGCTAACGAGGAAAAACTTTATCGAGTATGCTCCATTAATTGTAATTGATTGCTCAAAACAGAATGAGGCATTAAAACAAGCGCCAGTAGATGTCCGTCTAGAATTTGAGTCTAAGACAAATTTTCCAGCGGGAACCACAGCCTACTGTTCAATCTTACATGATCGAATGGTTGATTATATCGTAATAAGTGGTGATGTAATCAAACGTGTATAAAACATTTGTATCCCAATCAGCATCAATCTCATAGTTAGATATTTAAGATCTATAGTTAAGAATTTTTTAGGTTAAATGTATTACCTGTAAGATATATATATATATATATATATATTAATCTACCGTTAAGAGTTTTTATTAGATTAAATGCATTATCTGTAACATTAAAAAATAAAAACAAGTTTTTATACAGCAAATGTATTTATCTCGAATTCTTTCGAATCCTCCTGAGGCGCACTCTATCCGAGAGCGATGACGACAGAGCAAAGGTCTGTCTTATCATGATAAAGTCTCCCTTACCATGGATATCGAGCGTGATCTATAGAATCCGACTGTGACTCCATCTATAACAGTACCGACGTAAGATAATTTCCAACTGTCGGTAAAATATCAACAAAGGTATCGAATCTCCTAATATCCCGATATCAGGATATCCTGATCCCAAATACCCCGCGAGGTCTCGCTGTGAGTTAGTAGGTTATTTATCTACAGTGATCGGTAGTACAGTGTGCTCGTTGGTGCGGTAGATGCAGGCGCATTTATCGACCATGATCTAGTGAGTTACCGACTGTAGGGGAGGCTGGGTCAGTACACGACTACAGTAAGTATACACAGAACCTCGTGCCATCTAACTGGATACCATGCAACCATTATGGAAATATCGATCTTGATCTATCCGACTGTAGCACCATCTAGCAGACAACAATTTCGACATAAGATAATTATCGACAGGCGGTCATTACCATATGTGGGTAAAGTGGGTTTCTAGGATTATTATCGACCGAGCACAGGTAAATTTACACCTGCCCAGGTGGTGTGCTTGAACCGGCCCAGCTTAACTACTTTCTTCAACAATCCGAACGCATTGCTTTGAAGTTACGAAGTAAACTTCTATCTATTTGGTAAATTGTCATCAAAATTTTCAATATCTATAATGCTGTTGAAAATTAAATTTAAGAATCTCGAAAGGAGAAGGGTACAAAAAGTGACGAATCGAGTTTACAACTGGGTGGAAATTACAATGACATTGCAAATGATCATAATAATGATGATCACATTCGGGGAATTGTGGATAAGGCTAATGAAGATTGTGATTATAGGTATCTCAGACTTACCTTGTTCCTACACGTAACTCTTAGGTCCTTAGTCGACGATTTTCCATCGATATTCTCTATTTTGGTAGAAACACCTATTTTAGTAGAGACCTATCTGCAGAGTCTCAGTTTGATGTGTAAATCGATGACCTCAATAAACCTCCAAGTAATACTTCACGACTGGAGACGGAGATGATACATTGCTCGATTTTCGAGACCATGCCCGAAATGCGTTACTACGATAAAATAATCCAATCAGAAAAGAAACAACGAAAATCAAGTAGAAGTGGAGTAGAACAAAGTTTATCAGTATCTACCGATAACGAGACATCTGATGTACTAAGTCTTACGAGTGAAGGCATGTATTTTTTATTTCAAATTTAGTAGAGTTCGTTTGCTGAAGAAGTGATAAGTTGAGGAAAAATTTCTGGCATTTCTTTCTAACATATGTCATATATATCATTCTAGAAATCGCTTTCTTCAGAAATATAGACTGTGAATTGTATGGTACTTTGGATGATTCGGATTATGAGAATTTCAACAATAATAAGGAGCCAGTGGCTACAAGGTATATTTTCTATACATAGTGCAGTAGATAACAACGTATATTTCATACGTTTAATTATTGGGTTGTTCAGAAAGTAATTTCGTTTTTTTATAAAAATGAAAGACGATTTTCTTATAGTGAATTAATATTTTATTCAATCCAATATTGTCCATTCTAATCCAATACCTTTTGCCATCGTTCTGGCAGTAGCACGATTCCACGCTTATAACATTTTTGTTCTTTCCTGGCAAAAAACTGATCCAAGTGACTTTCGACCTCCTTATTTGAATTAAACGTTTTACCGTCTAAAAAATTTTGTAGAGACCGGAACAGATGATAATCTGAAGGTGCCAGGTCTGGAAAGTATGGTGGGTGTGGCAGTACCAGGTCTATAAATATGAAACCGGAATTTGCCCATAGATGGCCCTAGCTGTCAATGTAGTTACCGTCAAACCGCGTCATCGGCGCCATTTCCTTGTTGACATCTCTGACAAAGATTTTCAACTCACAACAATACAAGTTTCATACAACAGCATAGTCTGTAATAGCGTTGAACATGTCGAATTTTGTGCCTGGAAACTACGATTTGCGGACAGCATTGATTTTCTGTTACCATTTGAAGAAAACTGGTGCAGAATCGCATCGAATGCTTGTCGAAGCTTACGGTGAGCATGCTCTTGGTAAATCGCAGTGCTTTCAATGGTTTAAAAAATTCAAAAGTGGCGATTTTGACGTGAGAAACGAAGAACGTGGAGGATCACCGAAAAAGTTTGAAGACAGCGAATTGCAAGCATTGTTGGATGAGGATGACGCTCAAACGCAACAACAACTCGCGGATCAATTAAACGTGACACACGAAGCCGTCCCCATACGTTTGAAAGCCATGGGAAAGATCCAGAACATGGGAAAATGGGTTCCACATGAACTGAATGAAAGACAGCAGGAAAACCGAAAATCCACTTGCGAAATGCTGCTCGCCAGGTACAAAGAAAGTCATTTCTCCATCGAATCGTGACGGGCGATGAAAAGTGGATATATTTTGAGAATCCTAAGCGTAAAAGATCATGGGTAACTCCAGGCAAACCATCGACATCGACTGCAAGGCTAAATCGTTATGGACGGAAGACAATGCTCTGTGTTTGGTGGGATCAGAAGGGTGTGATCTATGATGAGCTGCTAAAACCTGGCGAAACCGGTAATACTGAACGCTACCGACAACAAATGATCGATTTGAATCAAGCTTTGCGTGAAAAACGACCAGAATATCAAATAAGGCAACACAAAGTGATTTTGCTTCATGATAATGCACCATCACACACAGCAAAACGGGTCAAGGAAACGATTGAGGCGTTTAGTTGGGAAATACTTTCACATGCGGCTTACTCACCAGACTTAGCTCCGTCCGATTACTACTTATTTGCATCGATGAGACACGCACTTGCTGAGCAGCGCTTTACTTCTTACGAAAATGTACGAAAATGGCTCGATGACTGGTTTGCCTCAAAAGAGCAACAGTTTTTTTGGCGTGGCATCCACAAATTGTCAGACAGGTGGGAAAAATGTATAGCTAGCGATGGGCCTTCGAATAAAATATTTTTTATCATTTTCATATAATAAACGTGTATTTTCTATACAAAAATTCCGGTTTCATATTTATAGACCTGGTATTCTCCGAAAAGTCTCTCCTCACTAGGATTTCGGTCCCGAATTTCGATGTTATATACAGTGTCTGGTCTCCTTTGGCGTTCAGTTCAGGATCTATTATTTTTTGGACTGGGGCGTTACATTAAGAATTACCGCCAATGATAACGCGTTACTATTAAAGAGTAACTTTCCGAAATCTGGCAAGATATATTTTTATTCCGATTTTAACACAGTCACATATCCAACATTTTTTTAAAAATTGTTCAATGATAGACATATTTTTCTTTAACATCGCATAACGTAACTTTAGACAGTAAAAATGTTTTTTCAAAATATTGATCATGTAACGCATTTTAAACTGAACAAATTTAATGCGTAACATTTTTCGATATAATCACGAATTTCCAAGAACGATTTGAGTAGAATTACCAAAAAATTAGAATGTTTACAAAGAGCATTCTCTAGAATCACTTATCGTATATTCCAACAAAAAAAGACGTACCTCCTTCTTCACGGTATATGATCGAATAACAATCGATACATTAATTAAAATGAGTTAGGATCAGAGTAAACAAACTTGAACAGCAAATATTCAGCGGCAAATATTCAATCTTATATATACTGTGATACTTAAATATAAAAACTTTATTCTCAAGAGAGTAAAATGACGATTTTTCTACATTTTTGTCCACTTGTTTACCTTCTAAATATTTGTTTCTTTTTTATCCGAAACATTTTTTAAAAAATTTAACTGTTTTTCTGTTTTAACCTTGTAATGGTCGCCGTCAACGGTAACTCAAGGTATAATAAACACCCTGGGAATGAGTGATTTTATAACATTAAGCTGCTAACGAGCATGCCTAAAAAAATAGTTGCTCACCGCTCAATATTTTTGACTATACGAAAATGAATATAAGCATTACTTATAAAACAATTCTAGCTAGAAATAAAAATCATTAGCTACTACTGTTCAATCCCTTAGATATGGCAATAACAAGAGAAATATTCACTATCGTATTCTCGCTGGAATTTTGTTGAATTATTGCCTTGACTGGAAAGCCACTCACTTTCGATTTTACTGCTATTGCTGCTGCTGCTACTGCTTCAGGCAGATGACCCCAGCGAATAACTCGGTCATACTCGGAAATTGTCATAGTCCACATAATCTATCATTATTTTGCTGTTACTGAATGATTGAATTTACAACTTGCTGGCACTGACGAAGTCCATTATTTAAAGAAGAAAAATGTTTCTCGTCCAATAAGGAAGTTAAATTAAGGCAGGAGAGGTGCCGACGTGTGCAAGAAATAAAAAAAAGGAAGAACGAAAAAAAAAGAAGATAAAAACCATTGTCTCGCGGTTTTACTGCTATACAAGATGGAAGAATTTAATTTCATCAGGCTGCGAAACCTGATTAATTGTCCAATATCTGACGTCGTAAATCCACGAACGTAGCAAATAATTTATAGTGTCGTTTCGCATAGTACCGTAACATGGATTCACATCTTTTCAAATCACACTCTTATTACGCGGAGCGAAAATGTCGCTATTCCCAATTGTAAATGATTGTAGACTGTAGAGTATAATACCAAATAAAATATGTATTGCCATTTTCTACAAGGTTTTCAATTATTATTATTTGTTGCTTCCTTATCGAGAAAAGTTTGTTATCGTGAAAAAAATATTTGGAGACTTTCATGTCAGAATACTCAGAATGGTCTAAACTATCAAGAAAAGTGTAATACATAAAAGATAGCGTGCGCATATACGTGTGGGCATGCGTGCACGCGTGCGGCGTGTGTGTGTATGTGTGTAAGTAACTCGCTATTTCAAATATTTCAAAAACGGCTTTATCAAGCGAGTTGAAATGAGGCATGTCAATAAAGTAGTTACGCTCTTTTGTTTATTACAATTTACGCAATAATTGAATCACCTGCTCGGATTTTGTACGATTTTTAATTTCTCGAAAAAGGCCTATTTTCCCTTTAGATGTCTCAATTTTTAGCTATTGGGCTAAATAGTCCTTTACAAATCAAGTAACGTTAAAGGACTATCGCTATCAAGTCTCGAATTTCTATAATATAAACATACAACGCCTAGAATTGCGTTATTTCGCGTTACGCTTAAATTCTTTCCCGGTCACACTCGATAATATTACAATCACGCAGATCGCGGTGATTTTATCCTTCCCTCAGGAGGAACGATGCAAGATTCTATTCATTTGACAGGAGCTCTTCGGCAAAATACGTCGAGTATCGAAGTTCCTGAAAGACTAATAAATTTTACTTAGATGGTGCGCAGCGCATGAATCCTCATGATGATAACTCATGCTTTTAAATGGCCGTGCCCTGTAAAATCGCTGACCTTGAGGATGAAATTGTGACTCGTATCTCGCGCGTGTAAGTTAGTTATAGCGCATGGTTAGCTTCTCAACTTGGATCATAGGTAATCGGACAATCAAAAAGTTCGATGTGCCGAAACGAATTTATTTGTAAAAATTCCGTATGGGGGAAACTGTTTTGATATGATCAAAATAAAAGCAAATTAAATATTTATTAAAGATGTTTTTATCGGTATAGTAAAGACCTGTGCTTCTGAAATATATCTGTTGATATTTCGGAAGCACTGTCCTTAATCTACACCCACAAAATAATTTTTAACAATTATTCTATTTTATTTTATTGTCATTCGTAATCACAACACTAAATTTATTGAATCAAAGTATTATATATATATATATATAATTAAATATATTAATATAAAATATTATATATATATATATTTAAATTAAAAGGATAAATCATTAAATGTTATATAATATTAATTTTTTTAATAGATTGATCTAATTATTATATATTAATTAAACATTTATTTATAATAAATTTATTATACATATATATATTAATATTAATATTAATATTATATTAATACTAATACTATATATATATATATTAATATATATTTATGAAAGGGTACATTTCGGGTCCAATTCGATGCCATTGCGGTACTTATGGGGACATTCGGCTCATATGGGGACGGTCCCGATATTTCTCTATATGAAAGGGACAATCCTGGCTCCGGTCCCCAAAATTTCTTGTATATATTGTGTATCTAGTGAGGACCACGTTCGGTTCGTGTAAAACGGATGTTACGAGGACCGACCACAAAAGTAATAAGTAAAAAAAAACTGAAATTACAAAAACAAAAACTTAGCTACGATGCAACCAACTGCTGCCAATATAAAACCAAACGGCGTTTAGTTCACTGTTAATGCTAAAATATGTTCTCGCTTTAACCGATCTGCTAAGAACAGCTCATAAAAAATAGCTTAGTTACGAGTACCTAAGGAATAGTAACATACAAAAACGGCATTATTCAACAGATTTCTTTAACGCATTCTAATTCACTTTTGGGAATTGTCTTCGAACCCTATTATAAAATAAAGAATCTTGCCAAATGTTTTCGTTTTAAATAAGCCTTAAGCAGTACTTCGCCGCATCCTCCTTATTAAACCCGTAACGCTTTGTTTTCGGCTGGTCCTTGCAAGTACGCTTAATCATCGGAAGCTTACGGTCCCTTCAATAACCTTTACAGAACGGTCCACTAGGTTTTACCAGTGATTATGGGGACCGACCCAGGAATCGTTGCTCATTTCTCTACTATCTGGATAAAATATTCATTTTTTTGGTGAGCATAATTATTCCTACATATGGTGCCTGTAATTATTCATATAATAGCCCACTGAATATTCGTACTGGTAATAATACATTTTTTTATACTTGTGATAATGAACCAAAATTATAAGGGTTGAGTGTTTACTCCGAGGATCATTTTGGAAAGATACTATAATACTTTTTGTGTGAGCGTTTCTATTGAAATTTGAACTAATGTACATTAAATTATATATACCAAGCTTGTCGTTGGCATTCATTGAAGAGAAAACTTCTGACATGATTTATATACAGTGTATTTTAAGGGCGAGCACGACTAAATCTTTATGCTAAATAGGTTTGCTTAAGTTACTTTTGCAGTTAGCGTGCCAGTCACAAAACAAATTAATTCTAATTTCGATTCCACAATTTCCTTACAAAGCCGTTAACTGGGTTGTAAGAAAAGTTGTAGGAACCAAAATTACAACTAAGTTCAGGCTTGAAATAAATAACTTTAATCCATTAGCTATCTTTTCTGCACTCATGATGAATTGTCGGTATTGAACACTAACTTAATCTCAGTTCCGGCGCTAAATTCAATTCTTGTACAGTTTTGATACTCACTAATATTTATAACGGTTGTTTGCAAAACTATTCGTATCAAAGAATTATGTATCGCTACGGTCCCCACAATAGTCCTTCTAGCACAGACTAGTCGTCCCTTACAACCCAACAAAGTCAGTCTGTTGGATTGTAAAGGTAATTGTGGGGACCGAAGTTGAAAATAATTTATTATGTATTTATTTATTTTGTAATAGAAGCAGTGAGTGTGTGATCAGAATTAAATTGTTCTCGCCTCCAGGATACTTTAATTTAACGACTGTCGGAGCATGTGGAAACAAATTTTCTGAAATTAGAGGATCACGAGGAATAAAAATAATGAAATACAAAGATTACGTTCATTTATTACTGAGTTATGGATACATAATGAAAATGCACTTTTTTATCAGTTACCACACGATAACTCTTACAATACACATATGGCCTAAGCGGTATTTACAAGTGTGAATATTTTCTCCGTTGATTGCTGACCCAAGTTTTAATTGTCGCTGTATTACGTTTAAAAATTGCAGGGTTAGCAGTAACAACTTTTTCTATGATGTCGAACCCGGGAAGCTTCGTTTCCGGGGCAAAATAGCCCTGAAAAGCTTTTGTGGCTACTTCAATTTCTTTCGCACTCCAACGAACTCGGGAGCACTTTCCAAATGGTGAAGCTGAAATGAAAATAGTATAAATGATATAACAAGGTATGTTTGAAAAATATCGATACCTACCGCTTTTTCTTTTATTTTCTCGCTTGTGATTCTGCAAAAGCATCATCATCGTTATCGGATATGTCATTGCGGAAGCTTGCACAAAGAGGGTTGCTTCCGTTTAGTTCAACAGTCGTATTCGATCGGAGTTGATTTTCAAGTTCCTGTTCGATGCGTACACGCTCATTGAGAGTGTTGGCACCAGATACACCAGCTTCTGAACCATCGATTTTATCGGCATCGTTATCGGCAGAGTCCTCTCCAGAATCATATCCTTGCACGGCCTCTAATAATTTTGAGATCTGTAGAATTTTTCTGGTTACAATCGGTTGTCTGTAGTGTTCTTTATGAATTTTATCCGCATGACCTAAGAAGTTGGCCATATCAGACACTTTACCGTCCTCAAATTAAAATTCACACACATCGTTGCGACGTGCTTTCTTGGAATAGTCCCCCGTAATGTTGATGGTTCGGTGGCACCGCATTTTTCAGCAAATTTTCTCATTAATTCGCACGCACGAAGATATTTATAATCGCCTTTTAATACTCCAGGAATGCCAAATAGGTACGGATTTTTTGTGTGGACATTCGCTTGACGCCTGTGCTTCAAAAGTAATTTCAAACACACGAGGATCTCCCTATGCAATAAGACAGGCACAGTACGACCTAACTTTCCACGAATAGTGAATCTGACGTATTTTTGAGCAGCCTGTTTCTCTTCGGGCATAAATATTGTGTACGATTCGCCAATCGTCGTTTCGTCTATTTTTTGGTGACTTTTGAAATCTTCTATTAGTACCCGCTCAATTTCACCTGCCCGACGTCGGTTAAAAAGTTGAATCGAAATTAGGGAAATTTCGGCGAGGCTTATCCAAGCCTTACAGGAAAACTTTTCATTCAAAGTTGCATAGTTTTCCTGCAATTTATTTCTTAAGTACCCTTGCAGTTTCTGGATGTCGGCTTTCGATGGTAAAATTACTTTTGCCTGCCTTTTATTGCGAGCTTGTGTTTCTAAAGCTGTACGAGCAACGCTCGTCGTGTAGTCCTCGATGAATAGCTTTAAGTAGTCTTCGGCATATATTTGTTTCTCTTTATTTTGTTCGTTTATCCATACGGAAACACATAACTTTCCAATGTGCTTGATTAATGTGCCGAGTGCCGTTGCTATCGAAGGTACTGTAACCAGTTCCACTCGTGTTAATGCCAGCAAGAGATTGAATTGCACATATAGATGCATCATAACTTTTCGGGTAAAAAACGTCGAAGAAGTGATGAATTCTGGAATCGTGGTTTCTCAATTCGAGAAGAAAACGTCCAAGTTGTCGCAATTTTTGCCGTATCATGTCATAGAAGTGAGGGTCCTGGTATTTTTGGCACAACTTGTTTCCAAAAAGTATAACCAGTTCGTCGTACCGGATAGCTTTTGCCACGTCGTCCTCTTGCATCGTAGGAAAAATGTGTTTTCGAAGAAGATCGCAGGCTTTGCGATGAATCCGACCAGTTATCTTTTTCGATGACTTTAGTATAGATCTGTGATTTGCAGAGTTTTTCTTCGCGCATCTTCTGAAATGGTGTCGAAGTGAAGTCTTTACGTGATCGTCGTAACATGATGGACACGTAGCGAAGTCAGTGGCGGCCCTCCCGTATTTAGCATTTGGCCGTCTTTTAACTTTACGTTCGCCAGTATTCACCGCTCGATTAGTATTAAAGCGGAATTGTCCACGTTTACGAATAACATCCTTTATCTCCTTACATTCTCGAGTTCCCACATCGTAGCTCATAAATCGTGCAACATCTTCCTCTGTATTGTTTTCTAACGTCATGGCGACTCAACTTCCCTTGCTCCGTATCGCAATATACACACCAATCTTTCTTGGTACCATCTTCGACAACCTTCACAACCATTTCGGTATCATCCGGTGCGCTGTGTCCGATTTTGTTCACCTGAAGTGATGCGTCCAAATCCGTCGATGCGTTGCACGATTTTATATGAATTTCAAGATTATCGGTAACACTAGTATCTCGCACCGGTACTTCTGTTTCGTCTTCCATTTCATCATCCGAGTAATTAGATTCAGGTGCGTAAGAGGATCCACTTGAACTATTAACTTCATCAAAGTTTTTACCATGTTGATTATCAAAGTGCGCTGTATCTGTAGATAATGAAATAATCGTTACGTTTGCTAGTACACGGGAAACTAATATTTGTATTAGAATTACCTTCGTTGATATTGTTGTCGATATTTTGGGTGAAATACAATGATCTTCGAAATTATTTGCCGCTGTCGAATCAAGCCTTCAAATATAAAGTGCTTTAAGGAAAAACCATTCACGAAAGCATTGGTTCTATAATATATTGTATAATTAATCCGTATGTATAACTTACTTTTGGAGATCAGGGATACTCATCGACAGATCGTTCATGCTGTTGCAACCTAGCTGTTCTCGATATTGCGGAACCGAATCACCAAGAATTTCTGAATTCTCACAATCGAGTAAATTATTTTTTACTTCGCTGGGTACAATCTCTGGAATATCACCATAGACATGCAATCTGAACTCGCCCCAATTCCATCTGATATCATTATTCAAAGCTGTACTGATATCTGTAAATCAAACAATTTGTAAGAAAGCCTCATATTGCTACATTATTGAAATACATTAGTACAAACGATTCAGACCTTCGTTCGAAATCGTTACTTGTGAGGAATTATTCGGAATGCATGCAAGCTCTCAGAGATATATGGTTTCTCTAACATTCTGTCAGGCTGAAGCAGAAGAGACTCTGAGTTGCACGGGTTCGCTGGACTTGCCTTGGATAAAGTCATGTTATCATCATCACTGCCACTACTTACATTATTGAGACATGTAATAGTATAGGGCTCATAGATGGGCTGATTCAAAACAACCGCGAGCGTGTCTGAAATAAAGTTTATTAATCCGTTGATTTATTATTAATTTGATAATTAATTAACTTATTCAGTTGTGGCAAGAAAGTAGATATACTTTACATATATATGTATGTAATATGCGTATTTTCTGGTCTGTACAATCTGATTTAGTGGCACAATATTGATCAACCAATGGATAAGTTACGTGACTGGACCGATTTCACCGATTTCACCGTTTGACGGCCATTTTGCTTCCATCTCTTCCTCAACGGTTTTATCATTTTTATCTTTACAAAAGCTTTTCTCTTTCACAGTTTCGCTTACAGGGATTTCATCGTTTTCATATTTGAGAGAACATTCCATCTTTTCGGCTTCCTCTGCATCGATTTCATCGTTTTTACGGTCGGCAGATTTTGCCTTTGACTCAGCTCCTTTGGAGCGATTTCTTCGTCTTTATATTGACAAACAACTATGTGTCGAATCTCCGTATTCGGAATGATAGTATCTTTCTCCTTCTCTACTAGTACAGTACCGATGGTTTTTATAAGTATATTACGTTTCGTATAAAGTTATTACTTAACCATATCTACAGGATTTACTTACTCGAAGAAAATTTGATAGATACCTGTGTTTTGGACGGGAGGACTCGATTCAGACGTAGAACTTTGTTTGACAAATGGAGGGAATCGTGCACTGTCGCTTTTCGAAGCGATTTCATCATTTTCGCAATCGGAATCATTTTCCTTCTCCAATTTTGTCTTTAGAGCAATAAGCTCTTGCTCCTTTTCTGTGAATACAAAAACATGCAATAACTTATGGTATGAATAAATATCTTAAATAATAGAGGAAGGAAACGTAAAGAAATTATAGTAATAAATTTCATTTCAAGAAAAAAAAAGATTCTATAAGTATTATTTTTGGCGACGGTCCACAAAATCACCCTTATAACTCAGTCGACTGGTCCCAGTAATAGCCTTTACAACACAGTCACCTGGTCCCAGCAATCACCCATACTACTCAGTCCAATAAATAGTGAAGTAAATTGTGGGAACCGAAGATTAATATAATTATCATTGTATTTGAAGTCGAGAACAATGCCAATCAACACCTAATTGATAGACGAACACTAATTTCCCTTACATTGAGTGAGTTCAGGGATACTATGTCACACAATGTCAAATGAAAACAGTAAACGGATCTTATTTTATTCGCATTACCATGATATGAGCCGTGTTTGTAACCATATGTGACCTTTTAATAGACAGGTAACGTTCGAGTGCGGTTTGTGCATATACATTATGTACTCGTACCTTCATCTTCCCTAGCAAGATTTTATTCACGTTATTCCATCTACATGACGGCGTTGTTTTTTTTTTTTATTCTAAATTTCGTCTACATTCGTAGTACACGGACATAGATGTTCCGTATTGCCACTCTTATATGAACTGAGCTCTAATTACACAAATAATATATAAATCACACTTTGTATGCAACGATTACACCAGCATATCGTTTTCTATCTTTGTACCGAACACTGCAATTCTCTCCTTTCGATATTATATCTTTTTTCTTACAGATATAAAATATTGAAACGTTTCGCGATTTTTATGCACTTTTATTTTTCGCTACGGTGCGCGTCTTTTTCGGCGGCAGAGTGAAATCGCGTGGTTTTACTTTTTATTTCGAGCTTGGGTTATCCTAAACCATCGGTGAGGACTGGTGGCTCGAGGTAGGTTCGTGCTCTGGGCTGGATGTAAAGAGTGATGTTTATTGATTTCTGAGTGTGAGTGGTAGATTCTATTATGGTTTATTCTTTTGTTTGTTTGTGTAAGAGACCTCAGGTTGGATTTTTTTGAGTTGCATCGTCCGTGGTGAACATGCAGTTCATTACCCTTTCATCATCGGTCTTTTATATTTGTAGGGTAATTCTCTGTTTCTTTTCTTTTTGTTATGCTTAAGGCGTTAGTTGTTTGCAATATTTTGTGAGGGGACTGGACTGGAGATTGATGGTTCAGGATGACAATCTCGTGTCGTTAGTACGGATTTTCCTCAGACTCGCGTCCTAGCGCTGTTCTACTCGCCACCGTACTTCCAGAGATGGGATAAATTCCAGTGTTTCGGTCTGGACTCTAATATTCGTACGAAGAAGAGGTCTCGTGCATACGGAGCTCAACACTCAATTTATTTAATTTGGGTTGTCGCGTTTCTACGTGATAATTAAAATTACGTATGCGGATTGATTTCCGGTTATTTAGGGATGTGACTCTATTATTCGTAAAGCGATGAGATATCGCATTTACGGAGCTTAACACTCAATTTTTTTTTTTTTGGGTAGACGCGTTTGCTAATGCGTGATTTCTTAAAACTACGTAAGTGGAAAAATTCCAAGTTTATTTCGGGTTTTGACTCGATTGTTCGTAAAGTGATTAGATATCACCTTTACGGAGCTTAACACTCAATTTATCTAATTTGGGTGATCGCGTTTGCTAATGCACGATTTCCTAAAACTACGTAAGTGGGATAATTCCAAGTTAATTCGGGTTTTGACTCGATCACTCGTAAAGTGATTAGACATCACCTTTACGGAGCTTAACACTCAATTTATCTAGTTTGGGTGATCGCGTTTGCTAATGCACGATTTCCTAAAACTACGTAAGTGGGATAATTCCAAGTTAATTCGGGTTTTGACTCGATCACTCGTAAAGTGATTAGACATCACCTTTACGGAGCTTAACACTCAATTTATCTAATTTGAGTGATCGCGTTTGCTAATGCGCGATTTCTTAAAACTACGTACGTGGATTTGGTCGGTTAGTTACGGGCATTCAGGATACATTTTATGCGGAGCTTCCCGTTCATTGGTGTATTTGTTTTCTACCTGTGTCTATTTGATCTTAAAGGGGTGGGGCCTGCTTAGTTACTACTGCCTGTGCTTGTCCTCATATGGGGCGTTCCGTGGTACCGTCGTAAGACGTACCGGTCGGCCTTGGTTTTGAATCATTGGACGTTTGAACTGGTGGTTTATTGTTTTGATATTGCATAGATAGGAGTAACCGTGTGACTTGCCTTTCAAGGCTCCGCCCTACTGATGTTTTACGCGGTGAGCTTTATAGGGGACTCGCGAGTGTCGTGCCGTGAGGTAGTGTGTGTGTGTGTTCGAATTTACTACCTATCTTACTTGTCTTTGTTATTGTTTGGGGTCCCTGGCTATAGCTTCGCTGTTCGCACAAGACACCGGGCTCGCAGCTATGACCAGCTAACTCTTCCTGGACCCCGGATACTTAAGCCTTTATTCGCGATTAATTAAGCACCTTATCGTACCATTAAGAGGCTTACGATTCGGTTCTTTAATAATTGCGAGCAGCCGAGGTATCCGCAAGTGGCAGGTGGTAACTGGTGCTGGCCCTGACGTGGTCCCACCCACGCAGGTACACCCTACGAATCTGGTGCGCGGTGCACTCAGTCGGGATGCCACTCCCTTGACCTTGTGTCACTCGTGCTTCTTCACACTCCAAGAGACAGATAGCCACGACGCCGTTCGTGGGGACCCGTTAGTGGAGTGTGCCCTGACGCTGTGAGTAGGGGTGGCCAAGCGCAGTGCAGGGGAGCCTTACTCCTCACAGAGTATCCTGATGAGTTCGTTTACTCAACTGACGGCCAAGCGCAATGCAGGGGAATCAATTTGATCGAAAGAACGCGTATCTGTTACATGGGGATTTGACGTGTGATTTTTATGTACGAGGTAGGCTGCCGAGCAGCACTTCGTCTTGACTTATTAATTTTGACAAGAGCCTCGAGGCTTGTCCCGTCGCGGTTTATATAGGTTGGTGGATGGACCCCGGGGGGGGGGGTGTTTTGTGGTCGGTCACGTAATGTTTGTCGCACTTCAATCGCTAGGTGAGAGAGGAGCGGGGTGACGTGTAGGTGTACCGCTATTTCTTGAATTTCTATTCTTAGCCGGGCTTTGTCCTTCTAGGGTTTGAAACGAGGTTTCAGCGAGGTTGAATTTCGTCAGACAACGTTATATTCCTACCTGCTGGAGGTTCAAACTTTTTGCAGGTGGTTTTTGTGGTTTGGTCATGGTTTTTCTATGCTTTAGGCCCATATGGGTCCTTCCCTGCTTCGTATGCCGTTGCCTGTCTGTTTTATTGATAAATATTTGCCAAGGATAATTAATTATTGTTAATTATCTCTTTCTTTGTGAGTTTCTTACAGATTTCTCACTGATTTTTACGTTATTCTTGTTTCCGTGTATTCTCCTGTGTAAGGATTGTCTTTTCCTATATTTGTTTCTTAGTTTTTGTAAAAGATAGGTTTGTTTTATGTGTTTTTCTTAATGTTAATGTTTTATCTGTGAGTGGGGTACGTGGCGAAGCTTCATGCGAAGGTACCCTGTTGATTTGTCTCGGTATTTCGCAGAATCTCAAGAGTTCCATGAATTATTTTCTCTTTTTGCCGTGCTGTGGCGTTCTTGGTGTTCTTGCCTTTTGAGTAGTGTGGCCTATTTGGGTAGTGCCGACTGCGTTAGGCTTGGCCCGGTCTTCGTATATGGCGGGGGCTATTGCGCTGGTCTAGTAGGCCCGGCGTGTGCTTTCTGTTCCGCTTCCTGTCTGGTAACCTTCGTTCGAGGGAGGTTCCCCTTGCGTGCTCTGTTTTGTTTACATGGTGGTCTTCAGGCTAGGCGGGCCTTCTATTTACGCCATTACTTTTAAGGTGTGTACTTACAACTCTACGTATGTACCGTTATATCCATAATTACATAAGTAGTTAAACTAGGCCGATTCAAGCACACCACCCGGGCAGGTGTAAATTTACCTGTGCTCGGTCGGTAATTATCCTAGAAACCCACTTTACCCACAGATGGTAATGACCGCCTGTCGATAATTATCTTATGTCGAAATTGTTATCTGTTAGATGGTTCTACAGTCGGATAGATCAAGATCGATATTTCCATAACGGTTGCATGGTATCCAGTTAGATGGCGCGAGGTTCTGTGTATACTAACTGTAGTCGTGTACTGGCTCAGCCTCCCCTATAGTCGGTAACTCACTAGATCATGGTCGATAAATGCGCCTGCATCTACCGCACCAACGAGCACACTGTACCGATCACTGTAGATAAGTGACCTACTAACTCTCAGTGAGACCTCGGGGGGTATTCGGGATTGAGATATCCTGATATCGGGATATTGGGAGATTCGATACCTTTGTTGATATTTTACCGGCGGTCAGAAATTATCTTACGTCGGTAATTATCTGACGTCGGTACTGTTATAGATGGAGCCACAATCGGATTCTATAGATCACGCTCGATATCCATGGTGAGGGGGGGGGGGGGGCTTTATCATGGTAAGGCAGACGTTATCATGACAAGACAGACTTTCGCTCTGCCGTCATCGCTTTTGGATAGAGCGCACTACAGGGGGATTCGAAAGAATTCGAGATAAATGCATTTAGTATATGAAAACTTGTTTTTATTTTTTAATGTTACAGATAATGCATTTAATCTAATGAAAACTCTTAACAGTAGATTAATATATATATATATATATCTTACAGGTTATGCATTTAACCTAAAAAAATTCTTAATAGATCTTAAATATCTAACTATGAGGTTGATGCTGATTGGATACAAATGTTTTATACACGTTTGATTACATCACCACTTATTGCATTATAATCAACCATTCGATCATGTAAGATTACACAATAGGCCGTGGTTCCCGCCGGAAAATTTGTCTTAGACTCAAATTCTAGACGAACATCTACTGGCGCTTGTTTTAATGCCTCATTCTATTTTGAACAATCGATTACAATTAATGGAGCATACTCGATAAAGTTTTTCCTCGTTAGCAGGGGTTCTCGATCTCTGTTGTAGTATACGGCTTGAAAATTGGCATACACGTTGTACAATACAGAGTATTGATTGTGATTCACATCAAGATTGAGGTTACCGCATGGATAATGTTGTGAGTTGAGAAATAGCTTCACATTGCCAATGTTGCAGTGATCGAAGTAACTAGCATTTGCATTTTTAACCATTCTCCGATTGGTTTGGAAAGCTACAATTACAAACCGGGGCTTTTCCAATTGATTCGATGTTTTGACTGTCCAATTATGTTTCGTTGTGCTTGGAAGTAGAGGATACTCATACATTTCTCAAGTGCGAAAACTCATAGTGATGTCACTTTTAATCTGACTGTATAAACGTATTTTATACTTGTATGACAACATCACATATGGCATCAACCACTCAATTCGTGTAAGTTTAATCTTGAATTCCTCGTAACCGCCAGCTGCAAGATCAGTCTGCACAACTGCGTCAGTATCCGTTCGCGATCTCGTGAGAATGAGCTCGTGTTTTATATTCATAATGATTTTCTGATAGTCTTCAGCAAATCCAAGTATCATGGAGAGTGGGATACAAACATTAAAGTGGCCAGCATCATTAGTGAGTTGTTTGGTTTCCTCGACGTCAAGCCAAGCAGCATTTTCAATCATTGCGCTTCCACCAGGATTGAAGGATGCGTAGCCTTTCATGAGGCTAGTTATACCAACATTCTTACATCTAAAGGGTGATTTTTTAAGAGCTTGAGAACTTTTTTTTAAAAAAAAACGCATAAAATTTGCAAAATCTCATCGGTTCTTTATTTGAAACGTTAGATTGGTCCATGACATTTACTTTTTGAAGATAATTTCATTTAAATGTTGACCGCGGCTGCGTCTTAGGTGGTCCATTCGGAAAGTCCAATTTTGGGCAACTTTTTCGAGCATTTCGGCCGGAATAGCCCGAATTTCTTCGGAAATGTTGTCTTCCAAAACTGGAATAGTTGCTGGCTTATTTCTGTAGACTTTAGACTTGACGTAGCCCCACAAAAAATAGTCTAAAGGCGTCAAATCGCATGATCTTGGTGGCCAACTTACCGGGCCATTTCTTGAGATGAATTGTTCTCCGAAGTTTTCGCTCAAAATGGCCATAGAATCGCGAGCTGTGTGGCATGTAGCGCCATCTTGTTGAAACCACATGTCAACTAAGTTCAGTTCTTCCATTTTTGGCAACAAAAAGTTTGTTAGCATCGAACGATAGCGATCGCCATTCACCGTAACGTTGCGTCCAACAGCATCTTTGAAAAAATACGGTCCAATGATTCCACCAGCGTACAAACCACACCAAACAGTGCATTTTTCGGGATGCATGGGCAGTTCTTGAACGGCTTCTGGTTGCTCTTCACTCCAAATGCGGCAATTTTGCCTATTTACGTAGCCATTCAACCAGAAATGAGCCTCATCGCTGAACAAAATTTGTCGATAAAAAAGCGGACTTTCCGAATGGACCACCTAAGACGCAGCCGCGGTCAACATTTAAATGAAATTATCTTCAAAAAGTAAATGTCATGGACCAATCTAACGTTTCAAATAAAGAACCGATGAGATTTTGCAAATTTTATGCGTTTTTTTTTAAAAAAAAGTTCTCAAGCTCTTAAAAAATCACCCTTTATCAATCTCAATGGCATTGATCTCGTAGCGAATTTCCTCAAACAGATGTAAAATGGCATTGTTCACCAGCTTCGTTGCTGTCACAGCAGCACCGGACGCTTTCAACAATTTACCAAACACATGTAGAGTACTTCGCGAGGGCAAGAGGCATAGATCTTGATGTTGAATGGATATGCGGATTTCATCACTGTTATTGAAGGTTGATGTATAAGGTTGATGTGCATGTATCTCATAATGCGCTACGGATTCGTCGAATGCGACGGCTGATTGCACGCGCAACGCCCCCTCCATTGCAGCAAAATATTACACACGTTATTTTCTGCCACCAACAATAACTCGAAGCCCTAGACTTTTTAGGAATTGAGCGTTGCGACGTGTGATCGTCTTGGGGGCTCGAACGTGACTGGTTGCTCGATGACATTTTAGTCCTCTTTTATATGCCTGCGCCACGTTATTAGTATTATTATTATTATTATTGTTATTGAATATGATTCCCATGATTAGCTATTTGGCTTCGTTAATGTGTAGCCTAACGGTGATAACTTCACCGCGAAAATTAACTAGTTCTCCGTCTTGATCGACTATGCGTAATTGCAGATGATCAATAATCCTCACGGCTATTGGAAGGTAAATGACGTGTGATGGAACTTCAATGATCTTATACCCCGGTGGTACTGCCGGGAAGAATTCATGGATCGTATGAACTTTATGCTCATTGATGTATGCTCCTGAAGTAATATTGCACTCAACTCGCAATGCATTGATTTCCAGAATAGCAACAGATAATTCTGAGCTATGAGAGATAAGAACAGGTAACTCACGATGTGTAAAACCAAGTAGTCTAGCAATCGAATCTTGCGGACAAAAATCAATGTTTTCACTGCACTTTATCACGCTTCGTAGAGTATTGTTATTAGGCTTCAAAATAATGGTAATAGGTTTAGATGCAAGCTGTTCTTGCAAGTACACATCAATGTCTTCAATCTCGTAACTTCCTGTAGATAACACAATCACTTCTTTACCTATATAGATCTTGTTTTCCCCAGTATCGACGTTGGGTATAGAATTAAAAGATAGTAATTCCACTAGCCCAAGGTGATAGTTGCTAGGTGAGAGCTCAATTGGTGTAAAGTATTGTACCTCTAATATAGATGATGTTCCAGATAAACTGAGAGTCAATGAATCTCCCATGATGGTTCACACATCTTAGTTTGGTTTGGCAGTCTTACTTTGAAGTTTTTTATTTTTTTTTATTTGCTCCGAAATGGAAACCAAATCCTGTTTTGTGTGGCTTGAGATAGAGACCTTTACCTAGTGCGATAGCCTCAATCGTCTTATTATGCCTTTGACTTTCCGCCAATTGCTGTGTTGCAGCTTTCGCATCATTTACGGCTTTTACTATTCCAGCAGCGCCACCAACCAATGTACCAGTTGCACTTAATCCAGCAAATAGTGGAATAAGAAGAGGCAAAAATCCTCCAACTTTTTTTGGTACTGGCAGAATACGAGGCACGCGTACATTTTTTTCCCACCAGCTGTCTTGACAGCAGCACGAGCACTCTTTTGTGCCGATCGAATAATTTCTTGCGTGTTAGAACCTGTCGATTTTGAGGCAGCTTTAATTATCTTGAAAAGCGTGGTTGGAGGTTTGGTCTTCCTCTTCCTCTTCTTTGTACCCATGCCAAGCTTAGCCTTTATCTTCATGACGTTTGTAACAGCGTAGGCTGCAACCTTTTCACTTACACGAGCATCGTTTGAAAATACGCGATGCCAAGCCTTGTCAGCTAAAATTTTATCGGCCTTGTTGCGATCCTCAATGTTTTCACGATTCTGTGAGTATGCGATATCGTGTTCCTTGCAGGCTGCGTCTAGAGGATTTATCCCAGGATCACCACGAGCAAGACGTTCCGCTAGTTTCGTGCCTGGTCCACAGTATTGATAGCCCGGTAAATGAAGCTCGATAGGTAGTTTGTTGAGGGCTTTATTTAGCAGACCGCAACCTTTAGGCATGATGCTTACACTAGAAAGAGCAGTGAATGAATGAGGTTCAGAGTATATAAGCACAGTATTTATACCCTAAACCATCAGTCGCTGTCAACATGGATTTCAGAGAGCAACCCCTCTCGCTGCCGGTAATGAATTTTGATAGGCTAGTTGAAAGGAAAAAAGTACGCACACGTCATGGTCCACTATTACCCAACAGTATCCGAGCAGTTTTTTGTAGCCCATCAAATTGTGGAAAGACCAATGCATTGCTCACTCTGATTACACATCCAAATGGATTGAGATTTGAAAATGTATACATATACTCGAAATCATTGAATCAACCAAAGTACAAGTTTCTCGAAAAACTTCTGCAGCCTATGAAGGGTATTGGATTTTTTGCCTTTGGTGAATATGATCAAGTAGTATCACCCGAAGAAGCTAATATTAATTCAATCATGATATTTGATGATATAGCTTGCGAGAAATAAGATAATGTTAGAGCCTTTTACTGTATGGGTAGATATAAGAATATTGACTGCTTCTACTTGTATCAGTCGTATGCACAAATACCTAAGCATTTAGTACGTGATAACGTTAACATGCTTGTAATCTTTCGTCAGGATGATATTAATCTCAAGCATGTTTAGGATGATCACGTAAATACTGACATGACGTACTCGCAGTTTAAAGACTTATGCTCGAAATGTTGGAATCATACCAATCTTGGATTCCTAGTAATTGATAAAGATCGTCAAGGGCTCGACTGTGGTAGATACAGGAAAGGTTTTGACTGCTTTGCTACAAATATATCATGTGTAAAGAGTAAATCTTAATCAGATCATCATGAGCAGTCGAAGCGATAACATCGCCGACGAATTTCGTCGCGTGAGAAAGACGCTTTGTCAAGTAGAAAAAGTTAGAAATGCTATTAAACATTAATACAAGCTTTTAAAAGCTGGTGAGCAGATTATGGAAAAAGCTTGGGGTGTGTTTGAGAATGCTCGAACGCTCTGCCAAGCGTAGCGAGACTGCGCACTGCAAGCTAGCAAGGGCAACTGCTTGCTGTTGCCACTCAGCGGCAGCACCACGCAGGAGCTGTAGATCCCACACTAGGTCAGAGTGCCAAGCTACAGGTCTCTGCGCGCAAGCGCACTACGACCGCTTCGAGAGAAAACGGCTGCTTCGTATAACGCAGCCATCTTACGTTTTGCTCTCGGACAGCTCTCTTCTCCACCGTGTTTCGTGCGTGCTCAAAATAGTTCAGTGCATCTAAATAAGTCTCATCGATAAACTCTGTCGACCTACAGTCTCTACAAACTCATCCATCATATCAGCATTGATATATTGACGTCGGCCAACCAGTACATCAACATATTGGCTCATCGTGTCGTGCACCCAGCGTCAGCTTCACCGCGAGGCCCGGTCGTGACAGCACATCTCATCAAATTACACCGATTAATATAATCGTGTGTGGTAACTAGTTCACCGAAATTTATTCACTCTTTATATGCTTATTTTGATACCTTGTTTTCTATATTTTACTTGTTTTATTTATGTAATTACGTCCACTGCATTTTGACAGGTAGAGCAATAAATGCTACTGTAATCTACATCTGTATACTGACTATTAATTTACCTGCTACAATTTTACAGTCCACTTATCTCCAACATCTGAATTCTCGAACATTTGGTCCTTCGAGCCGGATAGCAGTACTACTAGCTTCATGCTCTATCATCAATGCGTGGACGCACTCTAAGCCAGCGCACCCAGTAGGAACAAGTTCCACCAGCTCACCTCGTCGAAGGACGACCTGACAGCTCAACGAGCCCTAGCACTGTCAGCGGAGTCCACTAGCAGAGCTCCGCAGTAGTGACTCTGCGCATAGACAGGCTCGTCGCAGCTCGACATCTGCATCGGTTGGGTATCGCACAGCTCTGCGGAGTTTTAATTTACTTACCTCTCCTACTTTCGCACTACCAGTGCTCAAAGTGTATCGCTTATTATCCAAATATTAAGTTAGCTCAAACCTAATTAGTACATCTCTCGCAGTATCATGGCAGATAAACCAAAGCTTCCTCAAGGCGGTGACCAAAGCGAGCAGATTTCTGGAAAGAAATTGCTAGCACCACCAGCTATTAATGAGCCACCACCCATACGCTCCAGCTCTCGCTCAAGCTCGCCTGCTCGACTACCAAGCGAGCTTATTTTCAAGGCTCAATCGCAGCAGAGCCGCCTCGATGCCATCGAGCTGGTGCTCCAGGCGCTACCACAAGAAGCAAATGAGACGTCCAACGAAGAGCTCGACTCGCTGTGGGATCAGGTCGACGAGCACCACAAAGCCTTCATCAAAGTACATCAGTACTTTGAAGTAACATGGCCAATTGCTTTCACTGACCACGAATATTTCAGTCGTGGTACGCATCTGGAGGAGGCCAAGCTTACACTCGCTGTGAGGATGGCAATTGCATCGTTGCGAAATCGCTTACCACGCAGTCAACCATCTGCTGCACCTGCAGCACCACTTCAAGCCAAGGCGAAGCTGCCTAATATAAATCTACCAAAGTTTGACGGGAAATATTCTGATTGGCCAGCCTTCAGAGATATGTTCCAGTCTTTAATCGTGAATCAGCAACAGCTGTCCAGTGTAGATATGCTGCATTACCTACGGGGCAGCCTAGCCGGTAGTGCAGCACAGCTCATCGCTGGCTTAGCACTCACAGGTGAGTCCCTGCAGCCGTCATGGGAAATTCTGACGAACAGATATGAGAATAAACGGCTGTTAATGGAAGAGCGCCTCGACAGCATTTTTGCCGTCACCACACCTTATGAGAGAGACGCGACGTCTTTATCCGAAATTATTGCGACAGTGTCTGAAGCAGACACCGTTCTCAGAGGCCTCAGCAGCACTGATCAGCTCTGGGATTGCATATTGGTCCATCATGTGGCAAGAAAACTGGGTAGGCTGACACGGGAAGCATGAGAGACATCACTTGGAGCTTCGCAGGATTTTCCACCATTCAGCGAGCTCAAGGAGTTTGTCACATCCCGCGTCAGGGCACTCGAAAGAATCGAGGCGACTCCAAATCAACCGGGCATTAACACCAAGGCCTCTACATCAAAGGCGTCTTCAAACTCATCTAAAGGGTCAGTAAGACCCAGTACAGCTCATCACACGGCTGCTCGGGGGGCACCAGTCAAGGAAGCACGCAGGGAGTGAACTGATAAAACCTACCCCTGTGATTGTTGCCGATCTCGAGACCATTACGTGGTGATGTGCCCAGAGTTTCGAGAACGTAATATCACTGAACGTCGTAAGGTGGTCGACAAGAGCCGTCTATGCTATAACTGCTTAGGAAGACACAACGCGGCTTCGTGCCGCTCAACCAGGAGGTGTAAGGAGTGTGGTGCCAAGCATCATACCATGCTCCACCAGGAGTCATCATCCAGCTCAAAGCTGCTGCCATCAGCTACGTCTGCTCAACCTGCAGCTCAATGAGATGGGGGTGCAGTCGTCCAGAACTCAGAACTGCTCAACAAAGTCAGCTCGTCGCTCCTCGCAACTGCTTTAGCACTAATTAAAACAACAGTTTCAACTCATCAAGTTCGGCTGCTCATAGATCCAGGATCGGAACTATCTTTCGTGGCAGAAAGTCTCGGTAGTCAGCTGAAACTAACACGTCAGCGCGCATCTATTCCGATCTTTGGTATTGGTGGCAAGAGATCAGCTCAACCACGCGGCTTGACTCAGCTCACTCTTCATTCTCTGCACACAGCCGCTATCGTCACCATGAATGCTCACATCCTCAGAACTTTAACGGTGATATTACCATCTGTGGAAATACAGAATCAGACGTGGCCTCACATCAACAAGCTCAAATTGGCAGACTCAGAATTTCTACGCCCTCGATCAATCGACATCATCATCGGGGCCGATGTTTATGGGCAGATCATTAAGCCTAATATCATCAGGAACTCACCGTCAATGCCAATTGCTCAGCTGTCGGTGTTCGGATGGCTGGTACTTGGACCAATTGATTCGACACAACCGCTTGCCAGTTCATTCCATCATGCCCACCTGCAACACGAGGAACAAGCACTTCAAGAATCTCTCATGAAGTTCTGGGTCCAAGAGGAATTACCAGCCAACACTGACAGCTCACTCACACCTGAAGAACAGGAGTATGAGGATCACTTCAGGTCGACGCATAGGCGTGACTCTACAGGGAGGTACATCGTCAGGATTCCGCTCAAATCACCGGCAACGATCTTGGGGAGTTCATTTTCGACGGCTCATCACTGTCTGTCTCGAGTTTTAAAACGACTCTCGAGGGATGACGAATTCAAACAACTTTACCATCAATTCATGGCAGAATACGAGCAGCTCGGTCACATGGAGAAGGCGCCAGCATTACCATCAAGTGCAGTGCATTATTATCTGCCGCATCATGGAGTTCTCAGGCCAGCGAGTACCACTACAAAATTGCGAGTGGTGTTCAATGGCTCAAGTGCAACAACATCTGGGTTCTCCTTAAACGACATAATGCATACTGGTGCCAATCTGCTGCTCAACATCTCAGACGTGCTCATTTGGATTCGTCATCATCGCCACATCTTCGCTACGGACATCACCAAGATGTACCGACAGATCCTGGTACACGAAAAGGATTGCAATTTGCAAAGAATACTGTGGATCAATGACCAGCTCGAGGAGGTGCCATACCGGCTGAAAACTGTCACCTACGGCACCAAAGCTGCACCTTTTCTGGCAGTTCGGGCACTAATCCAGCTCGTGGAAGACGAAGGTATGAGATTTCCACTCGCGGTGCCATCTATCACGCATGGCCGTTATGTGGATGACATTTTTGGAGGAGCAGACACAGTAGAACAGCTCAATCAGATTGCTCAACAGCTAAAGAAGTTGTGCATGGCGGGCGGATTCTCGCTTGCCAAGTGGCACGCAACAGACTCGGAAATACTCACCAGCATTGCTGCTACCGAGTCATCTTGCTCAGAAATTATATTGGACGACTGCTCAACCAAAATACTTGGACTTACATGGCTTCTGCACGAAGATCAGTTCGTGTTTTCAAGCCGGTTCAGCTCAGCACCTGCAAACTTCAACAAGCGTCTCGTTCTATCTGAAGTGGCTCAGATATTTGATCCACTCGGGTTCATCTCACCTATTGTGATACGTGCCAAAATGCTTTTGCAGGAGCTTTGGCTGCACAAGCTCAAATGGGTTGAGCCACTGCCATCCCACGTCTCATCACGTTGGCTAGCAATCGGGGAGGATCTCGCACACTTGGCCAAGATCTCAATTCCTCGTTGGTTCAACTCATGGAGTGGCTCCACAGTGGAGTTGCATGGATTTTCAGATGCCTCTCAGCTAGGTATGTCGGCAGTGGTATACATCACTGTCATCTCACCGTCCGCAACAAAAGTGACGTCACTCGTGTGCTCAAAAACCAAAGTTGCACCGCTCAAAAAGCTCGCCATACCCCGGTTGGAGCTCACGGCAACGCTGCTTCTAGCCAAGCTCGTCTCTAGTGTTCAAGCCACACTCAAATTGAACATTGTATCTACTCATCTGTGGACGGATTCATCAGTCACGCTCATGTGGATCAAAGCTCATCCGTCGCGTTGGAAGGATTATGTTAGGAACCGAGTCACTCAAATACAAGATCTTACAGAGCATGCTCAGTGGCGACATGTTCCTGGCGTTTCCAATCCTGCAGACTGTGCCTCTAGAGGCATAACCACAGAACAACTCAAAGCTCATCCCTTGTGGTGGACGGGGCCACCATGGCTCAATGAATCTCAAGAATCATGGCCTGCACAGCCTGCACTGGCCGAAAACCTAGGTGTGTTGAAGTCTCGGCCAGGAGTATCCCTTGTGGTGGCTACATCGAATCAGGACTTTCATTGGGATCTGGTGGACAGGTATTCATCGCTCAACAAGTTGTATCGGCTCACAGCTCTCTGTTCGAGAGTCATAGCACGGCTCAAGAGGATACCTGGCTCAACACCAGTCACGCTCATCTCAGCACGTATGATCGACGAAGTGAAGATTTTTTGGGTCAAGGCAACCCAGGCAGCTTACTTTTCGCACGAGCTCAAAGTGATGTCATCTGGTATGCTGCTGCCAACCTCTCATCCTTTCAGTAGGCTCACAGCCTACCTCGATCAACAAGGCGTAATCAGGGTGGGAGGACGGCTTAAACAATCTGAACTCAACTTTGTAACGTGTCATCCTGCAATTTTGCCTCGTCAGTCTTGCCTCTCATCACTTATTCTAGACCAAGCTCATAAGCGCACGTTTCATGGCGGAACTCAGCTCACTTTAGCGCAAGTTCGACAAGCTCACTGGATCATTGGGGGTAGAGCTCCAGTCAAGGCTCACATCTTGCACTGTGTAGTGTGTGCTCGGCAGAGAGGGATCCGTGCTCAACAACTAATGGGTCAGCTACCTCTCTCTCGAGTCACACCTGCACAGCCGTTCACAGAGACTGGAGTTGACTACGCAGGTCCACTCACACTCAAGACATGGAGAGGGCGAGGGGCCAAAACACACAAGGGCTGGATTTGTGTCGTTGTGTGCATTGCCACGACGGCATTACATCTGGAGGCCGTCACTGACTGTTCAACCGACGCATTCCTTGCTGCTTTTCGACGCTTCTCGGCCCGACGAGGAATACCTCACGCTCTCAGCTCAGATTGTGGTACGAACTTCATCGGAGCTAGCAAAGAGCTGCGACGACTATTCACATCATGCTCATCTGAACATCTCATCGTTGCAAATGCTCTCTCACAGGATCGTGTACAATGGCGGTTCAACCCTCCAGCAGCACCCCACATGGGTGGCAAATGGGAAGCAGCAGTGAAGTCGGTGAAGCATCACCTCCGTCGGACGGTGGGTGAAACAATCCTAACCTACGAGGAGTTGACGACACTGCTGACTGAAATTGAGGCTGCTCTACTCAAGGCCTTTGGAACCTCTCAGCGACGATCCTGAAGACGTGTCAGCTCTAACACCAGGGCATTTTCTCACTGGCAGCGCACTTACCACGATCCCAGAACCATCTCTAAAGGATCTGGCGATCGCAAGGCTCTCTCGATGGCAGCTCATACAGCAGAAATTTCAAAGTTTCTGGGCTCAGTGGTCTGCTCATTATCTCCAGCGTCAACAGGCAATTTCGAAATGGCATCACCCAAACAACAACATCCAGATCGGTTCACTTGTTTTGCTCACGGATGAGCGTTTTCCACCATGCAAGTGGCCACTTGCACGAGTGATTGCGCTGCATCCTAGCAATGACGGGCTCACAAGAGTGGTGACCATTAAGACAGCTACGGCAACGCTCACACGGCCCATTGCCAAGCTTGCAGTGCTTCCAGTTCCCTCAGCAGAACATCACGTTGAGGAGAATCAGCAACCACATTGCTGATGGCGGGCGGAATGTTTGAGAATGCTCGAACGCTCTGCCAAGCGTAGCGAGACTGCGCACTGCAGGCTAGCAAGGGCAACTGCTTGCTGTTACCACTCAGCGGCAGCACCACGCAGGAGCTGTAGATCCCACACTAGGTCAGCGTGCCAAGCTACAGGTCGCTGCGCGCAAGCGCACTAGGACCGCTTGGAGAGAAAACGGCTGCTTCGTATAACGCAGCCATCTTGCATTTTACTCTCGGACAGCTCTCTTCTCCACCGTGTTTCGTGCGTGCTCAAAATAGTTCAGTGCATCTAAATAAGTCTCATCGATAAACTCTGTCGACCTACAGTCATATCAGCATTGATATATTGACGTCGGCCAACCAGTACATCAACATATTGGCTCATCGTGTCGTGCACCCGGCGTCAGCTTCACCGCTAGGCCCGGTCGTGACAGCATAACTCATCAAATTACACCGATTAATATAATCGTGTGTGGTAACTAGTTCACCGAAATTTATTCACTCTTTATATGCTTATTTTGATACCTTGTTTTCTATATTTTACTTGTTTTATTTATGTAATTACATCCACTGCATTTTGACAGGTAGAGCAATAAATGCTACTGTAATCTACATCTGTATACTGACTATTAATTTACCTGCTACAATTTTACAGTCCACTTATCTCCAACATCTGAATTCTCGAACAGGGTGAAACATTCAAACCAATCGTGAAGCCGCTTAAAAAACTTGTTAATGCTACTGACATAAATACACATGAAATAAAAAATAATGGATTCCCAAGAAAGAGAAGGAGGAGAAGGAGGAGGAGGAGGGTGAGGAAGATGCATCTCAAAATGAAGAGCAGGATAATTCATTTAAAACTGCATTCACCGATGATGATGATAATAATGATAATAATGATGATGATGATGATGATGATGATGATGATGATGATGATGATGATGATGATGATGATGATGATGATGATGATGATGATGATGATGATGATGATGATGATGATGATGATGATGATGATGATGATGATGATGATGATGATGATGATGATGATGATGATGATGATGATGATGATGATGATGATGATGATGATGATGATGAGAAAGCATCAACAAACAAAAAATCTGATCAACCATATTCAACTATTGAAAACTATTTCAACTTACTCGATAAAAATCGTAAAAAGTACCTCGATATGACTTATGGAGTTCGAAAGCTACCAGATGATACACTTATGATTGGTGATTCCACCGTAAGATTTAGTAACGAATACGTTACTATTAATGATAACAACAACAAAAAGTATGATAAGACCATTGGTTTGCTTGAACTGCTGTTCAGAAAAGATCCCAATCAGAATTTCATAGGCAATGAAGATGTAAATGTGTTATTTAAATTCGAATAGAATTTCAAGTTTCAAGTAACTTTTTATTGATTTCTTGTCTTCTCCGATACATTTATAGATGTGTTATTTTGATTAGAATAGAATTTTAAGTTTCAAGTAATTTTTTACTGATTTATTGTTTTCTGCGATGGATTTTTAGATGTGTTATTTTGATTAGAATACAATTTTGAATTTCAAGTAATTTTTAATTGATTTATTGTCTTCTCTGATAGATTTATAGATGTGGTATTTTGATTAGAATAGAATTTTAAGTTTTACGTAATTTTTTATTGATTCATTCTCTTCTCCGAAAGATTTATAGATGTGTTATTTTCATTAAAATAGAATTTTAAGTTTCGAGTAATTTTTTATTGGTTTATTGCCTCCTCAGAATAATTTATAGATGTCTTACTTTGATTAGAATAGAATTTTAAGTTTTAAGTAATTTTTTATTGATTTATTATCTTCTCCGATAAAATTATACATGTGTTATTTTAATGAGAAAAGGTTTTAAGTTTAAAGTTATTTTTTATTGATTTATTGTCTTCTCCGATAGATTTATAGATGTGTTATTCTAATTAGAATAGAATTTGAAGTTTCAAGTAACTTTTAATTGATTTCTTGTCTTCTCCGATAGATTTATGAATGTGTTATTTTGATTAGAATGAAATTTTAAATTTCAGGTAATTTTTTAATGATTTATTGTCTTCTCCGATAGATTTATAGACGTGTTATTTTGATTAGAATAGAATTATAAGTTTCAAGTATATTTTTATTGATTTATTGTCTTTTCCGATAATCGTATAGATATGTTATTTTGATTAGAATAAAAGATTTTATTTTCAAGTAATTTTTTATTGAATTATTATCTTCCCGATAAATGTATATCTGTGTTATTTTGGTTAGAATAGAATTTTGAGTTTTACATAATTTTTTATTGATTCATTCTCTTCTCCGATAGATTTATTGATGTGTTATTTTGATTAGAATAAAATTTTAAGTTTTACGTAATTTTTTATTGATTTATTGTTTTCTCCGATAGATTTATAGATGTGTTATTTTGATTAAAATAGAATTTTAAGTTTCAAGTAATTTTTTACTGATTTATTGTGTTCTGCGATGGATTTTTAGATGTGTTATTTTAATTAGAATACAATTTCAAATTTCAAGCAATTTTTAATTGATTTATTGTCTTCTCTGATAGATTTATAGATGTGGTATTTTGATTAGAATAGAATTTTAAGTTTCAAGTAACTTTTTATTGATTGATTGTCTTCTCCGATAGATTTTTTGATGTGTTATTTTGATTAGAATAGAATTTTAACTTTTAAGTCATTTTTTATTCATTTTTTGACTTCTCCGATACATTTATAGATGTGTTATTTTAATTCGAATAGAATTTTAAATTTTAAGTAACTTTTTATTGATTTCTTGTCTTCTCCAATACATTTATACATGTGTTATTTTGATTAGAATAAAATTTAAAGTTTCAAGTAATTTTTTATTGGTTTATTGTTTTCTCCGATAAATTTATAGATGTGTTATTTTGATTAAAATATAATTTTAAGATTCAAGTAATTTTTTACTGATTTATTGTAATCTGCGATGGATTTTAAGATGTGTTATTTTGATTAGAATAGAATTTTAAGTTTCAAGTAACTTTTTATTGATTGATTGTCTTCTCCGATAGATTTTTTGATGTGTTATTTTGATTGGAATAGAATTTTTACTTTCAAGTAATTTTTTATTCATTTTTTGACTTCTCCGATACATTTATAGATGTGTTATTTTAATTCGAATAGAATTTTAAATTTCAAGTAACTTTTTATTGATTTCTTGTGTTCTCCAATACATTTATACATGTGTTATTTTGATTAGAATAGAATTTGAAGTTTTACGTAATTTTTTATTGATTTATTCTCTTCTCCGATAGATTTATAGATGTGTTATTTTGATTAAAACAGAATTTTAAGTTTCAAGTAATTTTTTATTGATTTTTTGTCTTCTCCGATAATCTTATAGATAAGTTATTTTGATTGGAATAGAATTTTTATTTTCAAGTAATTTTTTATTGATTTTTTGTCTTCTCCGATAAATTTTTAGATGTGTTATTTTGATTAGAATAGAATTTTAAGTTTCAAGTAACTTTTTATTGATTTATTGTCTTCTCCGATAATCTTATAGATATGTTATTTTGATTGGAATGGAAATTTTATTTTCAAGTAATTTTTCATTTATTTATTGTCGTCTCCGATAAAATAAGACGTGTTTTTTTAGTAGAATAGAATTTTAAGTTTTAAGTAATTTTTTATTGATTTATTATCTTCCAGTCAAATGTATATCTGTGTTATTTTGAATAGAATAGAATTTTAAGTTTTACGTAATTTTTTATTGATTTATTCTCTTCACCGATAGATTTATAGATGTGTTATTTTGATTGTAAATAGAATTTTAAGTTTCAAGTAATTTTTTATTGGTTTATTGTCTTCTCCGATACATTTTTTGATGTGTTATTTTGATTAGAATAGAATTTCAACTTTCAAGTGATTTTTTATTGATTTATTGTTTTCTCCGACAGATTTATAGATGTGTTATTTTGATTAGAATAGAATTTCAAATTTCAAGTAATTTTTTATTGATTTTTCGTCTTCTCCGATAAATTAATGGTTGTGTTATTTTAATTAGAATAGAATTTTAAGTTTTAAGAAATTTCTTAATGATTTTTTGTCTTCTCCGATACATTTATAGATGTGTTATTTTAATTCGAATAGAATTTTTTATTTCAAGTAACTTTTTATTGATTTCTTGTCTTCTCCGATACATTTATAGATGTGTTATTTTGATTAGAATAGAATTTTTAGTTTCAAGTAATTTTGTATTGATTTATCGTCTTCTCCGATAAATGTATACATGTGTTATTTTGATTAGAACAGAATATTGAGTTTTAAGTAATTTTTTATTGATTAATTATCTTCTCCGATAAATTTATAGATGTGTTATTTTGATTAGAATAGAATTTGTCTTCTCCGATAAATTTATAGATCTGTTATTTTGATTAGAATAGAATTTTAAGTTTCAAGTAATTTTTTACTGATTTATTGTGTTCTGCGATAGATTTTTAGATGTGTTATTTTGAGTAGAATACAATTTCAAATTTCCAGCAATTTTTAATTGATTTATTGTCTTCTCTGATAGATTTATAGATGTGGTATTTTGATTAGAATAAAATTTGAAGTTTTAAGTAACTTTTTATTGATTTATTGTCTTCTCCGATAATCTTATAGATATGTTATTTTGATTAGAATAGAATTTTTATTTTCAAGTAATTTTTCATTTATTTATTGTCTTCTCCGAGAAAATTAGACGTGTTATTTTAGTAGAATGGAATTTTAAGTTTTAAATCATTTTTTATTGAATTATTATCTTCCCGATAAAAGTATATCTGTGTTATTTTGATTAGAATAGAATTTTAAGTTTTACGTAATTTTTTATTCATTCATTCTCTTCTCCGATAAATTTATAGATGTGTTATATTGATTAAAATAGAATTTTAAGTTTCAAGTAATTTTTTATTGGTTTATTGTCTTCTCCGATACATTTATAGATGTGTTATTTTGATTAGAATAGAATTTTAAGTTTCAAGTACTTTTTATTGATTGATTGTCTTCTCCAATATATTTTTAGATGTGTTATTTTGATTAGAACAAAATTTCAAGTTTTAAGTAATTTTTTATTGATTTTTTGTTTTCTCCAATAGATTTATAGATGTGTTATTTTAATTAGAATAGAATTTTAAGTTTCACGTAACTTTTTATTGATTTATTATCTTCTCCGATAAAATTATACATGTGTTATTTTGATTAGAAAATATTTTTAAGTTTCAAGTTATTTTTATTGATTGATTGTCTTCTCCGATACATTTATAAATGTGTTATTTTAATTCGAATAGAATTTCGAGTTTCAAGTAACTTTTTATTGATTTCTTGTCTTCTCCGACACATTTATAGATGTGTTATTTTGATTAGAATAGAATTTTAAGTTTCAAGTAATTTTTTACTGATTTATTGTTTTCTGCGATAGATTTTTAGATGTGTTATTTTGATTAGAATACATTTTTAAATTTCAAGTATTTTTTAATTGATTTAATGTCTTCTCTAATAGATTTATAGATGTGGTATTTCGATTAGAATAGAATTTTAAGTTTCAAGAAATTTTTCATTTATGTATTGTCTTCTCCGATAAAATTAGACGTGTTATTTTGGTAGAATAGAATTTTAAGTTTTAAGTAATTTTTTATTGATTTATTATCTTCCCGATAAATGTATATCTGTGTTATTTTGATTAGAATAGAATTTGAAGTTTTACGTCATTTTTTATTGATTTATTCTCTTCTCCGATAGATTTATAGATGTGCTATTTTGATTAAAATAGAATTTTAAGTTTCAAGTAATTTTTTAAGGTTTATTGTCTTCTCCGAGAAAATTAGACGTGTTATTTAAGTAGAATAGAATTTCAAGTTTTATGTAATTTTTTATTGAATTATTATCTTCCCGATAAATGTATATCTGTGTTATTTCGATTAGAATAGAATTTTAAGTTTTACGTAATTTTTTATTGATTCATTCTCTTCTCCGATAAATTTATAGATGTGTTATTTTGATTAAAATAGAATTTTAAGTTTCAAGTAATTTTTTATAGGTTTATTGTCTTCTCCGATACATTTATAGATGTGTTATTTTAATTCGAATAGAATTTTAAGTTTCAAGTAACTTGTTATTGATTTCTTGTCTTCTCCGATACATTTATAGATGTGTTATTTTGATTAGAATAGAATTTTAAGTTTCAAGTACTTTTTCTTGATTGATTGTTTTCTCCGATATATTTTTAGATGTGTTATTTTGATTAGAACAGAATTTTAAGTTTTAAGTAATTTTTTATTGATTTTTTGTCTTCTCCAATAGATTTATAGATGTGTTATTTTAATTAGAATAGAATTTTAAGTTTCACGTAACTTTTTATTGATTTATTATCTTCTCCGATAAAATTATACATGTGTTATTTTGATTAGAAAATATTTTTAAGTTTCAAGTAATTTTTATTGATTGATTGTCTCCTCCGATACATTTATAAATGTGTTATTTTAATTCGAATAGAATTTCAAGTTTCAAGTAACTTTTTATTGATTTCTTGTCTTCTCCGATACATTTATAGATGTGTTATTTTGATTAGAATAAAATTTCAAGTTTCAAGTAATTTTTTACTGATTTATTGTTTTCTGCGATGGATTTTTAGATGTGTTATTTTGATTAGAATACAATTTTGAATTTCAAGTAATTTTTAATTGATTTATTGTCTTCTCTGATAGATTTATAGATGTGGTATTTTGATTAGAATGGAATTTTAAGTTTTACGTAATTTTTTATTGATTCATTCTCTTCTCCGATAGATTTATAGATGTGTTATTTTCATTAAAATAGAATTTTAAATTTCGAGTAATTTTTTATTGGTTTATTGCCTCCTCAGAATAATTTATAGATGTCTTACTTTGATTAGAATAGAATTTTAAGTTTTAAGTAATTTTTTATTGATTTATTATCTTCTCCGATAAAATTATACATGTGTTATTTTTATTAGAAAAGATTTTTAAGTTTAAAGTTATTTTTTATTGATTTATTGTCTTCTCCGATAGATTTATAGATGTGTTATTCTAATTGGAATAGATCTTTAAGTTTCAAGTAACTTTTAATTGATTTCTTGTCTTCTCCGATAGATTTATGAATGTGTTATTTTGATTAGAATGAAATTTTAAATTTCAGGTAATTTTTCAATGATTTATTGTCTTCTCCGATAGATTTATAGACGTGTTATTTTGATTAGAATAGAATTATAAATTTCAAGTATATTTTTATTGATTTATTGTCTTTTCCGATAATCGTATAGATATGTTATTTTGATTAGAATAGAAATATTTATTTACAAGTAATTTTTCATTTATTTATTGTCTTCTCCGGAAAAATTAAGAGCGTTATTTTAGTAGAATCGAGTTTTAAGTTTCAAGTAATTTTTTATTGAATTATTATTTTCCCGATAAATGTATATCTGTGTTATTTTGATGAGATTAGAATTTTGAGATTTACATAATTTTTTATTGATTCATTTTCTTCTCCGATACTCTTATAGATATGTTATTTTGATTGGAATAGAATTTTTATTTTTAACCAATTTTTCATTTATTTATTGTCTTCTCCGAGAAAATTAGACGTGTTATTTTAGTAGAATAGAATTTTAAGATTTAAGTAATTTTTTATTGAATTGTTATCTTCCCGATAAATGTATATCTGTGTTATTTTGATTAGAATAGAATTTTAAGTTTTACGTAATTTTTTATTGATTCATTCTCTTCTCCGATAAATTTATAGATGTGTTATTTTGACTAAAATAAAATTTTAAGTTTCAAGTAATTTTTTATTGGTTTATTGTCTTCTCCGATACATTTTTAGATGTGTTATTATAATTCGAATGGAATTTTAAATTTCAAGTAACTTGTTATTGATTTCTTGTCTTCTCCGATACATTCATAGATGTGTTATTTTGATTAGAATAGAGTTTTAAGTTTCAAGTAATTTTTATTGATTGATTGTCTTCTCCGTTATATTTTTAGATGTGTTATTTTGATTAGAATACATTTTTAAATTTCAAGTATTTTTTAATTGATTTATTGTCTTCTCTAATAGATTTATAGATGTGGTATTTCGATTAGAATAGAATTTTAAGTTTCAAGAAATTTTTCATTTATGTATTGTCTTCTCCGATAAAATTAGACGTGTTATTTTGGTAGAATAGAATTTTAAGTTTTAAGTAATTTTTTATTGATTTATTATCTTCCCGATAAATGTATATCTGTGTTATTTTGATTAGAATAGAATTTGAAGTTTTACGTCATTTTTTATTGATTTATTCTCTTCTCCGATAGATTTATAGATGTGCTATTTTGATTAAAATAGAATTTTAAGTTTCAAGTAATTTTTTAAGGTTTATTGTCTTCTCCGAGAAAATTAGACGTGTTATTTAAGTAGAATAGAATTTCAAGTTTTATGTAATTTTTTATTGAATTATTATCTTCCCGATAAATGTATATCTGTGTTATTTCGATTAGAATAGAATTTTAAGTTTTACGTAATTTTTTATTGATTCATTCTCTTCTCCGATAAATTTATAGATGTGTTATTTTGATTAAAATAGAATTTTAAGTTTCAAGTAATTTTTATAGGTTTATTGTCTTCTCCGATACATTTATAGATGTGTTATTCAAATTCGAATAGAATTTTAAGTTTCAAGTAACTTGTTATTGATTTCTTGTCTTCTCCGATACATTTATAGATGTGTTATTTTGATTAGAATAGAATTTTAAGTTTCAAGTACTTTTTCTTGATTGATTGTTTTCTCCGATATATTTTTAGATGTGTTATTTTAATTAGAATAGAATTTTAAGATTTAAGTAATTTTTTATTGAATTGTTATCTTCCCGATAAATGTATTACTGTGTTATTTTGATTAGAATAGAATTTTAAGTTTTACGTAATTTTTTATTGATTCATTCTCTTCTCCGATAAATTTATAGATGTGTTATTTTGACTAAAATAGAATTTTAAGTTTCAAGTAATTTTTTATTGGTTTATTGTCTTCTCCGATACATTTTTAGGTGTGTTATTATAATTCGAATGGAATTTTAAATTTCAAGTAACTTGTTATTGATTTCTTGTCTTCTCCGATACATTCATAGATGTGTTATTTTGATTAGAATAGAGTTTTAAGTTTCAAGTAATTTTTATTGATTGATTGTCTTCTCCGTTATATTTTTAGATGTGTTATTTTGATTAGAATACATTTTTAAATTTCAAGTATTTTTTAATTGATTTATTGTCTTCTCTAATAGATTTATAGATGTGGTATTTCGATTAGAATAGAATTTTAAGTTTCAAGAAATTTTTCATTTATGTATTGTCTTCTCCGATAAAATTAGACGTGTTATTTTGGTAGAATAGAATTTTAAGTTTTAAGTAATTTTTTATTGATTTATTATCTTCCCGATAAATGTATATCTGTGTTATTTTGATTAGAATAGAATTTGAAGTTTTACGTCATTTTTTATTGATTTATTCTCTTCTCCGATAGATTTGTAGATGTGCTATTTTGATTAAAATAGAATTTTAAGTTTCAAGTAATTTTTTAAGGTTTATTGTCTTCTCCGAGAAAATTAGACGTGTTATTTAAGTAGAATAGAATTTCAAGTTTTATGTAATTTTTTATTGAATTATTATCTTCCCGATAAATGTATATCTGTGTTATTTCGATTAGAATAGAATTTTAAGTTTTACGTAATTTTTTATTGATTCATTCTCTTCTCCGATAAATTTATAGATGTGTTATTTTGATTAAAATAGAATTTTAAGTTTCAAGTAATTTTTTATAGGTTTATTGTCTTCTCCGATACATTTATAGATGTGTTATTCAAATTCGAATAGAATTTTAAGTTTCAAGTAACTTGTTATTGATTTCTTGTCTTCTCCGATACATTTATAGATGTGTTATTTTGATTAGAATAGAATTTTAAGTTTCAAGTACTTTTTCTTGATTGATTGTTTTCTCCGATATATTTTTAGATGTGTTATTTTGATTAGAATAGAATTTTAAGATTTAAGTAATTTTTTATTGAATTGTTATCTTCCCGATAAATGTATTACTGTGTTATTTTGATTAGAATAGAATTTTAAGTTTTACGTAATTTTTTATTGATTCATTCTCTTCTCCGATAAATTTATAGATGTGTTATTTTGACTAAAATAGAATTTTAAGTTTCAAGTAATTTTTTATTGGTTTATTGTCTTCTCCGATACATTTTTAGATGTGTTATTATAATTCGAATGGAATTTTAAATTTCAAGTAACTTGTTATTGATTTCTTGTCTTCTGCGATACATCCATAGATGTGTTATTTTGATTAGAATAGAGTTTTAAGTTTCAAGTAATTTTTATTGATTGATTGTCTTCTCCGTTATATTTTTAGATGTGTTATTTTGATTAGAATACATTTTTAAATTTCAAGTATTTTTTAATTGATTTATTGTCTTCTCTAATAGATTTATAGATGTGGTATTTCGATTAGAATAGAATTTTATGTTTCAAGAAATTTTTCATTTATGTATTGTCTTCTCCGATAAAATTAGACGTGTTATTTTGGTAGAATAGAATTTTAAGTTTTAAGTAATTTTTTATTGATTTATTATCTTCCCGATAAATGTATATCTGTGTTATTTTGATTAGAATAGAATTTGAAGTTTTACGTCGGTTTTTATTGATTTATTCTCTTCTCCGATAGATTTATAGATGTGCTATTTTGATTAAAATAGAATTTTAAGTTTCAAGTAATTTTTTAAGGTTTATTGTCTTCTCCGAGAAAATTAGACGTGTTATTTAAGTAGAATAGAATTTCAAGTTTTATGTAATTTTTTATTGAATTATTATCTTCCCGATAAATGTATATCTGTGTTATTTCGATTAGAATAGAATTTTAAGTTTTACGTAATTTTTTATTGATTCATTCTCTTCTCCGATAAATTTATAGATGTGTTATTTTGATTAAAATAGAATTTTAAGTTTCAAGTAATTTTTTATAGGTTTATTGTCTTCTCCGATACATTTATAGATGTGTTATTTTAATTCGAATAGAATTTTAAGTTTCAAGTAACTTGTTATTGATTTCTTGTCTTCTCCGATACATTTATAGATGTGTTATTTTGATTAGAATAGAATTTTAAGTTTCAAGTACTTTTTCTTGATTGATTGTTTTCTCCGATATATTTTTAGATGTGTTATTTTGATTAGAACAGAATTTTAAGTTTTAAGTAATTTTTTATTGATTTTTTGTCTTCTCCAATAGATTTATAGATGTGTTATTTTAATTAGAATAGAATTTTAAGTTTCACGTAACTTTTTATTGATTTATTATCTTCTCCGATAAAATTATACATGTGTTATTTTGATTAGAAAATATTTTTAAGTTTCAAGTAATTTTTATTGATTGATTGTCTCCTCCGATACATTTATAAATGTGTTATTTTAATTCGAATAGAATTTCAAGTTTCAAGTAACTTTTTATTGATTTCTTGTCTTCTCCGATACATTTATAGATGTGTTATTTTGATTAGAATAAAATTTTAAGTTTCAAGTAATTTTTTACTGATTTATTGTTTTCTGCGATGGATTTTTAGATGTGTTATTTTGATTAGAATACAATTTTGAATTTCAAGTAATTTTTAATTGATTTATTGTCTTCTCTGATAGATTTATAGATGTGGTATTTTGATTAGAATGGAATTTTAAGTTTTACGTAATTTTTTATTGATTCATTCTCTTCTCCGATAGATTTATAGATGTGTTATTTTCATTAAAATAGAATTTTAAATTTCGAGTAATTTTTTATTGGTTTATTGCCTCCTCAGAATAATTTATAGATGTCTTACTTTGATTAGAATAGAATTTTAAGTTTTAAGTAATTTTTTATTGATTTATTATCTTCTCCGATAAAATTATACATGTGTTATTTTTATTAGAAAAGATTTTTAAGTTTAAAGTTATTTTTTATTGATTTATTGTCTTCTCCGATAGATTTATAGATGTGTTATTCTAATTAGAATAGATCTTTAAGTTTCAAGTAACTTTTAATTGATTTCTTGTCTTCTCCGATAGATTTATGAATGTGTTATTTTGATTAGAATGAAATTTTAAATTTCAGTTAATTTTTCAATGATTTATTCTCTCCTCCGATAGATTTATAGACGTGTTATTTTGATTAGAATAGAATTATAAATTTCAAGTATATTTTTATTGATTTATTGTCTTTTCCGATAATCGTATAGATATGTTATTTTGATTAGAATAGAAAATTTTATTTACAAGTAATTTTTCATTTATTTATTGTCTTCTCCGGAAAAATTAAGAGCGTTATTTTAGTAGAATAGAGTTTTAAGTTTCAAGTAATTTTTTATTGAATTATTATCTTCCCGATAAATGTATATCTGTGTTATTTTGATGAGATTAGAATTTTGAGATTTACATAATTTTTTATTGATTCATTTTCTTCTCCGATACTCTTATAGATATGTTATTTTGATTGGAATAGAATTTTTATTTTTAACCAATTTTTCATTTATTTATTGTCTTCTCCGAGAAAATTAGACGTGTTATTTTAGTAGAATAGAATTTTAAGATTTAAGTAATTTTTTATTGAATTGTTATCTTCCCGATAAATGTATATCTGTGTTATTTTGATTAGAATAGAATTTTAAGTTTTACGTAATTTTTTATTGATTCATTCTCTTCTCCGATAAATTTATAGATGTGTTATTTTGACTAAAATAGAATTTTAAGTTTCAAGTAATTTTTTATTGGTTTATTGTCTTCTCCGATACATTTTTAGATGTGTTATTATAATTCGAATGGAATTTTAAATTTCAAGTAACTTGTTATTGATTTCTTGTCTTCTCCGATACATTCATAGATGTGTTATTTTGATTAGAATAGAGTTTTAAGTTTCAAGTAATTTTTATTGATTGATTGTCTTCTCCGTTATATTTTTAGATGTGTTATTTTGATTAAAACAGAATTTTAAGTTTCAAGTAATTTTTTATTGATTTTTTGTCTTCTCCGATAGATTTTTAGATGTGTTATTTTGATTAGAATAGAATTTTAAGTTTCAAGTAACTTTTTATTGATTTATTGTCTTCTCCGATACATTTATAGATGTGTTATTTTGATTAGAATAAAATTTCAAGTTTCAAGTAATTTTTTACTGATTTATTGTTTTCTGCGATGGATTTTTAGATGTGTTATTTTGATTAGAATACAATTTTGAATTTCAAGTAATTTTTAATTGATTTATTGTCTTCTCTGATAGATTTATAGATGTGGTATTTTGATTAGAATGGAATTTTAAGTTTTACGTAATTTTTTATTGATTCATTCTCTTCTCCGATAGATTTATAGATGTGTTATTTTCATTAAAATAGAATTTTAAATTTCGAGTAATTTTTTATTGGTTTATTGCCTCCTCAGAATAATTTATAGATGTCTTACTTTGATTAGAATAGAATTTTAAGTTTTAAGTAATTTTTTATTGATTTATTATCTTCTCCGATAAAATTATACATGTGTTATTTTTATTAGAAAAGATTTTTAAGTTTAAAGTTATTTTTTATTGATTTATTGTCTTCTCCGATAGATTTATAGATGTGTTATTCTAATTGGAATAGATCTTTAAGTTTCAAGTAACTTTTAATTGATTTCTTGTCTTCTCCGATAGATTTATGAATGTGTTATTTTGATTAGAATGAAATTTTAAATTTCAGGTAATTTTTCAATGATTTATTGTCTTCTCCGATAGATTTATAGACGTGTTATTTTGATTAGAATAGAATTATAAATTTCAAGTATATTTTTATTGATTTATTGTCTTTTCCGATAATCGTATAGATATGTTATTTTGATTAGAATAGAAATATTTATTTACAAGTAATTTTTCATTTATTTATTGTCTTCTCCGGAAAAATTAAGAGCGTTATTTTAGTAGAATCGAGTTTTAAGTTTCAAGTAATTTTTTATTGAATTATTATTTTCCCGATAAATGTATATCTGTGTTATTTTGATGAGATTAGAATTTTGAGATTTACATAATTTTTTATTGATTCATTTTCTTCTCCGATACTCTTATAGATATGTTATTTTGATTGGAATAGAATTTTTATTTTTAACCAATTTTTCATTTATTTATTGTCTTCTCCGAGAAAATTAGACGTGTTATTTTAGTAGAATAGAATTTTAAGATTTAAGTAATTTTTTATTGAATTGTTATCTTCCCGATAAATGTATATCTGTGTTATTTTGATTAGAATAGAATTTTAAGTTTTACGTAATTTTTTATTGATTCATTCTCTTCTCCGATAAATTTATAGATGTGTTATTTTGACTAAAATAAAATTTTAAGTTTCAAGTAATTTTTTATTGGTTTATTGTCTTCTCCGATACATTTTTAGATGTGTTATTATAATTCGAATGGAATTTTAAATTTCAAGTAACTTGTTATTGATTTCTTGTCTTCTCCGATACATTCATAGATGTGTTATTTTGATTAGAATAGAGTTTTAAGTTTCAAGTAATTTTTATTGATTGATTGTCTTCTCCGTTATATTTTTAGATGTGTTATTTTGATTAGAATACATTTTTAAATTTCAAGTATTTTTTAATTGATTTATTGTCTTCTCTAATAGATTTATAGATGTGGTATTTCGATTAGAATAGAATTTTAAGTTTCAAGAAATTTTTCATTTATGTATTGTCTTCTCCGATAAAATTAGACGTGTTATTTTGGTAGAATAGAATTTTAAGTTTTAAGTAATTTTTTATTGATTTATTATCTTCCCGATAAATGTATATCTGTGTTATTTTGATTAGAATAGAATTTGAAGTTTTACGTCATTTTTTATTGATTTATTCTCTTCTCCGATAGATTTATAGATGTGCTATTTTGATTAAAATAGAATTTTAAGTTTCAAGTAATTTTTTAAGGTTTATTGTCTTCTCCGAGAAAATTAGACGTGTTATTTAAGTAGAATAGAATTTCAAGTTTTATGTAATTTTTTATTGAATTATTATCTTCCCGATAAATGTATATCTGTGTTATTTCGATTAGAATAGAATTTTAAGTTTTACGTAATTTTTTATTGATTCATTCTCTTCTCCGATAAATTTATAGATGTGTTATTTTGATTAAAATAGAATTTTAAGTTTCAAGTAATTTTTATAGGTTTATTGTCTTCTCCGATACATTTATAGATGTGTTATTCAAATTCGAATAGAATTTTAAGTTTCAAGTAACTTGTTATTGATTTCTTGTCTTCTCCGATACATTTATAGATGTGTTATTTTGATTAGAATAGAATTTTAAGTTTCAAGTACTTTTTCTTGATTGATTGTTTTCTCCGATATATTTTTAGATGTGTTATTTTAATTAGAATAGAATTTTAAGATTTAAGTAATTTTTTATTGAATTGTTATCTTCCCGATAAATGTATTACTGTGTTATTTTGATTAGAATAGAATTTTAAGTTTTACGTAATTTTTTATTGATTCATTCTCTTCTCCGATAAATTTATAGATGTGTTATTTTGACTAAAATAGAATTTTAAGTTTCAAGTAATTTTTTATTGGTTTATTGTCTTCTCCGATACATTTTTAGGTGTGTTATTATAATTCGAATGGAATTTTAAATTTCAAGTAACTTGTTATTGATTTCTTGTCTTCTCCGATACATTCATAGATGTGTTATTTTGATTAGAATAGAGTTTTAAGTTTCAAGTAATTTTTATTGATTGATTGTCTTCTCCGTTATATTTTTAGATGTGTTATTTTGATTAGAATACATTTTTAAATTTCAAGTATTTTTTAATTGATTTATTGTCTTCTCTAATAGATTTATAGATGTGGTATTTCGATTAGAATAGAATTTTAAGTTTCAAGAAATTTTTCATTTATGTATTGTCTTCTCCGATAAAATTAGACGTGTTATTTTGGTAGAATAGAATTTTAAGTTTTAAGTAATTTTTTATTGATTTATTATCTTCCCGATAAATGTATATCTGTGTTATTTTGATTAGAATAGAATTTGAAGTTTTACGTCATTTTTTATTGATTTATTCTCTTCTCCGATAGATTTGTAGATGTGCTATTTTGATTAAAATAGAATTTTAAGTTTCAAGTAATTTTTTAAGGTTTATTGTCTTCTCCGAGAAAATTAGACGTGTTATTTAAGTAGAATAGAATTTCAAGTTTTATGTAATTTTTTATTGAATTATTATCTTCCCGATAAATGTATATCTGTGTTATTTCGATTAGAATAGAATTTTAAGTTTTACGTAATTTTTTATTGATTCATTCTCTTCTCCGATAAATTTATAGATGTGTTATTTTGATTAAAATAGAATTTTAAGTTTCAAGTAATTTTTTATAGGTTTATTGTCTTCTCCGATACATTTATAGATGTGTTATTCAAATTCGAATAGAATTTTAAGTTTCAAGTAACTTGTTATTGATTTCTTGTCTTCTCCGATACATTTATAGATGTGTTATTTTGATTAGAATAGAATTTTAAGTTTCAAGTACTTTTTCTTGATTGATTGTTTTCTCCGATATATTTTTAGATGTGTTATTTTGATTAGAATAGAATTTTAAGATTTAAGTAATTTTTTATTGAATTGTTATCTTCCCGATAAATGTATTACTGTGTTATTTTGATTAGAATAGAATTTTAAGTTTTACGTAATTTTTTATTGATTCATTCTCTTCTCCGATAAATTTATAGATGTGTTATTTTGACTAAAATAGAATTTTAAGTTTCAAGTAATTTTTTATTGGTTTATTGTCTTCTCCGATACATTTTTAGATGTGTTATTATAATTCGAATGGAATTTTAAATTTCAAGTAACTTGTTATTGATTTCTTGTCTTCTGCGATACATTCATAGATGTGTTATTTTGATTAGAATAGAGTTTTAAGTTTCAAGTAATTTTTATTGATTGATTGTCTTCTCCGTTATATTTTTAGATGTGTTATTTTGATTAGAATACATTTTTAAATTTCAAGTATTTTTTAATTGATTTATTGTCTTCTCTAATAGATTTATAGATGTGGTATTTCGATTAGAATAGAATTTTATGTTTCAAGAAATTTTTCATTTATGTATTGTCTTCTCCGATAAAATTAGACGTGTTATTTTGGTAGAATAGAATTTTAAGTTTTAAGTAATTTTTTATTGATTTATTATCTTCCCGATAAATGTATATCTGTGTTATTTTGATTAGAATAGAATTTGAAGTTTTACGTCGGTTTTTATTGATTTATTCTCTTCTCCGATAGATTTATAGATGTGCTATTTTGATTAAAATAGAATTTTAAGTTTCAAGTAATTTTTTAAGGTTTATTGTCTTCTCCGAGAAAATTAGACGTGTTATTTAAGTAGAATAGAATTTCAAGTTTTATGTAATTTTTTATTGAATTATTATCTTCCCGATAAATGTATATCTGTGTTATTTCGATTAGAATAGAATTTTAAGTTTTACGTAATTTTTTATTGATTCATTCTCTTCTCCGATACATTTATAGATGTGTTATTTTGATTAGAATAGAATTTTAAGTTTCAAGTACTTTTTCTTGATTGATTGTTTTCTCCGATATATTTTTAGATGTGTTATTTTGATTAGAACAGAATTTTAAGTTTTAAGTAATTTTTTATTGATTTTTTGTCTTCTCCAATAGATTTATAGATGTGTTATTTTAATTAGAATAGAATTTTAAGTTTCACGTAACTTTTTATTGATTTATTATCTTCTCCGATAAAATTATACATGTGTTATTTTGATTAGAAAATATTTTTAAGTTTCAAGTAATTTTTATTGATTGATTGTCTCCTCCGATACATTTATAAATGTGTTATTTTAATTCGAATAGAATTTCAAGTTTCAAGTAACTTTTTATTGATTTCTTGTCTTCTCCGATACATTTATAGATGTGTTATTTTGATTAGAATAAAATTTTAAGTTTCAAGTAATTTTTTACTGATTTATTGTTTTCTGCGATGGATTTTTAGATGTGTTATTTTGATTAGAATACAATTTTGAATTTCAAGTAATTTTTAATTGATTTATTGTCTTCTCTGATAGATTTATAGATGTGGTATTTTGATTAGAATGGAATTTTAAGTTTTACGTAATTTTTTATTGATTCATTCTCTTCTCCGATAGATTTATAGATGTGTTATTTTCATTAAAATAGAATTTTAAATTTCAAGTAATTTTTTATTGATTTTTTGTCTTCTCCGATAGATTTTTAGATGTGTTATTTTGATTAGAATAGAATTTTAAGTTTCAAGTAACTTTTTATTGATTTATTGTCTTCTCCGATACATTTATAGATGTGTTATTTTGATTAGAATAAAATTTCAAGTTTCAAGTAATTTTTTACTGATTTATTGTTTTCTGCGATGGATTTTTAGATGTGTTATTTTGATTAGAATACAATTTTGAATTTCAAGTAATTTTTAATTGATTTCTTGTCTTCTCCGATAGATTTATGAATGTGTTATTTTGATTAGAATGAAATTTTAAATTTCAGTTAATTTTTCAATGATTTATTGTCTTCTCCGATAGATTTATAGACGTGTTATTTTGATTAGAATAGAATTATAAATTTCAAGTATATTTTTATTGATTTATTGTCTTTTCCGATAATCGTATAGATATGTTATTTTGATTAGAATAGAAAATTTTATTTACAAGTAATTTTTCATTTATTTATTGTCTTCTCCGGAAAAATTAAGAGCGTTATTTTAGTAGAATAGAGTTTTAAGTTTCAAGTAATTTTTTATTGAATTATTATCTTCCCGATAAATGTATATCTGTGTTATTTTGATGAGATTAGAATTTTGAGATTTACATAATTTTTTATTGATTCATTTTCTTCTCCGATACTCTTATAGATATGTTATTTTGATTGGAATAGAATTTTTATTTTTAACCAATTTTTCATTTATTTATTGTCTTCTCCGAGAAAATTAGACGTGTTATTTTAGTAGAATAGAATTTTAAGATTTAAGTAATTTTTTATTGAATTGTTATCTTCCCGATAAATGTATATCTGTGTTATTTTGATTAGAATAGAATTTTAAGTTTTACGTAATTTTTTATTGATTCATTCTCTTCTCCGATAAATTTATAGATGTGTTATTTTGACTAAAATAGAATTTTAAGTTTCAAGTAATTTTTTATTGGTTTATTGTCTTCTCCGATACATTTTTAGATGTGTTATTATAATTCGAATGGAATTTTAAATTTCAAGTAACTTGTTATTGATTTCTTGTCTTCTCCGATACATTCATAGATGTGTTATTTTGATTAGAATAGAGTTTTAAGTTTCAAGTAATTTTTATTGATTGATTGTCTTCTCCGTTATATTTTTAGATGTGTTATTTTGATTAAAACAGAATTTTAAGTTTCAAGTAATTTTTTATTGATTTTTTGTCTTCTCCGATAGATTTTTAGATGTGTTATTTTGATTAGAATAGAATTTTAAGTTTCAAGTAACTTTTTATTGATTTATTGTCTTCTCCGATAATCTTATAGATATGTTATTTTGATTGGAATAGAATTTTTATTTTCAAGTAATTTTTCATTTATTTATTGTCGTCTCCGATAAAATAAGACGTGTTATTTTAGTAGAATAGAATTTTAAGTTTTAAGTAATTTTTTATTGGTTTATTGTCTTCTCCGATACATTTTTAGATGTGTTATTTTGATTAGAATAGAATTTTAACTTTCAAGTGATTTTTAATTCATTTATTGTTTTCTCCGACAGATTTATAGATGTGTCATTTTGATTAGAATAGAATTTCAAATTTCAAGTAATTTTTTATTGATTTTTTGTCTTCTCCGATAAATTAATGGTTGTGTTATTTTAATTAGAATAGAATTTTAAGTTTTAAGAAATTTCTTATTGATTTTTTGTCTTCTCCGATACATTTATAGATGTGTTATTTTAATTCGAATAGAATTTTAAATTTCAAGTAACTTTTTATTGATTTCTTGTCTTCTCCGATACATTTATAGATGTGTTATTTTGATTAGAATAGAATTTTTATTTTCAAGTAGATTTGTATTGATTTATCGTCTTCTCCGGTAAATGTATACATGTGTTATTTTGATTAGAACAGAATATTGAGTTTTAAGTAATTTTTTATTGATTAATTATCTTCTCCGATAAATTTATAGATGTGTTATTTTGATTAGAATAGAATTTGTCTTCTCCGATAAATTTATAGACCTGTTATTTTGATTAGAATAGAAATTTAAGTTTCAAGTAATTTTTTACTGATTTATTGTGTTCTGCGATAGATTTTTAGATGTGTTATTTTGAGTAGAATACAATTTCAAAATTCAAGCAGTTTTTAATTGATTTATTGTCTTCTCTGATAGATTTGGAGATGTGGTATTTTGATTAGAATAAAATTTTAAGTTTCAAGTAACTTTTTATTGATTTATTGTCTTCTCCGATAATCTTATAGATATGTTATTTTGATTAGAATAGAATTTTTATTTTCAAGTAATTTTTCATTCATTTATTGTCTTCTCCGAGAAAATTAGACGTGTTATTTTAGTAGAATGGAATTTTAAGTTTTAAGTAATTTTTTATTGAATTATTATCTTCCCGATAAAAGTATATCTGTGTTATTTTGATTAGAATAGAATTTTAAGTTTTACGTAATTTTTTATTCATTCATTCTCTTCTCCGATAGATTTATAGATGTGTTATTTTGATTAAAATAGAATTTTAAGTTTCAAGTAATTTTTTATTGGTTTATTGTCTTCTCCGATACATTTATAGATGTATTATTTTAATTCGAATAGAATTTTAAGTTTCAAGTAACTTGTTATTGATTTCTTGTCTTCTCCGATACATTTATAGATGTGTTATTTTGATTAGAATAGAATTTAACGTTTCAAGTACTTTTTATTGATTGATTGTTTTCTCCGATATATTTTTAGATGTGTTATTTTGATTAGAACAAAATTTTAAGTTTTAAGTAATTTTTTATTGATTTTTTGTCTTCTCCAATAGATTGATAGATGTGTTCTTTTAATTAGAATTGAATTTTAAGTTTCACGTAACTTTTTACTGATTTATTGTTTTCTGCGATAGATTTTTAGATGTGTTATTTTGATTAGAATACAATTTTAAATTTCAAGTATTTTTAATTGATTTATTGTCTTCTCTAATAGATTTATAGATGTGGTATTTCGATTGGAATAGAATTTTAAGTTTCAAGAAATTTTTCATTTATGTATTGTCTTCTCCGATAATATTAGACGTGTTATTTTGGTAGAATAGAATTTTAAGTTTTAAGTAATTTTTTATTGATTTATTATCTTCCCGATAAATGTATATCTGTGTTATGTTGATTAGAATAGAATTTTAAGTTTTACGTCATTTTTTATTGATTTATTCTCTTCTCCGATAGATTTAAAGATGTGTTATTTTGATTAAAATTGAATTTTAAGTTTCAAGTAATTTTTTAAGGTTTATTGTCTTCTCCGAGAAATTAGACGTGTTATTTTAGTAGAATAGAATTTTAAGTTTTATGTAATTTTTTATTGAATTATTATCTTCCCGATAAATGTATATCTGTGTTATTTTGATTAGAATAGAATTTTAAGTTTTACGTAATTTTTTATTGATTCATTCTCTTCTCCGATAAATTTATAGATGTGTCATTTTGATTAAAATAGAATTTTAAGTTTCAAGTAATTTTTTATAGGTTTATTGTCTTCTCCGATACATTTATAGATGTGTTATTTTAATTCGAATAGAATTTTAAGTTTCAAGTAACTTGTTATTGATTTCTTGTCTTCTCCGATACATTTATAGATGTGTTATTTTGATTAGAATAGAATTTTAAGTTTCAAGTACTTTTTATTGATTTATTCTCTTCTCCGATAGATTTATAGATGTGTTATTTTGATTAAAACAGAATTTTAAGTTTCAAGTAATTTTTTATTGATTTTTTGTCTTCTCCGATAATCTTATAGATAAGTTATTTTGATTGGAATAAAATTTTTATTTTCAAGTAATTTTTTATTGATTTTTTGTCTTCTCCGATAAATTTTTAGATGTGTTATTTTGATTAGAATAGAATTTTAAGTTTCAAGTAACTTTTTATTGATTTATTGTCTTCTCCGATAATCTTATAGATATGTTATTTTGATTGGAATGGAAATTTTATTTTCAAGTAATTTTTCATTTATTTATTGTCGTCTCCGATAAAATAAGACGTGTTTTTTTAGTAGAATAGAATTTTAAGTTTTAAGTAATTTTTTATTGATTTATTATCTTCCAGTCAAATGTATATCTGTGTTATTTTGAATAGAATAGAATTTTAAGTTTTACGTAATTTTTTATTGATTTATTCTCTTCACCGATAGATTTATAGATGTGTTATTTTGATTGTAAATAGAATTTTAAGTTTCAAGTAATTTTTTATTGGTTTATTGTCTTCTCCGATACATTTTTTGATGTGTTATTTTGATTAGAATAGAATTTCAACTTTCAAGTGATTTTTTATTGATTTATTGTTTTCTCCGACAGATTTATAGATGTGTTATTTTGATTAGAATAGAATTTCAAATTTCAAGTAATTTTTTATTGATTTTTTGTCTTCTCCGATAAATTAATGGTTGTGTTATTTTAATTAGAATAGAATTTTAAGTTTTAAGAAATTTCTTAATGATTTTTTGTCTTCTCCGATACATTTATAGATGTGTTATTTTAATTCGAATAGAATTTTTTATTTCAAGTAACTTTTTATTGATTTCTTGTCTTCTCCGATACATTTATAGATGTGTTATTTTGATTAGAATAGAATTTTTAGTTTCAAGTAATTTTGTATTGATTTATCGTCTTCTCCGATAAATGTATACATGTGTTATTTTGATTAGAACAGAATATTGAGTTTTAAGTAATTTTTTATTGATTAATTATCTTCTCCGATAAATTTATAGATGTGTTATTTTGATTAGAATAGAATTTGTCTTCTCCGATAAATTTATAGATCTGTTATTTTGATTAGAATAGAATTTTAAGTTTCAAGTAATTTTTTACTGATTTATTGTGTTCTGCGATAGATTTTTAGATGTGTTATTTTGAGTAGAATACAATTTCAAATTTCCAGCAATTTTTAATTGATTTATTGTCTTCTCTGATAGATTTATAGATGTGGTATTTTGATTAGAATAAAATTTTAAGTTTTAAGTAACTTTTTATTGATTTATTGTCTTCTCCGATAATCTTATAGATATGTTATTTTGATTAGAATAGAATTTTTATTTTCAAGTAATTTTTCATTTATTTATTGTCTTCTCCGAGAAAATTAGACGTGTTATTTTAGTAGAATGGAATTTTAAGTTTTAAATCATTTTTTATTGAATTATTATCTTCCCGATAAAAGTATATCTGTGTTATTTTGATTAGAATAGAATTTTAAGTTTTACGTAATTTTTTATTCATTCATTCTCTTCTCCGATAAATTTATAGATGTGTTATATTGATTAAAATAGAATTTTAAGTTTCAAGTAATTTTTTATTGGTTTATTGTCTTCTCCGATACATTTATAGATGTGTTATTTTGATTAGAATAGAATTTTAAGTTTCAAGTACTTTTTATTGATTGATTGTCTTCTCCAATATATTTTTAGATGTGTTATTTTGATTAGAACAAAATTTCAAGTTTTAAGTAATTTTTTATTGATTTTTTGTCTTCTCCAATAGATTTATAGATGTGTTATTTTAATTAGAATAGAATTTTAAGTTTCACGTAACTTTTTATTGATTTATTATCTTCTCCGATAAAATTATACATGTGTTATTTTGATTAGAAAATATTTTTAAGTTTCAAGTTATTTTTATTGATTGATTGTCTTCTCCGATACATTTATAAATGTGTTATTTTAATTCGAATAGAATTTCGAGTTTCAAGTAACTTTTTATTGATTTCTTGTCTTCTCCGACACATTTATAGATGTGTTATTTTGATTAGAATAGAATTTTAAGTTTCAAGTAATTTTTTACTGATTTATTGTTTTCTGCGATAGATTTTTAGATGTGTTATTTTGATTAGAATACATTTTTAAATTTCAAGTATTTTTTAATTGATTTAATGTCTTCTCTAATAGATTTATAGATGTGGTATTTCGATTAGAATAGAATTTTAAGTTTCAAGAAATTTTTCATTTATGTATTGTCTTCTCCGATAAAATTAGACGTGTTATTTTGGTAGAATAGAATTTTAAGTTTTAAGTAATTTTTTATTGATTTATTATCTTCCCGATAAATGTATATCTGTGTTATTTTGATTAGAATAGAATTTGAAGTTTTACGTCATTTTTTATTGATTTATTCTCTTCTCCGATAGATTTATAGATGTGCTATTTTGATTAAAATAGAATTTTAAGTTTCAAGTAATTTTTTAAGGTTTATTGTCTTCTCCGAGAAAATTAGACGTGTTATTTAAGTAGAATAGAATTTCAAGTTTTATGTAATTTTTTATTGAATTATTATCTTCCCGATAAATGTATATCTGTGTTATTTCGATTAGAATAGAATTTTAAGTTTTACGTAATTTTTTATTGATTCATTCTCTTCTCCGATAAATTTATAGATGTGTTATTTTGATTAAAATAGAATTTTAAGTTTCAAGTAATTTTTATAGGTTTATTGTCTTCTCCGATACATTTATAGATGTGTTATTCAAATTCGAATAGAATTTTAAGTTTCAAGTAACTTGTTATTGATTTCTTGTCTTCTCCGATACATTTATAGATGTGTTATTTTGATTAGAATAGAATTTTAAGTTTCAAGTACTTTTTCTTGATTGATTGTTTTCTCCGATATATTTTTAGATGTGTTATTTTAATTAGAATAGAATTTTAAGATTTAAGTAATTTTTTATTGAATTGTTATCTTCCCGATAAATGTATTACTGTGTTATTTTGATTAGAATAGAATTTTAAGTTTTACGTAATTTTTTATTGATTCATTCTCTTCTCCGATAAATTTATAGATGTGTTATTTTGACTAAAATAGAATTTTAAGTTTCAAGTAATTTTTTATTGGTTTATTGTCTTCTCCGATACATTTTTAGGTGTGTTATTATAATTCGAATGGAATTTTAAATTTCAAGTAACTTGTTATTGATTTCTTGTCTTCTCCGATACATTCATAGATGTGTTATTTTGATTAGAATAGAGTTTTAAGTTTCAAGTAATTTTTATTGATTGATTGTCTTCTCCGTTATATTTTTAGATGTGTTATTTTGATTAGAATACATTTTTAAATTTCAAGTATTTTTTAATTGATTTATTGTCTTCTCTAATAGATTTATAGATGTGGTATTTCGATTAGAATAGAATTTTAAGTTTCAAGAAATTTTTCATTTATGTATTGTCTTCTCCGATAAAATTAGACGTGTTATTTTGGTAGAATAGAATTTTAAGTTTTAAGTAATTTTTTATTGATTTATTATCTTCCCGATAAATGTATATCTGTGTTATTTTGATTAGAATAGAATTTGAAGTTTTACGTCATTTTTTATTGATTTATTCTCTTCTCCGATAGATTTATAGATGTGCTATTTTGATTAAAATAGAATTTTAAGTTTCAAGTAATTTTTTAAGGTTTATTGTCTTCTCCGAGAAAATTAGACGTGTTATTTAAGTAGAATAGAATTTCAAGTTTTATGTAATTTTTTATTGAATTATTATCTTCCCGATAAATGTATATCTGTGTTATTTCGATTAGAATAGAATTTTAAGTTTTACGTAATTTTTTATTGATTCATTCTCTTCTCCGATAAATTTATAGATGTGTTATTTTGATTAAAATAGAATTTTAAGTTTCAAGTAATTTTTTATAGGTTTATTGTCTTCTCCGATACATTTATAGATGTGTTATTCAAATTCGAATAGAATTTTAAGTTTCAAGTAACTTGTTATTGATTTCTTGTCTTCTCCGATACATTTATAGATGTGTTATTTTGATTAGAATAGAATTTTAAGTTTCAAGTACTTTTTCTTGATTGATTGTTTTCTCCGATATATTTTTAGATGTGTTATTTTGATTAGAATAGAATTTTAAGATTTAAGTAATTTTTTATTGAATTGTTATCTTCCCGATAAATGTATTACTGTGTTATTTTGATTAGAATAGAATTTTAAGTTTTACGTAATTTTTTATTGATTCATTCTCTTCTCCGATAAATTTATAGATGTGTTATTTTGACTAAAATAGAATTTTAAGTTTCAAGTAATTTTTTATTGGTTTATTGTCTTCTCCGATACATTTTTAGATGTGTTATTATAATTCGAATGGAATTTTAAATTTCAAGTAACTTGTTATTGATTTCTTGTCTTCTGCGATACATTCATAGATGTGTTATTTTGATTAGAATAGAGTTTTAAGTTTCAAGTAATTTTTATTGATTGATTGTCTTCTCCGTTATATTTTTAGATGTGTTATTTTGATTAGAATACATTTTTAAATTTCAAGTATTTTTTAATTGATTTATTGTCTTCTCTAATAGATTTATAGATGTGGTATTTCGATTAGAATAGAATTTTATGTTTCAAGAAATTTTTCATTTATGTATTGTCTTCTCCGATAAAATTAGACGTGTTATTTTGGTAGAATAGAATTTTAAGTTTTAAGTAATTTTTTATTGATTTATTATCTTCCCGATAAATGTATATCTGTGTTATTTTGATTAGAATAGAATTTGAAGTTTTACGTCGGTTTTTATTGATTTATTCTCTTCTCCGATAGATTTATAGATGTGCTATTTTGATTAAAATAGAATTTTAAGTTTCAAGTAATTTTTTAAGGTTTATTGTCTTCTCCGAGAAAATTAGACGTGTTATTTAAGTAGAATAGAATTTCAAGTTTTATGTAATTTTTTATTGAATTATTATCTTCCCGATAAATGTATATCTGTGTTATTTCGATTAGAATAGAATTTTAAGTTTTACGTAATTTTTTATTGATTCATTCTCTTCTCCGATAAATTTATAGATGTGTTATTTTGATTAAAATAGAATTTTAAGTTTCAAGTAATTTTTTATAGGTTTATTGTCTTCTCCGATACATTTATAGATGTGTTATTTTAATTCGAATAGAATTTTAAGTTTCAAGTAACTTGTTATTGATTTCTTGTCTTCTCCGATACATTTATAGATGTGTTATTTTGATTAGAATAGAATTTTAAGTTTCAAGTACTTTTTCTTGATTGATTGTTTTCTCCGATATATTTTTAGATGTGTTATTTTGATTAGAACAGAATTTTAAGTTTTAAGTAATTTTTTATTGATTTTTTGTCTTCTCCAATAGATTTATAGATGTGTTATTTTAATTAGAATAGAATTTTAAGTTTCACGTAACTTTTTATTGATTTATTATCTTCTCCGATAAAATTATACATGTGTTATTTTGATTAGAAAATATTTTTAAGTTTCAAGTAATTTTTATTGATTGATTGTCTCCTCCGATACATTTATAAATGTGTTATTTTAATTCGAATAGAATTTCAAGTTTCAAGTAACTTTTTATTGATTTCTTGTCTTCTCCGATACATTTATAGATGTGTTATTTTGATTAGAATAAAATTTTAAGTTTCAAGTAATTTTTTACTGATTTATTGTTTTCTGCGATGGATTTTTAGATGTGTTATTTTGATTAGAATACAATTTTGAATTTCAAGTAATTTTTAATTGATTTATTGTCTTCTCTGATAGATTTATAGATGTGGTATTTTGATTAGAATGGAATTTTAAGTTTTACGTAATTTTTTATTGATTCATTCTCTTCTCCGATAGATTTATAGATGTGTTATTTTCATTAAAATAGAATTTTAAATTTCGAGTAATTTTTTATTGGTTTATTGCCTCCTCAGAATAATTTATAGATGTCTTACTTTGATTAGAATAGAATTTTAAGTTTTAAGTAATTTTTTATTGATTTATTATCTTCTCCGATAAAATTATACATGTGTTATTTTTATTAGAAAAGATTTTTAAGTTTAAAGTTATTTTTTATTGATTTATTGTCTTCTCCGATAGATTTATAGATGTGTTATTCTAATTAGAATAGATCTTTAAGTTTCAAGTAACTTTTAATTGATTTCTTGTCTTCTCCGATAGATTTATGAATGTGTTATTTTGATTAGAATGAAATTTTAAATTTCAGGTAATTTTTCAATGATTTATTGTCTTCTCCGATAGATTTATAGACGTGTTATTTTGATTAGAATAGAATTATAAATTTCAAGTATATTTTTATTGATTTATTGTCTTTTCCGATAATCGTATAGATATGTTATTTTGATTAGAATAGAAATATTTATTTACAAGTAATTTTTCATTTATTTATTGTCTTCTCCGGAAAAATTAAGAGCGTTATTTTAGTAGAATCGAGTTTTAAGTTTCAAGTAATTTTTTATTGAATTATTATTTTCCCGATAAATGTATATCTGTGTTATTTTGATGAGATTAGAATTTTGAGATTTACATAATTTTTTATTGATTCATTTTCTTCTCCGATACTCTTATAGATATGTTATTTTGATTGGAATAGAATTTTTATTTTTAACCAATTTTTCATTTATTTATTGTCTTCTCCGAGAAAATTAGACGTGTTATTTTAGTAGAATAGAATTTTAAGATTTAAGTAATTTTTTATTGAATTGTTATCTTCCCGATAAATGTATATCTGTGTTATTTTGATTAGAATAGAATTTTAAGTTTTACGTAATTTTTTATTGATTCATTCTCTTCTCCGATAAATTTATAGATGTGTTATTTTGACTAAAATAAAATTTTAAGTTTCAAGTAATTTTTTATTGGTTTATTGTCTTCTCCGATACATTTTTAGATGTGTTATTATAATTCGAATGGAATTTTAAATTTCAAGTAACTTGTTATTGATTTCTTGTCTTCTCCGATACATTCATAGATGTGTTATTTTGATTAGAATAGAGTTTTAAGTTTCAAGTAATTTTTATTGATTGATTGTCTTCTCCGTTATATTTTTAGATGTGTTATTTTGATTAGAATACATTTTTAAATTTCAAGTATTTTTTAATTGATTTATTGTCTTCTCTAATAGATTTATAGATGTGGTATTTCGATTAGAATAGAATTTTAAGTTTCAAGAAATTTTTCATTTATGTATTGTCTTCTCCGATAAAATTAGACGTGTTATTTTGGTAGAATAGAATTTTAAGTTTTAAGTAATTTTTTATTGATTTATTATCTTCCCGATAAATGTATATCTGTGTTATTTTGATTAGAATAGAATTTGAAGTTTTACGTCATTTTTTATTGATTTATTCTCTTCTCCGATAGATTTATAGATGTGCTATTTTGATTAAAATAGAATTTTAAGTTTCAAGTAATTTTTTAAGGTTTATTGTCTTCTCCGAGAAAATTAGACGTGTTATTTAAGTAGAATAGAATTTCAAGTTTTATGTAATTTTTTATTGAATTATTATCTTCCCGATAAATGCATATCTGTGTTATTTCGATTAGAATAGAATTTTATGTTTTACGTAATTTTTTATTGATTCATTCTCTTCTCCGATAAATTTATAGAGGTGTTATTTTGATTAAAATAGAATTTTAAGTTTCAAGTAATTTTTTATAGGTTTATTGTCTTCTCCGATACATTTATAGATGTGTTATTCAAATTCGAATAGAATTTTAAGTTTCAAGTAACTTGTTATTGATTTCTTGTCTTCTCCGATACATTTATAGATGTGTTATTTTGATTAGAATAGAATTTTAAGTTTCAAGTACTTTTTCTTGATTGATTGTTTTCTCCGATATATTTTTAGATGTGTTATTTTGATTAGAATAGAATTTTAAGATTTAAGTAATTTTTTATTGAATTGTTATCTTCCCGATAAATGTATTACTGTGTTATTTTGATTAGAATAGAATTTTAAGTTTTACGTAATTTTTTATTGATTCATTCTCTTCTCCGATAAATTTATAGATGTGTTATTTTGACTAAAATAGAATTTTAAGTTTCAAGTAATTTTTTATTGGTTTATTGTCTTCTCCGATACATTTTTAGATGTGTTATTATAATTCGAATGGAATTTTAAATTTCAAGTAACTTGTTATTGATTTCTTGTCTTCTCCGATACATTCATAGATGTGTTATTTTGATTAGAATAGAGTTTTAAGTTTCAAGTAATTTTTATTGATTGATTGTCTTCTCCGTTATATTTTTAGATGTGTTATTTTGATTAGAATACATTTTTAAATTTCAAGTATTTTTTAATTGATTTATTGTTTTCTCTAATAGATTTATAGATGTGGTATTTCGATTAGAATAGAATTTTAAGTTTCAAGAAATTTTTCATTTATGTATTGTCTTCTCCGATAAAATTAGACGTGTTATTTTGGTAGAATAGAATTTTAAGTTTTAAGTAATTTTTTATTGATTTATTATCTTCCCGATAAATGTATATCTGTGTTATTTTGATTAGAATAGAATTTGAAGTTTTACGTCATTTTTTATTGATTTATTCTCTTCTCCGATAGATTTATAGATGTGCTATTTTGATTAAAATAGAATTTTAAGTTTCAAGTAATTTTTTAAGGTTTATTGTCTTCTCCGAGAAAATTAGACGTGTTATTTAAGTAGAATAGAATTTCAAGTTTTATGTAATTTTTTATTGAATTATTATCTTCCCGATAAATGTATATCTGTGTTATTTCGATTAGAATAGAATTTTAAGTTTTACGTAATTTTTTATTGATTCATTCTCTTCTCCGATAAATTTATAGATGTGTTATTTTGATTAAAATAGAATTTTAAGTTTCAAGTAATTTTTTATAGGTTTATTGTCTTCTCCGATACATTTATAGATGTGTTATTCAAATTCGAATAGAATTTTAAGTTTCAAGTAACTTGTTATTGATTTCTTGTCTTCTCCGATACATTTATAGATGTGTTATTTTGATTAGAATAGAATTTTAAGTTTCAAGTACTTTTTCTTGATTGATTGTTTTCTCCGATATATTTTTAGATGTGTTATTTTGATTAGAATAGAATTTTAAGATTTAAGTAATTTTTTATTGAATTGTTATCTTCCCGATAAATGTATTACTGTGTTATTTTGATTAGAATAGAATTTTAAGTTTTACGTAATTTTTTATTGATTCATTCTCTTCTCCGATAAATTTATAGATGTGTTATTTTGACTAAAATAGAATTTTAAGTTTCAAGTAATTTTTTATTGGTTTATTGTCTTCTCCGATACATTTTTAGATGTGTTATTATAATTCGAATGGAATTTTAAATTTCAAGTAACTTGTTATTGATTTCTTGTCTTCTGCGATACATTCATAGATGTGTTATTTTGATTAGAATAGAGTTTTAAGTTTCAAGTAATTTTTATTGATTGATTGTCTTCTCCGTTATATTTTTAGATGTGTTATTTTGATTAGAATACATTTTTAAATTTCAAGTATTTTTTAATTGATTTATTGTCTTCTCTAATAGATTTATAGATGTGGTATTTCGATTAGAATAGAATTTTATGTTTCAAGAAATTTTTCATTTATGTATTGTCTTCTCCGATAAAATTAGACGTGTTATTTTGGTAGAATAGAATTTTAAGTTTTAAGTAATTTTTTATTGATTTATTATCTTCCCGATAAATGTATATCTGTGTTATTTTGATTAGAATAGAATTTGAAGTTTTACGTCGGTTTTTATTGATTTATTCTCTTCTCCGATAGATTTATAGATGTGCTATTTTGATTAAAATAGAATTTTAAGTTTCAAGTAATTTTTTAAGGTTTATTGTCTTCTCCGAGAAAATTAGACGTGTTATTTAAGTAGAATAGAATTTCAAGTTTTATGTAATTTTTTATTGAATTATTATCTTCCCGATAAATGTATATCTGTGTTATTTCGATTAGAATAGAATTTTAAGTTTTACGTAATTTTTTATTGATTTATTCTCTTCACCGATAGATTTATAGATGTGTTATTTTGATTGTAAATAGAATTTTAAGTTTCAAGTAATTTTTTATTGGTTTATTGTCTTCTCCGATACATTTTTTGATGTGTTATTTTGATTAGAATAGAATTTCAACTTTCAAGTGATTTTTTATTGATTTATTGTTTTCTCCGACAGATTTATAGATGTGTTATTTTGATTAGAATAGAATTTCAAATTTCAAGTAATTTTTTATTGATTTTTTGTCTTCTCCGATAAATTAATGGTTGTGTTATTTTAATTAGAATAGAATTTTAAGTTTTAAGAAATTTCTTAATGATTTTTTGTCTTCTCCGATACATTTATAGATGTGTTATTTTAATTCGAATAGAATTTTTTATTTCAAGTAACTTTTTATTGATTTCTTGTCTTCTCCGATACATTTATAGATGTGTTATTTTGATTAGAATAGAATTTTTAGTTTCAAGTAATTTTGTATTGATTTATCGTCTTCTCCGATAAATGTATACATGTGTTATTTTGATTAGAACAGAATATTGAGTTTTAAGTAATTTTTTATTGATTAATTATCTTCTCCGATAAATTTATAGATGTGTTATTTTGATTAGAATAGAATTTGTCTTCTCCGATAAATTTATAGATCTGTTATTTTGATTAGAATAGAATTTTAAGTTTCAAGTAATTTTTTACTGATTTATTGTGTTCTGCGATAGATTTTTAGATGTGTTATTTTGAGTAGAATACAATTTCAAATTTCCAGCAATTTTTAATTGATTTATTGTCTTCTCTGATAGATTTATAGATGTGGTATTTTGATTAGAATAAAATTTTAAGTTTTAAGTAACTTTTTATTGATTTATTGTCTTCTCCGATAATCTTATAGATATGTTATTTTGATTAGAATAGAATTTTTATTTTCAAGTAATTTTTCATTTATTTATTGTCTTCTCCGAGAAAATTAGACGTGTTATTTTAGTAGAATGGAATTTTAAGTTTTAAATCATTTTTTATTGAATTATTATCTTCCCGATAAAAGTATATCTGTGTTATTTTGATTAGAATAGAATTTTAAGTTTTACGTAATTTTTTATTCATTCATTCTCTTCTCCGATAAATTTATAGATGTGTTATATTGATTAAAATAGAATTTTAAGTTTCAAGTAATTTTTTATTGGTTTATTGTCTTCTCCGATACATTTATAGATGTGTTATTTTGATTAGAATAGAATTTTAAGTTTCAAGTACTTTTTATTGATTGATTGTCTTCTCCAATATATTTTTAGATGTGTTATTTTGATTAGAACAAAATTTCAAGTTTTAAGTAATTTTTTATTGATTTTTTGTCTTCTCCAATAGATTTATAGATGTGTTATTTTAATTAGAATAGAATTTTAAGTTTCACGTAACTTTTTATTGATTTATTATCTTCTCCGATAAAATTATACATGTGTTATTTTGATTAGAAAATATTTTTAAGTTTCAAGTTATTTTTATTGATTGATTGTCTTCTCCGATACATTTATAAATGTGTTATTTTAATTCGAATAGAATTTCGAGTTTCAAGTAACTTTTTATTGATTTCTTGTCTTCTCCGACACATTTATAGATGTGTTATTTTGATTAGAATAGAATTTTAAGTTTCAAGTAATTTTTTACTGATTTATTGTTTTCTGCGATAGATTTTTAGATGTGTTATTTTGATTAGAATACATTTTTAAATTTCAAGTATTTTTTAATTGATTTAATGTCTTCTCTAATAGATTTATAGATGTGGTATTTCGATTAGAATAGAATTTTAAGTTTCAAGAAATTTTTCATTTATGTATTGTCTTCTCCGATAAAATTAGACGTGTTATTTTGGTAGAATAGAATTTTAAGTTTTAAGTAATTTTTTATTGATTTATTATCTTCCCGATAAATGTATATCTGTGTTATTTTGATTAGAATAGAATTTGAAGTTTTACGTCATTTTTTATTGATTTATTCTCTTCTCCGATAGATTTATAGATGTGCTATTTTGATTAAAATAGAATTTTAAGTTTCAAGTAATTTTTTAAGGTTTATTGTCTTCTCCGAGAAAATTAGACGTGTTATTTAAGTAGAATAGAATTTCAAGTTTTATGTAATTTTTTATTGAATTATTATCTTCCCGATAAATGTATATCTGTGTTATTTCGATTAGAATAGAATTTTAAGTTTTACGTAATTTTTTATTGATTCATTCTCTTCTCCGATAAATTTATAGATGTGTTATTTTGATTAAAATAGAATTTTAAGTTTCAAGTAATTTTTATAGGTTTATTGTCTTCTCCGATACATTTATAGATGTGTTATTCAAATTCGAATAGAATTTTAAGTTTCAAGTAACTTGTTATTGATTTCTTGTCTTCTCCGATACATTTATAGATGTGTTATTTTGATTAGAATAGAATTTTAAGTTTCAAGTACTTTTTCTTGATTGATTGTTTTCTCCGATATATTTTTAGATGTGTTATTTTAATTAGAATAGAATTTTAAGATTTAAGTAATTTTTTATTGAATTGTTATCTTCCCGATAAATGTATTACTGTGTTATTTTGATTAGAATAGAATTTTAAGTTTTACGTAATTTTTTATTGATTCATTCTCTTCTCCGATAAATTTATAGATGTGTTATTTTGACTAAAATAGAATTTTAAGTTTCAAGTAATTTTTTATTGGTTTATTGTCTTCTCCGATACATTTTTAGGTGTGTTATTATAATTCGAATGGAATTTTAAATTTCAAGTAACTTGTTATTGATTTCTTGTCTTCTCCGATACATTCATAGATGTGTTATTTTGATTAGAATAGAGTTTTAAGTTTCAAGTAATTTTTATTGATTGATTGTCTTCTCCGTTATATTTTTAGATGTGTTATTTTGATTAGAATACATTTTTAAATTTCAAGTATTTTTTAATTGATTTATTGTCTTCTCTAATAGATTTATAGATGTGGTATTTCGATTAGAATAGAATTTTAAGTTTCAAGAAATTTTTCATTTATGTATTGTCTTCTCCGATAAAATTAGACGTGTTATTTTGGTAGAATAGAATTTTAAGTTTTAAGTAATTTTTTATTGATTTATTATCTTCCCGATAAATGTATATCTGTGTTATTTTGATTAGAATAGAATTTGAAGTTTTACGTCATTTTTTATTGATTTATTCTCTTCTCCGATAGATTTATAGATGTGCTATTTTGATTAAAATAGAATTTTAAGTTTCAAGTAATTTTTTAAGGTTTATTGTCTTCTCCGAGAAAATTAGACGTGTTATTTAAGTAGAATAGAATTTCAAGTTTTATGTAATTTTTTATTGAATTATTATCTTCCCGATAAATGTATATCTGTGTTATTTCGATTAGAATAGAATTTTAAGTTTTACGTAATTTTTTATTGATTCATTCTCTTCTCCGATAAATTTATAGATGTGTTATTTTGATTAAAATAGAATTTTAAGTTTCAAGTAATTTTTTATAGGTTTATTGTCTTCTCCGATACATTTATAGATGTGTTATTCAAATTCGAATAGAATTTTAAGTTTCAAGTAACTTGTTATTGATTTCTTGTCTTCTCCGATACATTTATAGATGTGTTATTTTGATTAGAATAGAATTTTAAGTTTCAAGTACTTTTTCTTGATTGATTGTTTTCTCCGATATATTTTTAGATGTGTTATTTTGATTAGAATAGAATTTTAAGATTTAAGTAATTTTTTATTGAATTGTTATCTTCCCGATAAATGTATTACTGTGTTATTTTGATTAGAATAGAATTTTAAGTTTTACGTAATTTTTTATTGATTCATTCTCTTCTCCGATAAATTTATAGATGTGTTATTTTGACTAAAATAGAATTTTAAGTTTCAAGTAATTTTTTATTGGTTTATTGTCTTCTCCGATACATTTTTAGATGTGTTATTATAATTCGAATGGAATTTTAAATTTCAAGTAACTTGTTATTGATTTCTTGTCTTCTGCGATACATTCATAGATGTGTTATTTTGATTAGAATAGAGTTTTAAGTTTCAAGTAATTTTTATTGATTGATTGTCTTCTCCGTTATATTTTTAGATGTGTTATTTTGATTAGAATACATTTTTAAATTTCAAGTATTTTTTAATTGATTTATTGTCTTCTCTAATAGATTTATAGATGTGGTATTTCGATTAGAATAGAATTTTATGTTTCAAGAAATTTTTCATTTATGTATTGTCTTCTCCGATAAAATTAGACGTGTTATTTTGGTAGAATAGAATTTTAAGTTTTAAGTAATTTTTTATTGATTTATTATCTTCCCGATAAATGTATATCTGTGTTATTTTGATTAGAATAGAATTTGAAGTTTTACGTCGGTTTTTATTGATTTATTCTCTTCTCCGATAGATTTATAGATGTGCTATTTTGATTAAAATAGAATTTTAAGTTTCAAGTAATTTTTTAAGGTTTATTGTCTTCTCCGAGAAAATTAGACGTGTTATTTAAGTAGAATAGAATTTCAAGTTTTATGTAATTTTTTATTGAATTATTATCTTCCCGATAAATGTATATCTGTGTTATTTCGATTAGAATAGAATTTTAAGTTTTACGTAATTTTTTATTGATTCATTCTCTTCTCCGATAAATTTATAGATGTGTTATTTTGATTAAAATAGAATTTTAAGTTTCAAGTAATTTTTTATAGGTTTATTGTCTTCTCCGATACATTTATAGATGTGTTATTTTAATTCGAATAGAATTTTAAGTTTCAAGTAACTTGTTATTGATTTCTTGTCTTCTCCGATACATTTATAGATGTGTTATTTTGATTAGAATAGAATTTTAAGTTTCAAGTACTTTTTCTTGATTGATTGTTTTCTCCGATATATTTTTAGATGTGTTATTTTGATTAGAACAGAATTTTAAGTTTTAAGTAATTTTTTATTGATTTTTTGTCTTCTCCAATAGATTTATAGATGTGTTATTTTAATTAGAATAGAATTTTAAGTTTCACGTAACTTTTTATTGATTTATTATCTTCTCCGATAAAATTATACATGTGTTATTTTGATTAGAAAATATTTTTAAGTTTCAAGTAATTTTTATTGATTGATTGTCTCCTCCGATACATTTATAAATGTGTTATTTTAATTCGAATAGAATTTCAAGTTTCAAGTAACTTTTTATTGATTTCTTGTCTTCTCCGATACATTTATAGATGTGTTATTTTGATTAGAATAAAATTTTAAGTTTCAAGTAATTTTTTACTGATTTATTGTTTTCTGCGATGGATTTTTAGATGTGTTATTTTGATTAGAATACAATTTTGAATTTCAAGTAATTTTTAATTGATTTATTGTCTTCTCTGATAGATTTATAGATGTGGTATTTTGATTAGAATGGAATTTTAAGTTTTACGTAATTTTTTATTGATTCATTCTCTTCTCCGATAGATTTATAGATGTGTTATTTTCATTAAAATAGAATTTTAAATTTCGAGTAATTTTTTATTGGTTTATTGCCTCCTCAGAATAATTTATAGATGTCTTACTTTGATTAGAATAGAATTTTAAGTTTTAAGTAATTTTTTATTGATTTATTATCTTCTCCGATAAAATTATACATGTGTTATTTTTATTAGAAAAGATTTTTAAGTTTAAAGTTATTTTTTATTGATTTATTGTCTTCTCCGATAGATTTATAGATGTGTTATTCTAATTAGAATAGATCTTTAAGTTTCAAGTAACTTTTAATTGATTTCTTGTCTTCTCCGATAGATTTATGAATGTGTTATTTTGATTAGAATGAAATTTTAAATTTCAGGTAATTTTTCAATGATTTATTGTCTTCTCCGATAGATTTATAGACGTGTTATTTTGATTAGAATAGAATTATAAATTTCAAGTATATTTTTATTGATTTATTGTCTTTTCCGATAATCGTATAGATATGTTATTTTGATTAGAATAGAAATATTTATTTACAAGTAATTTTTCATTTATTTATTGTCTTCTCCGGAAAAATTAAGAGCGTTATTTTAGTAGAATCGAGTTTTAAGTTTCAAGTAATTTTTTATTGAATTATTATTTTCCCGATAAATGTATATCTGTGTTATTTTGATGAGATTAGAATTTTGAGATTTACATAATTTTTTATTGATTCATTTTCTTCTCCGATACTCTTATAGATATGTTATTTTGATTGGAATAGAATTTTTATTTTTAACCAATTTTTCATTTATTTATTGTCTTCTCCGAGAAAATTAGACGTGTTATTTTAGTAGAATAGAATTTTAAGATTTAAGTAATTTTTTATTGAATTGTTATCTTCCCGATAAATGTATATCTGTGTTATTTTGATTAGAATAGAATTTTAAGTTTTACGTAATTTTTTATTGATTCATTCTCTTCTCCGATAAATTTATAGATGTGTTATTTTGACTAAAATAAAATTTTAAGTTTCAAGTAATTTTTTATTGGTTTATTGTCTTCTCCGATACATTTTTAGATGTGTTATTATAATTCGAATGGAATTTTAAATTTCAAGTAACTTGTTATTGATTTCTTGTCTTCTCCGATACATTCATAGATGTGTTATTTTGATTAGAATAGAGTTTTAAGTTTCAAGTAATTTTTATTGATTGATTGTCTTCTCCGTTATATTTTTAGATGTGTTATTTTGATTAGAATACATTTTTAAATTTCAAGTATTTTTTAATTGATTTATTGTCTTCTCTAATAGATTTATAGATGTGGTATTTCGATTAGAATAGAATTTTAAGTTTCAAGAAATTTTTCATTTATGTATTGTCTTCTCCGATAAAATTAGACGTGTTATTTTGGTAGAATAGAATTTTAAGTTTTAAGTAATTTTTTATTGATTTATTATCTTCCCGATAAATGTATATCTGTGTTATTTTGATTAGAATAGAATTTGAAGTTTTACGTCATTTTTTATTGATTTATTCTCTTCTCCGATAGATTTATAGATGTGCTATTTTGATTAAAATAGAATTTTAAGTTTCAAGTAATTTTTTAAGGTTTATTGTCTTCTCCGAGAAAATTAGACGTGTTATTTAAGTAGAATAGAATTTCAAGTTTTATGTAATTTTTTATTGAATTATTATCTTCCCGATAAATGCATATCTGTGTTATTTCGATTAGAATAGAATTTTAAGTTTTACGTAATTTTTTATTGATTCATTCTCTTCTCCGATAAATTTATAGAGGTGTTATTTTGATTAAAATAGAATTTTAAGTTTCAAGTAATTTTTTATAGGTTTATTGTCTTCTCCGATACATTTATAGATGTGTTATTCAAATTCGAATAGAATTTTAAGTTTCAAGTAACTTGTTATTGATTTCTTGTCTTCTCCGATACATTTATAGATGTGTTATTTTGATTAGAATAGAATTTTAAGTTTCAAGTACTTTTTCTTGATTGATTGTTTTCTCCGATATATTTTTAGATGTGTTATTTTGATTAGAATAGAATTTTAAGATTTAAGTAATTTTTTATTGAATTGTTATCTTCCCGATAAATGTATTACTGTGTTATTTTGATTAGAATAGAATTTTAAGTTTTACGTAATTTTTTATTGATTCATTCTCTTCTCCGATAAATTTATAGATGTGTTATTTTGACTAAAATAGAATTTTAAGTTTCAAGTAATTTTTTATTGGTTTATTGTCTTCTCCGATACATTTTTAGATGTGTTATTATAATTCGAATGGAATTTTAAATTTCAAGTAACTTGTTATTGATTTCTTGTCTTCTCCGATACATTCATAGATGTGTTATTTTGATTAGAATAGAGTTTTAAGTTTCAAGTAATTTTTATTGATTGATTGTCTTCTCCGTTATATTTTTAGATGTGTTATTTTGATTAGAATACATTTTTAAATTTCAAGTATTTTTTAATTGATTTATTGTTTTCTCTAATAGATTTATAGATGTGGTATTTCGATTAGAATAGAATTTTAAGTTTCAAGAAATTTTTCATTTATGTATTGTCTTCTCCGATAAAATTAGACGTGTTATTTTGGTAGAATAGAATTTTAAGTTTTAAGTAATTTTTTATTGATTTATTATCTTCCCGATAAATGTATATCTGTGTTATTTTGATTAGAATAGAATTTGAAGTTTTACGTCATTTTTTATTGATTTATTCTCTTCTCCGATAGATTTATAGATGTGCTATTTTGATTAAAATAGAATTTTAAGTTTCAAGTAATTTTTTAAGGTTTATTGTCTTCTCCGAGAAAATTAGACGTGTTATTTAAGTAGAATAGAATTTCAAGTTTTATGTAATTTTTTATTGAATTATTATCTTCCCGATAAATGTATATCTGTGTTATTTCGATTAGAATAGAATTTTAAGTTTTACGTAATTTTTTATTGATTCATTCTCTTCTCCGATAAATTTATAGATGTGTTATTTTGATTAAAATAGAATTTTAAGTTTCAAGTAATTTTTTATAGGTTTATTGTCTTCTCCGATACATTTATAGATGTGTTATTCAAATTCGAATAGAATTTTAAGTTTCAAGTAACTTGTTATTGATTTCTTGTCTTCTCCGATACATTTATAGATGTGTTATTTTGATTAGAATAGAATTTTAAGTTTCAAGTACTTTTTCTTGATTGATTGTTTTCTCCGATATATTTTTAGATGTGTTATTTTGATTAGAATAGAATTTTAAGATTTAAGTAATTTTTTATTGAATTGTTATCTTCCCGATAAATGTATTACTGTGTTATTTTGATTAGAATAGAATTTTAAGTTTTACGTAATTTTTTATTGATTCATTCTCTTCTCCGATAAATTTATAGATGTGTTATTTTGACTAAAATAGAATTTTAAGTTTCAAGTAATTTTTTATTGGTTTATTGTCTTCTCCGATACATTTTTAGATGTGTTATTATAATTCGAATGGAATTTTAAATTTCAAGTAACTTGTTATTGATTTCTTGTCTTCTGCGATACATTCATAGATGTGTTATTTTGATTAGAATAGAGTTTTAAGTTTCAAGTAATTTTTATTGATTGATTGTCTTCTCCGTTATATTTTTAGATGTGTTATTTTGATTAGAATACATTTTTAAATTTCAAGTATTTTTTAATTGATTTATTGTCTTCTCTAATAGATTTATAGATGTGGTATTTCGATTAGAATAGAATTTTATGTTTCAAGAAATTTTTCATTTATGTATTGTCTTCTCCGATAAAATTAGACGTGTTATTTTGGTAGAATAGAATTTTAAGTTTTAAGTAATTTTTTATTGATTTATTATCTTCCCGATAAATGTATATCTGTGTTATTTTGATTAGAATAGAATTTGAAGTTTTACGTCGGTTTTTATTGATTTATTCTCTTCTCCGATAGATTTATAGATGTGCTATTTTGATTAAAATAGAATTTTAAGTTTCAAGTAATTTTTTAAGGTTTATTGTCTTCTCCGAGAAAATTAGACGTGTTATTTAAGTAGAATAGAATTTCAAGTTTTATGTAATTTTTTATTGAATTATTATCTTCCCGATAAATGTATATCTGTGTTATTTCGATTAGAATAGAATTTTAAGTTTTACGTAATTTTTTATTGATTCATTCTCTTCTCCGATAAATTTATAGATGTGTTATTTTGATTAAAATAGAATTTTAAGTTTCAAGTAATTTTTTATAGGTTTATTGTCTTCTCCGATACATTTATAGATGTGTTATTTTAATTCGAATAGAATTTTACGTTTCAAGTAACTTGTTATTGATTTCTTGTCTTCTCCGATACATTTATAGATGTGTTATTTTGATTAGAATAGAATTTTAAGTTTCAAGTACTTTTTCTTGATTGATTGTTTTCTCCGATATATTTTTAGATGTGTTATTTTGATTAGAACAGAATTTTAAGTTTTAAGTAATTTTTTATTGATTCATTCTCTTCTCCGATAGATTTGTAGATGTGTTATTTTCATTAAAATAGAATTTTAAATTTCGAGTAATTTTTTATTGGTTTATTGCCTCCTCAGAATAATTTATAGATGTCTTACTTTGATTAGAATAGAATTTTAAGTTTTAAGTAATTTTTTATTGATTTATTATCTTCTCCGATAAAATTATACATGTGTTATTTTTATTAGAAAAGATTTTTAAGTTTAAAGTTATTTTTTATTGATTTATTGTCTTCTCCGATAGATTTATAGATGTGTTATTCTAATTAGAATAGATCTTTAAGTTTCAAGTAACTTTTAATTGATTTCTTGTCTTCTCCGATAGATTTATGAATGTGTTATTTTGATTAGAATGAAATTTTAAATTTCAGTTAATTTTTCAATGATTTATTGTCTTCTCCGATAGATTTATAGACGTGTTATTTTGATTAGAATAGAATTATAAATTTCAAGTATATTTTTATTGATTTATTGTCTTTTCCGATAATCGTATAGATATGTTATTTTGATTAGAATAGAAAATTTTATTTACAAGTAATTTTTCATTTATTTATTGTCTTCTCCGGAAAAATTAAGAGCGTTATTTTAGTAGAATAGAGTTTTAAGTTTCAAGTAATTTTTTATTGAATTATTATCTTCCCGATAAATGTATATCTGTGTTATTTTGATGAGATTAGAATTTTGAGATTTACATAATTTTTTATTGATTCATTTTCTTCTCCGATACTCTTATAGATATGTTATTTTGATTGGAATAGAATTTTTATTTTTAACCAATTTTTCATTTATTTATTGTCTTCTCCGAGAAAATTAGACGTGTTATTTTAGTAGAATAGAATTTTAAGATTTAAGTAATTTTTTATTGAATTGTTATCTTCCCGATAAATGTATATCTGTGTTATTTTGATTAGAATAGAATTTTAAGTTTTACGTAATTTTTTATTGATTCATTCTCTTGTCCGATAAATTTATAGATGTGTTATTTTGACTAAAATAGAATTTTAAGTTTCAAGTAATTTTTTATTGGTTTATTGTCTTCTCCGATACATTTTTAGATGTGTTATTATAATTCGAATGGAATTTTAAATTTCAAGTAACTTGTTATTGATTTCTTGTCTTCTCCGATACATTCATAGATGTGTTATTTTGATTAGAATAGAGTTTTAAGTTTCAAGTAATTTTTATTGATTGATTGTCTTCTCCGTTATATTTTTAGATGTGTTATTTTGATTAAAACAGAATTTTAAGTTTCAAGTAATTTTTTATTGATTTTTTGTCTTCTCCGATAGATTTTTAGATGTGTTATTTTGATTAGAATAGAATTTTAAGTTTCAAGTAACTTTTTATTGATTTATTGTCTTCTCCGATAATCTTATAGATATGTTATTTTGATTGGAATAGAATTTTTATTTTCAAGTAATTTTTCATTTATTTATTGTCGTCTCCGATAAAATAAGACGTGTTATTTTAGTAGAATAGAATTTTAAGTTTTAAGTAATTTTTTATTGGTTTATTGTCTTCTCCGATACATTTTTAGATGTGTTATTTTGATTAGAATAGAATTTTAACTTTCAAGTGATTTTTAATTCATTTATTGTTTTCTCCGACAGATTTATAGATTTGTCATTTTGATTAGAATAGAATTTCAAATTTCAAGTAATTTTTTATAGATTTTTTGTCTTCTCCGATAAATTAATGGTTGTGTTATTTTAATTAGAATAGAATTTTAAGTTTTAAGAAATTTCTTATTGATTTTTTGTCTTCTCCGATACATTTATAGATGTGTTATTTTAATTCGAATAGAATTTTAAATTTCAAGTAACTTTTTATTGATTTCTTGTCTTCTCCGATACATTTATAGATGTGTTATTTTGATTAGAATAGAATTTTTATTTTCAAGTAGATTTGTATTGATTTATCGTCTTCTCCGGTAAATGTATACATGTGTTATTTTGATTAGAACAGAATATTGAGTTTTAAGTAATTTTTTATTGATTAATTATCTTCTCCGATAAATTTATAGATGTGTTATTTTGATTAGAATAGAATTTGTCTTCTCCGATAAATTTATAGACCTGTTATTTTGATTAGAATAGAAATTTAAGTTTCAAGTAATTTTTTACTGATTTATTGTGTTCTGCGATAGATTTTTAGATGTGTTATTTTGAGTAGAATACAATTTCAAAATTCAAGCAGTTTTTAATTGATTTATTGTCTTCTCTGATAGATTTGGAGATGTGGTATTTTGATTAGAATAAAATTTTAAGTTTCAAGTAACTTTTTATTGATTTATTGTCTTCTCCGATAATCTTATAGATATGTTATTTTGATTAGAATAGAATTTTTATTTTCAAGTAATTTTTCATTCATTTATTGTCTTCTCCGAGAAAATTAGACGTGTTATTTTAGTAGAATGGAATTTTAAGTTTTAAGTAATTTTTTATTGAATTATTATCTTCCCGATAAAAGTATATCTGTGTTATTTTGATTAGAATAGAATTTTAAGTTTTACGTAATTTTTTATTCATTCATTCTCTTCTCCGATAGATTTATAGATGTGTTATTTTGATTAAAATAGAATTTTAAGTTTCAAGTAATTTTTTATTGGTTTATTGTCTTCTCCGATACATTTATAGATGTGTTATTTTAATTCGAATAGAATTTTAAGTTTCAAGTAACTTGTTATTGATTTCTTGTCTTCTCCGATACATTTATAGATGTGTTATTTTGATTAGAATAGAATTTAAAGTTTCAAGTACTTTTTATTGATTGATTGTTTTCTCCGATATATTTTTAGATGTGTTATTTTGATTAGAACAAAATTTTAAGTTTTAAGTAATTTTTTATTGATTTTTTGTCTTCTCCAATAGATTGATAGATGTGTTCTTTTAATTAGAATTGAATTTTAAGTTTCACGTAACTTTTTACTGATTTATTGTTTTCTGCGATAGATTTTTAGATGTGTTATTTTGATTAGAATACAATTTTAAATTTCAAGTATTTTTTAATTGATTTATTGTCTTCTCTAATAGATTTATAGATGTGGTATTTCGATTGGAATAGAATTTTAAGTTTCAAGAAATTTTTCATTTATGTATTGTCTTCTCCGATAAAATTAGACGTGTTATTTTGGTAGAATAGAATTTTAAGTTTTAAGTAATTTTTTATTGATTTATTATCTTCCCGATAAATGTATATCTGTGTTATTTTGATTAGAATAGAATTTTAAGTTTTACGTCATTTTTTATTGATTTATTCTCTTCTCCGATAGATTTAAAGATGTGTTATTTTGATTAAAATTGAATTTTAAGTTTCAAGTAATTTTTTAAGGTTTATTGTCTTCTCCGAGAAATTAGACGTGTTATTTTAGTAGAATAGAATTTTAAGTTTTATGTAATTTTTTATTGAATTATTATCTTCCCGATAAATGTATATCTGTGTTATTTTGATTAGAATAGAATTTTAAGTTTTACGTAATTTTTTATTGATTCATTCTCTTCTCCGATAAATTTATAGATGTGTCATTTTGATTAAAATAGAATTTTAAGTTTCAAGTAATTTTTTATAGGTTTATTGTCTTCTCCGATACATTTATAGATGTGTTATTTTAATTCGAATAGAATTTTAAGTTTCAAGTAACTTGTTATTGATTTCTTGTCTTCTCCGATACATTTATAGATGTGTTATTTTGATTAGAATAGAATTTTAAGTTTCAAGTACTTTTTCTTGATTGATTGTCTTCTCCGATATATTTTTAGATGTGTTATTTTGATTAGAACAGAATTTTAAGTTTTAAGTAATTTTTTATTGATTTTTTGTCTTCTCCAATAGATTTATAGATGTGTTATTTTAATAAGAATAGAATTTTAAGTTTCACGTAACTTTTTATTGATTTATTATCTTCTCCGATAAAATTATACATGTGTTATTTTGATTAGAACAGAATATTGAGTTTTAAGTAAATTTTTATTGATTAATTATCTTCTCCGATAAATTTATAGATGTGTTATTTTGATTAGAATAGAATTTTAAGTTTTACGTCATTTTTTATTGATTTATTCTCTTCTCCGATAGATTTATAGATGTGTTATTTTGATTAAAATAGAATTTTAAGTTTCAAATAATTTTTGAAGGTTTATTGTCTTCTCCGAGAAAATTAGACGTGTTATTTTAGTGGAATAGAATTTCAAGTTTTATGTAATTTTTTATTGAATTATTATCTTCCCGATAAATGTATATCTGTGTTATTTTAATTAGAATAGAATTTTGAGTTTTACGTAATTTTTTATTTATTCATTCTCTTCTCCGATAGATTTATAGATGTGTTATTTTGATTAAAATAGAATTTTAAGTTTCAAGTAATTTTTTATAGGTTTATTGTTTTCTCCGACAGATTTATAGATGTGTTATTTTGATTAGAATAGAATTTCAAATTTCAAGTAATTTTTTATTGATTTTTTGTCTTCTCCGATAAATTAATGGTTGTGTTATTTTAATTAGAATAGAATTTTAAGTTTTAAGAAATTTCTTATTGATTTTTTGTCTTCTCCGATACATTTATAGATGTGTTATTTTAATTCGAATAGAATTTGAAATTTCAAGTAACTTTTTATTGATTTCTTGTCTTCTCCGATACATTTATAGATGTGTTATTTTGATTAGATCAGAATTTTTAGTTTCAACTAATTTTGTATTGATTTATCGTCTTCTCCGATAAATGTATACATGTGTTGTTTTGATTAGAACAGAATATTGAGTTTTAAGTAATTTTTTATTGATTAATTATCTTCTCCGATAAATTTATAGATGTGTTATTTTGATTAGAATAGAATTTGTCTTCTCCGATAAATTTATAGATCTGTTATTTTGATTAGAATAGAATTTTAAGTTTCAAGTAATTTTTTACTGATTTATTGTTTTCTGCGATAGATTTTTAGATGTGTTATTTTGATTAGAATACAATTTTAAATTTCAAGTATTTTTTAATTGATTTATTGTCTTCTCTAATAGATTTATAGATGTGGTATTTCGATTAGAATAGAATTTTAAGTTTCAAGAAATTTTTCATTTATGTATTGTCTTCTCCGATAAAATTAGACGTGTTATTTTGGTAGAATAGAATTTTAAGTTTTAAGTATCAGGAGTACAAATTGAAAATGCGGGATTTTTTTCTATTTTTGAACGTTTATTCTGAAAAAATGGTAACAAATGAATTATTCAAAGTATTGTCCATCGCTAGCCACAACTTTTTCCCATCTTTCTGGCAATTTACGGATACCGTCGCGAAAAAATTCGGCCGGCTTGGCTGCTATCCAGTCATCGACCCATTTTTGGGCTTCTTCGTAAGAATGGAAGCGCTGGTCAGCTAGGCCATGTGTCATCGATCGGAAAAGGTGGTAATCGGAAGGAGCAATATCTGGGCTATACGGCGGGTGGGGTAAGACTTCCCATTTCAGCGTTTGTAGGTATGTTTTGACCGGCGCTGCAACATGTGGCCGAGCGTTGTCATGTTGCAAAATTACTTTGTCGTGTCTTTGCTCGTATTGTGGCCGTTTTTCTTTGAGTGCGCGGCTCAAACGCATCAATTGAGTTCGGTATAGTGCTCCTGTGATGGTTTCGTTCGATTTCAATAGCTCATAATACACCACACCCAGCTGGTCCCACCAAATACAGAGCATGAGCTTGGCGCCGTGAATATTTGGTTTGGCCGTCGATGATGATGCATGGCCGGGGTAACCATATGATTTTTTGCGCTTCGGGTTATCGTAATGGATCCACTTTTCATCACCAGTGACAATGCGATGCAAAAAACCCTTCCGTTTTTGCCGTTCGAGCAGCAGTTCGCATGCAAAAAAACGGCGCTCGACGTCTCTCGGCTTCAGCTCATACGGCACCCAATGTCCTTGCTTTTGGATCATTCCGAGGGCTTTTATACGATGGGAAATGGCTTGTTGTGTCACTCCCAATGAATCTGCGAGCTCTTGTTGAGTTTGACACGAGTCTTCATTGAGTATTGCCTCCAATTCAGCATTCTCAAACTTTTTCACTTGGCCCGGCCGCTCTTTGTCCTCAACGTCAAAATCACCACTTCTAAACCGCACAAACCATCTCTCGCACGTTGAAACCGATGGAACATGACTCGGATAAGCCTCGGAGACCAATCGATGTGCTTCAGCAGCACTTTTCTTCAAATTAAAGAAGTAAATTAAAACTTCCCGCAAATGCTGTTTTGTTGGCACGAAACTCGACATATTGAGAGCTCAAAAAAACTATGAATTTGACACTGCGACAAATTGACACATACTGAAAATTAAAGCTATAAGACGTAGCTTTGACATGAACATAGTCACAGTACTGCCTGATGCGTATAGCGTTAGTAACGCCATCTGTTATCAAACCCGCATTTTCAATTTGTACCCCTGATAATTTTTTATTGATTTATTATCTTCCCGATAAATGTATATCTGTGTTATTTTGATTAGAATAGAATTTTCAGTTTTATGTCATTTTTTATTGATTTATTCTCTTCTCCGATAGATTTATAGATGTGTTATTTTGATTAAAATAGAATTTTAAGTTTCAAATAATTTTTTAAGGTTTATTGTCTTCTCCGAGAAAATCAGACGTGTTATTTTAGTAGAATAGAATTTTAAGTTTTACGTAATTTTTTATTGATTCATTCTCTTCTCCGATAAATTTATAGATGTGTTATTTTGATTGAAATAGAATTTTAAGTTTCAAGTAATTTTTTATAGGTTCATTGTCTTCTCCGATACATTTATAGATGTGTTATTTTAATTCGAATAGAATTTTAAGTTTCAAGTAACTTGTTATTGATTTCTTGTCTTCTCCGATACATTTATAGATGTGTTATTTTGATTAGAATAGAATTTTAAGTTTCAAGTACTTTTTCTTGATTGATTGTCTTCTCCGATATATTTTTAGATGTGTTATTTTTATTAGAACAGAATTTTAAGTTTTAAGTAATTTTTTATTGATTTTTTGTCTTCTCCAATAGATTTATAGATGTGTTATTTTAATTAAAATAGAATTTTAAGTTTCACGTAACTTTTTATTGATTTATTATCTTCTCCGATAAAATTATACATGTGTTATTTTGATTAGAAAATATTTTTAAGTTTCAAGTAATTTTTATTGATTGATTGTCTTCTCCGATACATTTATAAATGTGTTATTTTAATTCGAATAGAATTTCAAGTTTCAAGTAACTTTTTATTGATTTCTTGTCTTCTCCGATAAAATTATACATGTGTTATTTTAATTAGAAAAGATTTTTAAGTTTAAAGTTAATTTTTATTGATTTATTGTCTTCTCCGATAGATTTATAGATGTGTTATTCTAATTAGAATAGATCTTTAAGTTTCAAGTAACTTTTAATTGATTTCTTGTCTTCTCCGATAGATTTATGAATGTGTTATTTTGATTAGAATGAAATTTTAAATTTCAGGTAATTTTTTAATGATTTATTGTCTTATCCGATAGATTTATAGACGTGTTATTTTGATTAGAATAGAATTATAAGTTTTAAGTATATTTTTATTGATTTATTGTCTTTTTCGATAATCGTATAGATATGTTATTTTGATTAGAATAGAAAATTTTATTTTCAAGTAATTTTTCATTCATTTATTGTCTTCTCCGAGAAAATTAGGAGCGTTATTTTAGTAGAATAGAGTTTTAAGTTTCAAGTAATTTTTTATTGAATTATTATCTTCCCGATAAATGTATATCTGTGTTATTTTAATTAGAATAGAATTTTGAGATTTACATTATTTTTTATTGATTTATTTTTTTCTCCGATAGATTTATAGATGTGTTATTTCGACTAAAATAGAATTTTAAGTTTCAAGTAATTTTTTATTGGTTTATTGTCTTCTCCGATACATTTTTAGATGTGTTATTATAATTCGAATAGAATTTTAAATTTCAAGTAACTTGTTATTGATTTCTTGTCTTCTCCGATACATTTATAGATGTGTTATTTTGATTAAAATAGAATTTAAAGTTTCAAGTAACTTTTTATTGATTTATTGTCTTCTCCGATAATCTTATAGATAAGTTATTTTGATTGGAATAGAATTTTTATTTTCAAGTAATTTTTTATTGATTTTTTGTCTTCTCCGATAAATTTCTAGATGTGTTATTTTGATTAGAATAGAATTTTAAGTTTCAAGTAACTTTTTATTGATTTATTGTCTTCTCCGATAATCTTATAGATATGTTATTTTGATTGGAATGGAATTTTTATTTTCAAGTAATTTTTCATTTATTTATTGTCGTCTCCGATAAAATAAGACGTGTTTTTTTAGTAGAATAGAATTTTAAGTTTTAAGTAATTTTTTATTGATTTATTATCTTCCAGTCAAATGTATATCTGTGTTATTTTGAATAGAATAGAATTTTAAGTTTTACGTAATTTTTTATTGATTTATTCTCTTCACCGATAGATTTATACATGTGTATTTTGATTAAAATAGAATTTTAAGTTTCAAGTAATTTTTTATTGGTTTATTGTCTTCTCCGATACATTTTTTGATGTGTTATTTTGATTAGAATAGAATTTCAACTTTCAAGTGATTTTTTATTGATTTATTGTTTTCTCCGACAGATTTATAGATGTGTTATTTTGATTAGAATAGAATTTCAAATTTCAAGTAATTTTTTATTGATTTTTTGTCTTCTCCGATAAATTAATGGTTGTGTTATTTTAATTAGAATAGAATTTTAAGTTTTAAGAAATTTCTTAATGATTTTTTGTCTTCTCCGATACATTTATAGATGTGTTATTTTAATTCGAATAGAATTTTTTATTTCAAGTAACTTTTTATTGATTTCTTGTCTTCTCCGATACATTTATAGATGTGTTATTTTGATTAGAATAGAATTTTTAGTTTCAAGTAATTTTGTATTGATTTAGCGTCTTCTCCGATAAATGTATACATGTGTTATTTTGATTAGAACAGAATATTGAGTTTTAAGTAATTTTTTATTGATTAATTATCTTCTCCGATAAATTTATAGATGTGTTATTTTGATTAGAATAGAATTTGTCTTCTCCGATAAATTTATAGATCTGTTATTTTGATTAGAATAGAATTTTAAGTTTCAAGTAATTTTTTACTGATTTATTGTGTTCTGCGATAGATTTTTAGATGTGTTATTTTGAGTAGAATACAATTTCAAATTTCCAGCAATTTTTAATTGATTTATTGTCTTCTCTGATAGATTTATAGATGTGGTATTTTGATTAGAATAAAATTTTAAGTTTTAAGTAACTTTTTATTGATTTATTGTCTTCTCCGATAATCTTATAGATATGTTATTTTGATTAGAATAGAATTTTTATTTTCAAGTAATTTTTCATTTATTTATTGTCTTCTCCGAGAAAATTAGACGTGTTATTTTAGTAGAATGGAATTTTAAGTTTTAAATCATTTTTTATTGAATTATTATCTTCCCGATAAAAGTATATCTGTGTTATTTTGATTAGAATAGAATTTCAAGTTTTACGTAATTTTTTATTCATTCATTCTCTTCTCCGATAAATTTATAGATGTGTTATATTGATTAAAATAGAATTTTAAGTTTCAAGTAATTTTTTATTGGTTTATTGTCTTCTCCGATACATTTATAGATGTGTTATTTTGATTAGAATAGAATTTTAAGTTTCAAGTACTTTTTATTGATTGATTGTCTTCTCCGATATATTTTTAGATGTGTTATTTTGATTAGAACAAAATTTCAAGTTTTAAGTAATTTTTTATTGATTTTTTGTCTTCTCCAATAGATTTATAGATGTGTTATTTTAATTAGAATAGAATTTTAAGTTTCACGTAACTTTTTATTGATTTATTATCTTCTCCGATAAAATTATACATGTGTTATTTTGATTAGAAAATATTTTTAAGTTTCAAGTTATTTTTATTGATTGATTGTCTTCTCCGATACATTTATAAATGTGTTATTTTAATTCGAATAGAATTTCGAGTTTCAAGTAACTTTTTATTGGTTTCTTGTCTTCTCCGACACATTTATAGATGTGTTATTTTGATTAGAATAGAATTTTAAGTTTCAAGTAATTTTTTACTGATTTACTGTTTTCTGCGATAGATTTTTAGATGTGTTATTTTGATTAGAATACATTTTTTAATTTCAAGTATTTTTTAATTGATTTAATGTCTTCTCTAATAGATTTATAGATGTGGTATTTCGATTAGAATAGAATTTTAAGTTTCAAGAAATTTTTCATTTATGTATTGTCTTCTCCGATAAAATTAGACGTGTTATTTTGGTAGAATAGAATTTTAAGTTTTAAGTAATTTTTTATTGATTTATTATCTTCCCGATAAATGTATATCTGTGTTATTTTGATTAGAATAGAATTTGAAGTTTTACGTCATTTTTTATTGATTTATTCTCTTCTCCGATAGATTTATAGATGTGCTATTTTGATTAAAATAGAATTTTAAGTTTCAAGTAATTTTTTAAGGTTTATTGTCTTCTCCGAGAAAATTAGACGTGTTATTTGAGTAGAATAGAATTTCAAGTTTTATGTAATTTTTTATTGAATTATTATCTTCCCGATAAATGTATATCTGTGTTATTTCGATTAGAATAGAATTTTAAGTTTTACGTAATTTTTTATTGATTCATTCTCTTCTCCGATAAATTTATAGATGTGTTATTTTGATTAAAATAGAATTTTAAGTTTCAAGTAATTTTTTATAGGTTTATTGTCTTCTCCGATACATTTATAGATGTGTTATTTTAATTCGAATAGAATTTTAAGTTTCAAGTAACTTGTTATTGATTTCTTGTCTTCTCCGATACATTTATAGATGTGTTATTTTGATTAGAATAGAATTTTAAGTTTCAAGTACTTTTTCTTGATTGATTGTTTTCTCCGATATATTTTTAGATGTGTTATTTTGATTAGAACAGAATTTTAAGTTTTAAGTAATTTTTTATTGATTTTTTGTCTTCTCCAATAGATTTATAGATGTGTTATTTTAATTAGAATAGAATTTTAAGTTTCACGTAACTTTTTATTGATTTATTATCTTCTCCGATAAAATTATACATGTGTTATTTTGATTAGAAAATATTTTTAAGTTTCAAGTAATTTTTATTGATTGATTGTCTCCTCCGATACATTTATAAATGTGTTATTTTAATTCGAATAGAATTTCAAGTTTCAAGTAACTTTTTATTGATTTCTTGTCTTCTCCGATACATTTATAGATGTGTTATTTTGATTAGAACAAAATTTTAAGTTTTAAGTAATTTTTTATTGATTTTTTGTCTTCTCCAATAGATTGATAGATGTGTTCTTTTAATTAGAATTGAATTTTAAGTTTCACGTAACTTTTTACTGATTTATTGTTTTCTGCGATAGATTTTTAGATGTGTTATTTTGATTAGAATACAATTTTAAATTTCAAGTATTTTTTAATTGATTTATTGTCTTCTCTAATAGATTTATAGATGTGGTATTTCGATTGGAATAGAATTTTAAGTTTCAAGAAATTTTTCATTTATGTATTGTCTTCTCCGATAAAATTAGACGTGTTATTTTGGTAGAATAGAATTTTAAGTTTTAAGTAATTTTTTATTGATTTATTATCTTCCCGATAAATGTATATCTATGTTATTTTGATTAGAATAGAATTTTAAGTTTTACGTCATTTTTTATTGATTTATTCTCTTCTCCGATAGATTTAAAGATGTGTTATTTTGATTAAAATTGAATTTTAGGTTTCAAGTAATTTTTTAAGGTTTATTGTCTTCTCCGAGAAATTAGACGTGTTATTTTAGTAGAATAGAATTTTAAGTTTTATGTAATTTTTTATTGAATTATTATCTTCCCGATAAATGTATATCTGTGTTATTTTGATTAGAATAGAATTTTAAGTTTTACGTAATTTTTTATTGATTCATTCTCTTCTCCGATAAATTTATAGATGTGTCATTTTGATTAAAATAGAATTTTAAGTTTCAAGTAATTTTTTATAGGTTTATTGTCTTCTCCGATACATTTATAGATGTGTTATTTTAATTCGAATAGAATTTTAAGTTTCAAGTAACTTGTTATTGATTTCTTGTCTTCTCCGATACATTTATAGATGTGTTATTTTGATTAGAATAGAATTTTAAGTTTCAAGTACTTTTTCTTGATTGATTGTCTTCTCCGATATATTTTTAGATGTGTTATTTTGATTAGAACAGAATTTTAAGTTTTAAGTAATTTTTTATTGATTTTTTGTCTTCTCCAATAGATTTATAGATGTGTTATTTTAATAAGAATAGAATTTTAAGTTTCACGTAACTTTTTATTGATTTATTATCTTCTCCGATAAAATTATACATGTGTTATTTTGATTAGAACAGAATATTGAGTTTTAAGTAAATTTTTATTGATTAATTATCTTCTCCGATAAATTTATAGATGTGTTATTTTGATTAGAATAGAATTTTAAGTTTTACGTCATTTTTTATTGATTTATTCTCTTCTCCGATAGATTTATAGATGTGTTATTTTGATTAAAATAGAATTTTAAGTTTCAAATAATTTTTGAAGGTTTATTGTCTTCTCCGAGAAAATTAGACGTGTTATTTTAGTGGAATAGAATTTCAAGTTTTATGTAATTTTTTATTGAATTATTATCTTCCCGATAAATGTATATCTGTGTTATTTTAATTAGAATAGAATTTTAAGTTTTACGTAATTTTTTATTTATTCATTCTCTTCTCCGATAGATTTATAGATGTGTTACTTTGATTAAAATAGAATTTTAAGTTTCAAGTAATTTTTTATAGGTTTATTGTTTTCTCCGACAGATTTATAGATGTGTTATTTTGATTAGAATAGAATTTCAAATTTCAAGTAATTTTTTATTGATTTTTTGTCTTCTCCGATAAATTAATGGTTGTGTTATTTTAATTAGAATAGAATTTTAAGTTTTAAGAAATTTCTTATTGATTTTTTGTCTTCTCCGATACATTTATAGATGTGTTATTTTAATTCGAATAGAATTTGAAATTTCAAGTAACTTTTTATTGATTTCTTGTCTTCTCCGATACATTTATAGATGTGTTATTTTGATTAGATCAGAATTTTTAGTTTCAACTAATTTTGTATTGATTTATCGTCTTCTCCGATAAATGTATACATGTGTTGTTTTGATTAGAACAGAATATTGAGTTTTAAGTAATTTTTTATTGATTAATTATCTTCTCCGATAAATTTATAGATGTGTTATTTTGATTAGAATAGAATTTGTCTTCTCCGATAAATTTATAGATCTGTTATTTTGATTAGAATAGAATTTTAAGTTTCAAGTAATTTTTTACTGATTTATTGTTTTCTGCGATAGATTTTTAGATGTGTTATTTTGATTAGAATACAATTTTAAATTTCAAGTATTTTTTAATTGATTTAATGTCTTCTCTAATAGATTTATAGATGTGGTATTTCGATTAGAATAGAATTTTAAGTTTCAAGAAATTTTTCATTTATGTATTGTCTTCTCCGATAAAATTAGACGTGTTATTTTGGTAGAATAGAATTTTAAGTTTTAAGTAATTTTTTATTGATTTATTATCTTCCCGATAAATGTATATCTGTGTTATTTTGATTAGAATAGAATTTGAAGTTTTACGTCATTTTTTATTGATTTATTCTCTTCTCCGATAGATTTATAGATGTGCTATTTTGATTAAAATAGAATTTTAAGTTTCAAGTAATTTTTTAAGGTTTATTGTCTTCTCCGAGAAAATTAGACGTGTTATTTGAGTAGAATAGAATTTCAAGTTTTATGTAATTTTTTATTGAATTATTATCTTCCCGATAAATGTATATCTGTGTTATTTCGATTAGAATAGAATTTTAAGTTTTACGTAATTTTTTATTGATTCATTCTCTTCTCCGATAAATTTATAGATGTGTTATTTTGATTAAAATAGAATTTTAAGTTTCAAGTAATTTTTTATAGGTTTATTGTCTTCTCCGATACATTTATAGATGTGTTATTTTAATTCGAATAGAATTTTAAGTTTCAAGTAACTTGTTATTGATTTCTTGTCTTCTCCGATACATTTATAGATGTGTTATTTTGATTAGAATAGAATTTTAAGTTTCAAGTACTTTTTCTTGATTGATTGTTTTCTCCGATATATTTTTAGATGTGTTATTTTGATTAGAACAGAATTTTAAGTTTTAAGTAATTTTTTATTGATTTTTTGTCTTCTCCAATAGATTTATAGATGTGTTATTTTAATTAGAATAGAATTTTAAGTTTCACGTAACTTTTTATTGATTTATTATCTTCTCCGATAAAATTATACATGTGTTATTTTGATTAGAAAATATTTTTAAGTTTCAAGTAATTTTTATTGATTGATTGTCTCCTCCGATACATTTATAAATGTGTTATTTTAATTCGAATAGAATTTCAAGTTTCAAGTAACTTTTTATTGATTTCTTGTCTTCTCCGATACATTTATAGATGTGTTATTTTGATTAGAACAAAATTTTAAGTTTTAAGTAATTTTTTATTGATTTTTTGTCTTCTCCAATAGATTGATAGATGTGTTCTTTTAATTAGAATTGAATTTTAAGTTTCACGTAACTTTTTACTGATTTATTGTTTTCTGCGATAGATTTTTAGATGTGTTATTTTGATTAGAATACAATTTTAAATTTCAAGTATTTTTTAATTGATTTATTGTCTTCTCTAATAGATTTATAGATGTGGTATTTCGATTGGAATAGAATTTTAAGTTTCAAGAAATTTTTCATTTATGTATTGTCTTCTCCGATAAAATTAGACGTGTTATTTTGGTAGAATAGAATTTTAAGTTTTAAGTAATTTTTTATTGATTTATTATCTTCCCGATAAATGTATATCTGTGTTATTTTGATTAGAATAGAATTTTAAGTTTTACGTCATTTTTTATTGATTTATTCTCTTCTCCGATAGATTTAAAGATGTGTTATTTTGATTAAAATTGAATTTTAGGTTTCAAGTAATTTTTTAAGGTTTATTGTCTTCTCCGAGAAATTAGACGTGTTATTTTAGTAGAATAGAATTTTAAGTTTTATGTAATTTTTTATTGAATTATTATCTTCCCGATAAATGTATATCTGTGTTATTTTGATTAGAATAGAATTTTAAGTTTTACGTAATTTTTTATTGATTCATTCTCTTCTCCGATAAATTTATAGATGTGTCATTTTGATTAAAATAGAATTTTAAGTTTCAAGTAATTTTTTATAGGTTTATTGTCTTCTCCGATACATTTATAGATGTGTTATTTTAATTCGAATAGAATTTTAAGTTTCAAGTAACTTGTTATTGATTTCTTGTCTTCTCCGATACATTTATAGATGTGTTATTTTGATTAGAATAGAATTTTAAGTTTCAAGTACTTTTTCTTGATTGATTGTCTTCTCCGATATATTTTTAGATGTGTTATTTTGATTAGAACAGAATTTTAAGTTTTAAGTAATTTTTTATTGATTTTTTGTCTTCTCCAATAGATTTATAGATGTGTTATTTTAATAAGAATAGAATTTTAAGTTTCACGTAACTTTTTATTGATTTATTATCTTCTCCGATAAAATTATACATGTGTTATTTTGATTAGAACAGAATATTGAGTTTTAAGTAAATTTTTATTGATTAATTATCTTCTCCGATAAATTTATAGATGTGTTATTTTGATTAGAATAGAATTTTAAGTTTTACGTCATTTTTTATTGATTTATTCTCTTCTCCGATAGATTTATAGATGTGTTATTTTGATTAAAATAGAATTTTAAGTTTCAAATAATTTTTGAAGGTTTATTGTCTTCTCCGAGAAAATTAGACGTGTTATTTTAGTGGAATAGAATTTCAAGTTTTATGTAATTTTTTATTGAATTATTATCTTCCCGATAAATGTATATCTGTGTTATTTTAATTAGAATAGAATTTTAAGTTTTACGTAATTTTTTATTTATTCATTCTCTTCTCCGATAGATTTATAGATGTGTTATTTTGATTAAAATAGAATTTTAAGTTTCAAGTAATTTTTTATAGGTTTATTGTTTTCTCCGACAGATTTATAGATGTGTTATTTTGATTAGAATAGAATTTCAAATTTCAAGTAATTTTTTATTGATTTTTTGTCTTCTCCGATAAATTAATGGTTGTGTTATTTTAATTAGAATAGAATTTTAAGTTTTAAGAAATTTCTTATTGATTTTTTGTCTTCTCCGATACATTTAGAGATGTGTTATTTTAATTCGAATAGAATTTGAAATTTCAAGTAACTTTTTATTGATTTCTTGTCTTCTCCGATACATTTATAGATGTGTTATTTTGATTAGATCAGAATTTTTAGTTTCAACTAATTTTGTATTGATTTATCGTCTTCTCCGATAAATGTATACATGTGTTGTTTTGATTAGAACAGAATATTGAGTTTTAAGTAATTTTTTATTGATTAATTATCTTCTCCGATAAATTTATAGATGTGTTATTTTGATTAGAATAGAATTTGTCTTCTCCGATAAATTTATAGATCTGTTATTTTGATTAGAATAGAATTTTAAGTTTCAAGTAATTTTTTACTGATTTATTGTTTTCTGCGATAGATTTTTAGATGTGTTATTTTGATTAGAATACAATTTTAAATTTCAAGTATTTTTTAATTGATTTATTGTCTTCTCTAATAGATTTATAGATGTGGTATTTCGATTAGAATAGAATTTTAAGTTTCAAGAAATTTTTCATTTATGTATTGTCTTCTCCGATAAAATTAGACGTGTTATTTTGGTAGAATAGAATTTTAAGTTTTAAGTAATTTTTATTGATTGATTGTCTTCTCCGATACATTTATAAATGTGTTATTTTAATTCGAATAGAATTTCAAGTTTCAAGTAACTTTTTATTGATTTCTTGTCTTCTCCGATAAAATTATACATGTGTTATTTTAATTAGAAAAGATTTTTAAGTTTAAAGTTAATTTTTATTGATTTATTGTCTTCTCCGATAGATTTATAGATGTGTTATTCTAATTAGAATAGATCTTTAAGTTTCAAGTAACTTTTAATTGATTTCTTGTCTTCTCCGATAGATTTATGAATGTGTTATTTTGATTAGAATGAAATTTTAAATTTCAGGTAATTTTTCAATGATTTATTGTCTTATCCGATAGATTTATAGACGTGTTATTTTGATTAGAATAGAATTATAAGTTTTAAGTATATTTTTATTGATTTATTGTCTTTTTCGATAATCGTATAGATATGTTATTTTGATTAGAATAGAAATTTTTTTTTCAAGTAATTTTTCATTCATTTATTGTCTTCTCCGAGAAAATTAGGAGCGTTATTTTAGTAGAATAGAGTTTTAAGTTTCAAGTAATTTTTTATTGAATTATTATCTTCCCGATAAATGTATATCTGTGTTATTTTAATTAGAATAGAATTTTGAGATTTACATTATTTTTTATTGATTTATTTTTTTCTCCGATAGATTTATAGATGTGTTATTTCGACTAAAATAGAATTTTAAGTTTCAAGTAATTTTTTATTGGTTTATTGTCTTCTCCGATACATTTTTAGATGTGTTATTATAATTCGAATAGAATTTTAAATTTCAAGTAACTTGTTATTGATTTCTTGTCTTCTCCGATACATTTATAGATGTGTTATTTTGATTAAAATAGAATTTAAAGTTTCAAGTAACTTTTTATTGATTTATTGTCTTCTCCGATAATCTTATAGATAAGTTATTTTGATTGGAATAGAATTTTTATTTTCAAGTAATTTTTTATTGATTTTTTGTCTTCTCCGATAAATTTCTAGATGTGTTATTTTGATTAGAATAGAATTTTAAGTTTCAAGTAACTTTTTATTGATTTATTGTCTTCTCCGATAATCTTATAGATATGTTATTTTGATTGGAATGGAATTTTTATTTTCAAGTAATTTTTCATTTATTTATTGTCGTCTCCGATAAAATAAGACGTGTTTTTTTAGTAGAATAGAATTTTAAGTTTTAAGTAATTTTTTATTGATTTATTATCTTCCAGTCAAATGTATATCTGTGTTATTTTGAATAGAATAGAATTTTAAGTTTTACGTAATTTTTTATTGATTTATTCTCTTCACCGATAGATTTATAGATGTGTTATTTTGATTAAAATAGAATTTTAAGTTTCAAGTAATTTTTTATTGGTTTATTGTCTTCTCCGATACATTTTTTGATGTGTTATTTTGATTAGAATAGAATTTCAACTTTCAAGTGATTTTTTATTGATTTATTGTTTTCTCCGACAGATTTATAGATGTGTTATTTTGATTAGAATAGAATTTCAAATTTCAAGTAATTTTTTATTGATTTTTTGTCTTCTCCGATAAATTAATGGTTGTGTTATTTTAATTAGAATAGAATTTTAAGTTTTAAGAAATTTCTTAATGATTTTTTGTCTTCTCCGATACATTTATAGATGTGTTATTTTAATTCGAATAGAATTTTTTATTTCAAGTAACTTTTTATTGATTTCTTGTCTTCTCCGATACATTTATAGATGTGTTATTTTGATTAGAATAGAATTTTTAGTTTCAAGTAATTTTGTATTGATTTAGCGTCTTCTCCGATAAATGTATACATGTGTTATTTTGATTAGAACAGAATATTGAGTTTTAAGTAATTTTTTATTGATTAATTATCTTCTCCGATAAATTTATAGATGTGTTATTTTGATTAGAATAGAATTTGTCTTCTCCGATAAATTTATAGATCTGTTATTTTGATTAGAATAGAATTTTAAGTTTCAAGTAATTTTTTACTGATTTATTGTGTTCTGCGATAGATTTTTAGATGTGTTATTTTGAGTAGAATACAATTTCAAATTTCCAGCAATTTTTAATTGATTTATTGTCTTCTCTGATAGATTTTTTGATGTGTTATTTTGATTAGAATAGAATTTCAACTTTCAAGTGATTTTTTATTGATTTATTGTTTTCTCCGACAGATTTATAGATGTGTTATTTTGATTAGAATAGAATTTCAAATTTCAAGTAATTTTTTATCGATTTTTTGTCTTCTCCGATAAATTAATGGTTGTGTTATTTTAATTAGAATAGAATTTTAAGTTTTAAGAAATTTCTTAATGATTTTTTGTCTTCTCCGATACATTTATAGATGTGTTATTTTAATTCGAATAGAATTTTTTATTTCAAGTAACTTTTTATTGATTTCTTGTCTTCTCCGATACATTTATAGATGTGTTATTTTGATTAGAATAGAATTTTTAGTTTCAAGTAATTTTGTATTGATTTAGCGTCTTCTCCGATAAATGTATACATGTGTTATTTTGATTAGAACAGAATATTGAGTTTTAAGTAATTTTTTATTGATTAATTATCTTCTCCGATAAATTTATAGATGTGTTATTTTGATTAGAATAGAATTTGTCTTCTCCGATAAATTTATAGATCTGTTATTTTGATTAGAATAGAATTTTAAGTTTCAAGTAATTTTTTACTGATTTATTGTGTTCTGCGATAGATTTTTAGATGTGTTATTTTGAGTAGAATACAATTTCAAATTTCCAGCAATTTTTAATTGATTTATTGTCTTCTCTGATAGATTTATAGATGTGGTATTTTGATTAGAATAAAATTTTAAGTTTTAAGTAACTTTTTATTGATTTATTGTCTTCTCCGATAATCTTATAGATATGTTATTTTGATTAGAATAGAATTTTTATTTTCAAGTAATTTTTCATTTATTTATTGTCTTCTCCGAGAAAATTAGACGTGTTATTTTAGTAGAATGGAATTTTAAGTTTTAAATCATTTTTTATTGAATTATTATCTTCCCGATAAAAGTATATCTGTGTTATTTTGATTAGAATAGAATTTTAAGTTTTACGTAATTTTTTATTCATTCATTCTCTTCTCCGATAAATTTATAGATGTGTTATATTGATTAAAATAGAATTTTAAGTTTCAAGTAATTTTTTATTGGTTTATTGTCTTCTCCGATACATTTATAGATGTGTTATTTCGATTAGAATAGAATTTTAAGTTTCAAGTACTTTTTATTGATTGATTGTCTTCTCCGATATTATTTTAGATGTGTTATTTTGATTAGAACAAAATTTCAAGTTTTAAGTAATTTTTTATTGATTTTTTGTCTTCTCCAATAGATTTATAGATGTGTTATTTTAATTAGAATAGAATTTTAAGTTTCACGTAACTTTTTATTGATTTATTATCTTCTCCGATAAAATTATACATGTGTTATTTTGATTAGAAAATATTTTTAAGTTTCAAGTTATTTTTATTGATTGATTGTCTTCTCCGATACATTTATAAATGTGTTATTTTAATTCGAATAGAATTTCGAGTTTCAAGTAACTTTTTATTGATTTCTTGTCTTCTCCGACACATTTATAGATGTGTTATTTTGATTAGAATAGAATTTTAAGTTTCAAGTAATTTTTTACTGATTTATTGTTTTCTGCGATAGATTTTTAGATGTGTTATTTTGATTAGAATACATTTTTTAATTTCAAGTATTTTTTAATTGATTTAATGTCTTCTCTAATAGATTTATAGATGTGGTATTTCGATTAGAATAGAATTTTAAGTTTCAAGAAATTTTTCATTTATGTATTGTCTTCTCCGATAAAATTAGACGTGTTATTTTGGTAGAATAGAATTTTAAGTTTTAAGTAATTTTTTATTGATTTATTATCTTCCCGATAAATGTATATCTGTGTTATTTTGATTAGAATAGAATTTGAAGTTTTACGTCATTTTTTATTGATTTATTCTCTTCTCCGATAGATTTATAGATGTGTTATTTTGATTAAAATAGAATTTTAAGTTTCAAATAATTTTTTAAGGTTTATTGTCTTCTCCGAGAAAATCAGACGTGTTATTTTAGTAGAATAGAATTTCAAGTTTTATGTAATTTTTTATTGAATTATTATCTTCCCGATAAATGTATATCTGTGTTATTTTGATTGAAATAGAATTTTAAGTTTCAAGTAATTTTTTATAGGTTCATTGTCTTCTCCGATACATTTATAGATGTGTTATTTTAATTCGAATAGAATTTTAAGTTTCAAGTAACTTGTTATTGATTTCTTGTCTTCTCCGATAGATTTATGAATGTGTTATTTTGATTAGAATGAAATTTTAAATTTCAGGTAATTTTTCAATGATTTATTGTCTTCTCCGGAAGATTTATAGACGTGTTATTTTGATTAGAATAGAATTATAAATTTCAAGTATATTTTTATTGATTTATTGTCTTTTCCGATAATCGTATAGATATGTTATTTCGATTAGAATAGAAAATTTTATTTACAAGTAATTTTTCATTTATTTATTGTCTTCTCCGGAAAAATTAAGAGCGTTATTTTAGTAGAATAGAGTTTTAAGTTTCAAGTAATTTTTTATTGAATTATTATCTTCCCGATAAATGTATATCTGTGTTATTTTGATGAGATTAGAATTTTGAGATTTAAATAATTTTTTATTGATTCATTTTCTTCTCCGATACTCTTATAGATATGTTATTTTGATTGGAATAGAATTTTTATTTTTAACCAATTTTTCATTTATTTATTGTCTTCTCCGAGAAAATTAGACGGGTTATTTTAGTAGAATAGAATTTTAAGATTTAAGTAATTTTTTATTGAATTGTTATCTTCCCGATAAATGTATATCTGTGTTATTTTGATTAGAATAGAATTTTAAGTTTTACGTAATTTTTTATTGATTCATTCTCTTCTCCGATAAATTTATAGATGTGTTATTTTGACTAAAATAGAATTTTAAGTTTCAAGTAATTTTTTATTGGTTTATTGTCTTCTCCGATACATTTTTAGATGTGTTATTATAATTCGAATGGAATTTTAAATTTCAAGTAACTTGTTATTGATTTCTTGTCTTCTCCGATACATTCATAGATGTGTTATTTTGATTAGAATAGAGTTTTAAGTTTCAAGTAATTTTTATTGATTGATTGTCTTCTCCGTTATATTTTTAGATGTGTTATTTTGATTAAAACAGAATTTTAAGTTTCAAGTAATTTTTTATTGATTTTTTGTCTTCTCCGATAGATTTTTAGATGTGTTATTTTGATTAGAATAGAATTTTAAGTTTCAAGTAACTTTTTATTGATTTATTGTCTTCTCCGATAATCTTATAGATATGTTATTTTGATTGGAATAGAATTTTTATTTTCAAGTAATTTTTCATTTATTTATTGTCGTCTCCGATAAAATAAGACGTGTTATTTTAGTAGAATAGAATTTTAAGTTTTAAGTAATTTTTTATTGGTTTATTGTCTTCTCCGATACATTTTTAGATGTGTTATTTTGATTAGAATAGAATTTTAACTTTCAAGTGATTTTTAATTCATTTATTGTTTTCTCCGATACATTTATAAATGTGTTATTTTAATTCGAATAGAATTCCAGGTTTCAAGTAACTTTTTATTGATTTCTTGTCTTCTCCGATACATTTATAGATGTGTTATTTTGATTAGAACAGAATTTTGAGTTTCAAGTAATTTTTTACTGATTTATTGTTTTCTGCGATGGATTTTTAGATGTGTTATTTTGATTAGAATACAATTTAGAATTTCAAGTAACTTTTAATTGATTTATTGTCTTCTCTGATAGATTTATAGATGTGGCATTTTGATTAGAATAGAATTTTAAGTTTTACGTAATTTTTTATTGATTCATTCTCTTCTCCGATAGATTTATAGATGTGTTATTTTCATTAAAATAGAATTTTAAGTTTCGAGTAAATTTTTATTGGTTTATTGCCTCCTCAGAATAATTTATAGATGTCTTATTTTGATTAGAATAGAATTTTAAGTTTTAAGTAATTTTTTATTGATTTATTATCTTCTCCGATAAAATTATACATGTGTTATTTTTATTAGAAAAGATTTTTAAGTTTAAAGTTATTTTTTATTGATTTATTGTCTTCTCCGATAGATTTATAGATGTGTTATTCTAATTAGAATAGATCTTTAAGTTTCAAGTAACTGTTAATTGATTTCTTGTCTTCTCCGATAGATTTATGAATGTGTTATTTTGATTAGAATGAAATTTTAAATTTCAGGTAATTTTTCAATGATTTATTGTCTTCTCCGATAGATTTATAGACGTGTTATTTTGATTAGAATAGAATTATAAATTTCAAGTATATTTTTATTGATTTATTGTCTTTTCCGATAATCGTATAGATATGTTATTTTGATTAGAATAGAAAATTTTATTTACAAGTAATTTTTCATTTATTTATTGTCTTCTCCGGAAAAATTAAGAGCGTTATTTTAGTAGAATAGAGTTTTAAGTTTCAAGTAATTTTTTATTGAATTATTATCTTCCCGATAAATGTATATCTGTGTTATTTTGATGAGATTAGAATTTTGAGATTTACATAATTTTTTATTGATTCATTTTCTTCTCCGATACTCTTATAGATATGTTATTTTGATTGGAATAGAATTTTTATTTTTAACCAATTTTTCATTTATTTATTGTCTTCTCCGAGAAAATTAGACGTGTTATTTTAGTAGAATAGAATTTTAAGATTTAAGTAATTTTTTATTGAATTGTTATCTTCCCGATAAATGTATATCTGTGTTATTTTGATTAGAATAGAATTTTAAGTTTTACGTAATTTTTTATTGATTCATTCTCTTCTCCGATAAATTTATAGATGTGTTATTTTGACTAAAATAAAATTTTAAGTTTCAAGTAATTTTTTATTGGTTTATTGTCTTCTCCGATACATTTTTAGATGTGTTATTATAATTCGAATGGAATTTTAAATTTCAAGTAACTTGTTATTGATTTCTTGTCTTCTCCGATACATTCATAGATGTGTTATTTTGATAAGAATAGAGTTTTAAGTTTCAAGTAATTTTTATTGATTGATTGTCTTCTCCGTTATATTTTTAGATGTGTTATTTTGATTAGAATACAATTTTAAATTTCAAGTATTTTTTAATTGATTTATTGTCTTCTCTAATAGATTTATAGATGTGGTATTTCGATTAGAATAGAATTTTAAGTTTCAAGAAATTTTTCATTTATGTATTGTCTTCTCCGATAAAATTAGACGTGTTATTTTGGTAGAATAGAATTTTAAGTTTTAAGTAATTTTTTATTGATTTATTATCTTCCCGATAAATGTATATCTGTGTTATTTTGATTAGAATAGAATTTTCAGTTTTATGTCATTTTTTATTGATTTATTCTCTTCTCCGATAGATTTATAGATGTGTTATTTTGATTAAAATAGAATTTTAAGTTTCAAATAATTTTTTAAGGTTTATTGTCTTCTCCGAGAAAATCAGACGTGTTATTTTAGTAGAATAGAATTTCAAGTTTTATGTAATTTTTTATTGAATTATTATCTTCCCGATAAATGTATATCTGTGTTATTTTGATTAGAATAGAATTTTAAGTTTTACGTAATTTTTTATTGATTCATTCTCTTCTCCGATAAATTTATAGATGTGTTATTTTGATTGAAATAGAATTTTAAGTTTCAAGTAATTTTTTATAGGTTCATTGTCTTCTCCGATACATTTATAGATGTGTTATTTTAATTCGAATAGAATTTTAAGTTTCAAGTAACTTGTTATTGATTTCTTGTCTTCTCCGATACATTTATAGATGTGTTATTTTGATTAGAATAGAATTTTAAGTTTCAAGTAACTTTTAATTGATTTCTTGTCTTCTCCGATAGATTTATGAATGTGTTATTTTGATTAGAATGAAATTTTAAATTTCAGGTAATTGTTCAATGATTTATTGTCTTATCCGATAGATTTATAGACGTGTTATTTTGATTAGAATAGAATTATAAGTTTCAAGTATATTTTTATTGATTTATTGTCTTTTCCGATAATCGTATAGATATGTTATTTTGATTAGAATAGAAAATTTTAATTTCAAGTAATTTTTTATTCATTTATTGTCTTCTCCGAGAAAATTAGGAGCGTTATTTTAGTAGAATAGAGTTTTAAGTTTCAAGTAATTTTTTATTGAATTATTATCTTCCCGATAAATGTATATCTGTGTTATTTTGATTGGAATAAAATTTTGAGATTTACATTATTTTTTATTGATTTATTTTCTTCTCCGATAATCTTATAGATATGTTATTTTTATTGGAATAGAATTTTTATTTTTAACCAATTTTTTATTTATTTATTGTCTTCTCCGAGAAAATTAGACGTGTTATTTTAGTAGAATAGAATTTTAAGTTTTAAGTAATTTTTTATTGAATTGTTATCTTCCCGATAAATGTATATCTGTGTTATTTTGATTAGAATAGAATTTTAAGTTTTACGTAATTTTTTATTGATTCATTCTCTTCTCCGATAGATTTATAGATGTGTTATTTTGACTAAAATAGAATTTTAAGTTTCAAGTAATTTTTTATTGGTTTATTGTCTTCTCCGATACATTTTTAGATGTGTTATTATAATTCGAATAGAATTTTGAATTTCAAGTAACTTGTTATTGATTTCTTGTCTTCTCCGATACATTTATAGATGTGTTATTTTGATTAGAATAGAGTTTTAAGTTTCAAGTAATTTTTATTGATTGATTGTCTTCTCCGTTATATTTTTAGATGTGTTATTTTGATTAAAACAGAATTTTAAGTTTCAAGTAATTTTTTATTGATTTTTTGTCTTCTCCGATAAATTTTTAGATGTGTTATTTTGATTAGAATAGAATTTTAAGTTTCAAGTAACTTTTTATTGATTTATTGTCTTCTCCGATAATCTTATAGATATGTTATTTTGATTGGAATAGAATTTTTATTTTCAAGTAATTTTTCATTTATTTATTGTCGTCTCCGATAAAATTAAACGTGTTATTTTAGTAGAATAGAATTTTAAGTTTTAAGTAATTTTTTATTGATTTATTATCTTCCGGTCAAATGTATATCTGTGTTATTTCGAATAGAATAGAATTTTAAGTTTTACGTAATTTTTTATTGATTAATTCTCTTTAATGATAGATTTATAGATGTGTTATTTTGATTAAAATAGAATTTTATGTTTCAAGTAATTTTTTATTGGTTTATTGTCTTCTCCGATACATTTTTAGATGTGTTATTTTGATTAGAATAGAATTTTAACTGTCAAGTGATTTTTTATTGATTTATTGTTTTCTCCGACAGATTTATAGATGTGTTATTTTGATTAGAATAGAATTTCAAATTTCAAGTAATTTTTTATTGATTTTTTGTCTTCTCCGATAAATTAATGGTTGTGTTATTTTAATTAGAATAGAATTTTAAGTTTTAAGAAATTTCTTATTGATTTTTTGTCTTCTTCGATACATTTATAGATGTGTTATTTTAATTCGAATAGAATTTTAAATTTCAAGTAACTTTTTATTGATTTCTTGTCTTCTCCGATACATTTGAAGATGTGTTATTTTGATTAGAATAGAATTTTTAGTTTCAAGTAATTTTGTATTGATTTATCGTCTTCTCCGATAAATGCATACATGTGTTATTTTGATTAGAACAGAATATTGAGTTTTAAGTAATTTTTTATTGATTAATTATCTTCTCCGATAAATTTATAGATGTGTTATTTTGATTAGAATAGAATTTGTCTTCTCCGATAAATTTATAGATCTGTTATTTTGATTAGAATTAAATTTTAAGTTTCAAGTAATTTTTTACTGATTTATTGTGTTCTGCGATAGATTTTTAGATGTGTTATTTTGAGTAGAATACAATTTCAAATTTCAAGCAATTTTTAATTGATTTATTGTCTTCTCTGATAGATTTATAGATGTGGTATTTTGATTAGAATAAAATTTTAAGTTTCGAGTAATTTTTTATTGATTTATTGTTCTCTGCGATAGATTTTTAGATGTGTTATTTTGATTAGAATACAATTTCAAATTTCAAGCAATTTTTAATTGATTTATTGTCTTCTCTAATAGATTTATAGATGTGGTATTTCGATTAGAATAGAATTTTAAGTTTCAAGAAATTTTTCATTTATGTATTGTCTTCTCCGATAAAATTAGACGTGTTATTTTGGTAGAATAGGATTTTAAGTTTTAAGTAATTTTTTATTGATTTATTATCTTCCCGATAAATGTATATCTGTGTTATTTTGATTAGAATAGAATTTTAAGTTTTATGTCATTTTTTATTGATTTATTCTCTTCTCCGATAGATTTATAGATGTGTTTTTTTTATTAAAATAGAATTTTAAGTTTCAAATAATTTTTTAAGGTTTATTGTCTTCTCCGAGAAAATCAGACGTGTTATTTTAGTAGAATAGAATTTTAAGTTTTATGTAATTTTTTATTGAATTATTATCTTCCCGATAAATGTATATCTGTGTTATTTTGATTGGAATAGAATTTTAAATTTTACGTAATTTTTTATTGATTCATTCTCTTCTCCGATAAATTTATAGATGTGTTATTTTAATTAAGATAGAATTTTAAGTTTCAAGTAACTTGTTATTGATTTCTTGTCTTCTCCGATATATTTTTAGATGTGTTATTTTGATTAGAACAGAATTTTAAGTTTTAAGTAATTTTTTATTGATTTTTTGTCTTCTCCAATAGATTTATAGATGTCTTATTTTGATTAGAATAGAATTTTAAGTTTCACGTAACTTTTTATTGATTTATTATCTTCTCCGATAAAATTATACATGTGTTATTTTGATTAGAACAGAATATTGAGTTTAAAGTAATTTTTTATTGATTAATTATCTTCTCCGATAAATTTATAGATGTGTTATTTTGATTAGAATAGAATTTGTCTTCTCCGATAAATTTATAGATCTGTTATTTTGATTAGAATAGAATTTTAAGTTTTAAGTAATTTTTTAAATTCGAATAGAATTTTAAATTTCAAGTAACTTGTTATTGATTTCTTGTCTTCTCCGATACATTTATAAATGTGTTATTTTGATTAGAATAGAATTTTAAGTTTCAAGTACTTTTTATTGATTGATTGTCTTCTCCGATATATTTTTAGATGTGTTATTTTGATTAGAACAAAATTTTTAGTTTTAAGTAATTTTTTATTGATTTTTTGTCTTCTCCAATAGATTTATAGATGTGTTATTTTAATTAGAATAGAATTTTAAGTTTCACGTAACTTTTTATTGATTTATTATCTTCTCCGATAAAATTATACATGTGTTATTTTGATTAGAAAATATTTTTAAGTTTCAAGTAATTTTTATTGATTGATTGTCTCCTCCGATACATTTATAAATGTGTTATTTTAATTCGAATAGAATTTCAAGTTTCAAGTAACTTTTTATTGATTTCTTGTCTTCTCCGATACATTTATAGATGTGTTATTTTGATTAGAACAAAATTTTAAGTTTTAAGTAATTTTTTATTGATTTCTTGTCTTCTCCAATAGATTGATAGATGTGTTCTTTTAATTAGAATTGAATTTTAAGTTTCACGTAACTTTTTACTGATTTATTGTTTTCTGCGATAGATTTTTAGATGTGTTATTTTGATTAGAATACAATTTTAAATTTCAAGTATTTTTTAATTGATTTATTGTCTTCTCTAATAGATTTATAGATGTGGTATTTCGATTGGAATAGAATTTTAAGTTTCAAGAAATTTTTCATTTATGTATTGTCTTCTCCGATAAAATTAGACGTGTTATTTTGGTAGAATAGAATTTTAAGTTTTAAGTAATTTTTTATTGATTTATTATCTTCCCGATAAATGTATATCTGTGTTATTTTGATTAGAATAGAATTTTAAGTTTTACGTCATTTTTTATTGATTTATTCTCTTCTCCGATAGATTTAAAGATGTGTTATTTTGATTAAAATTGAATTTTAGGTTTCAAGTAATTTTTTAAGGTTTATTGTCTTCTCCGAGAAATTAGACGTGTTATTTTAGTAGAATAGAATTTTAAGTTTTATGTAATTTTTTATTGAATTATTATCTTCCCGATAAATGTATATCTGTGTTATTTTGATTAGAATAGAATTTTAAGTTTTACGTAATTTTTTATTGATTCATTCTCTTCTCCGATAAATTTATAGATGTGTCATTTTGATTAAAATAGAATTTTAAGTTTCAAGTAATTTTTTATAGGTTTATTGTCTTCTCCGATACATTTATAGATGTGTTATTTTAATTCGAATAGAATTTTAAGTTTCAAGTAACTTGTTATTGATTTCTTGTCTTCTCCGATACATTTATAGATGTGTTATTTTGATTAGAATAGAATTTTAAGTTTCAAGTACTTTTTCTTGATTGATTGTCTTCTCCGATATATTTTTAGATGTGTTATTTTGATTAGAACAGAATTTTAAGTTTTAAGTAATTTTTTATTGATTTTTTGTCTTCTCCAATAGATTTATAGATGTGTTATTTTAATAAGAATAGAATTTTAAGTTTCACGTAACTTTTTATTGATTTATTATCTTCTCCGATAAAATTATACATGTGTTATTTTGATTAGAACAGAATATTGAGTTTTAAGTAAATTTTTATTGATTAATTATCTTCTCCGATAAATTTATAGATGTGTTATTTTGATTAGAATAGAATTTTAAGTTTTACGTCATTTTTTATTGATTTATTCTCTTCTCCGATAGATTTATAGATGTGTTATTTTGATTAAAATAGAATTTTAAGTTTCAAATAATTTTTGAAGGTTTATTGTCTTCTCCGAGAAAATTAGACGTGTTATTTTAGTGGAATAGAATTTCAAGTTTTATGTAATTTTTTATTGAATTATTATCTTCCCGATAAATGTATATCTGTGTTATTTTAATTAGAATAGAATTTTAAGTTTTACGTAATTTTTTATTTATTCATTCTCTTCTCCGATAGATTTATAGATGTGTTATTTTGATTAAAATAGAATTTTAAGTTTCAAGTAATTTTTTATAGGTTTATTGTTTTCTCCGACAGATTTATAGATGTGTTATTTTGATTAGAATAGAATTTCAAATTTCAAGTAATTTTTTATTGATTTTTTGTCTTCTCCGATAAATTAATGGTTGTGTTATTTTAATTAGAATAGAATTTTAAGTTTTAAGAAATTTCTTATTGATTTTTTGTCTTCTCCGATACATTTATAGATGTGTTATTTTAATTCGAATAGAATTTGAAATTTCAAGTAACTTTTTATTGATTTCTTGTCTTCTCCGATACATTTATAGATGTGTTATTTTGATTAGATCAGAATTTTTAGTTTCAACTAATTTTGTATTGATTTATCGTCTTCTCCGATAAATGTATACATGTGTTGTTTTGATTTGAACAGAATATTGAGTTTTAAGTAATTTTTTATTGATTAATTATCTTCTCCGATAAATTTATAGATGTGTTATTTTGATTAGAATAGAATTTGTCTTCTCCGATAAATTTATAGATCTGTTATTTTGATTAGAATAGAATTTTAAGTTTCAAGTAATTTTTTACTGATTTATTGTTTTCTGCGATAGATTTTTAGATGTGTTATTTTGATTAGAATACAATTTTAAATTTCAAGTATTTTTTAATTGATTTATTGTCTTCTCTAATAGATTTATAGATGTGGTATTTCGATTAGAATAGAATTTTAAGTTTCAAGAAATTTTTCATTTATGTATTGTCTTCTCCGATAAAATTAGACGTGTTATTTTGGTAGAATAGAATTTTAAGTTTTAAGTATCAGGAGTACAAATTGAAAATGCGGGATTTTTTTCTATTTTTGAACGTTTATTCTGAAAAAATGGTAACAAATGAATTATTCAAAGTATTGTCCATCGCTAGCCACAACTTTTTCCCATCTTTCTGGCAATTTACGGATACCGTCGCGAAAAAATTCGGCCGGCTTGGCTGCTATCCAGTCATCGACCCATTTTTGGGCTTCTTCGTAAGAATGGAAGCGCTGGTCAGCTAGGCCATGTGTCATCGATCGGAAAAGGTGGTAATCGGAAGGAGCAATATCTGGGCTATACGGCGGGTGGGGTAAGACTTCCCATTTCAGCGTTTGTAGGTATGTTTTGACCGGCGCTGCAACATGTGGCCGAGCGTTGTCATGTTGCAAAATTACTTTGTCGTGTCTTTGCTCGTATTGTGGCCGTTTTTCTTTGAGTGCGCGGCTCAAACGCATCAATTGAGTTCGGTATAGTGCTCCTGTGATGGTTTCGTTCGATTTCAATAGCTCATAATACACCACACCCAGCTGGTCCCACCAAATACAGAGCATGAGCTTGGCGCCGTGAATATTTGGTTTGGCCGTCGATGATGATGCATGGCCGGGGTAACCATATGATTTTTTGCGCTTCGGGTTATCGTAATGGATCCACTTTTCATCACCAGTGACAATGCGATGCAAAAAACCCTTCCGTTTTTGCCGTTCGAGCAGCAGTTCGCATGCAAAAAAACGGCGCTCGACGTCTCTCGGCTTCAGCTCATACGGCACCCAATGTCCTTGCTTTTGGATCATTCCGAGGGCTTTTGAACGATGGGAAATGGCTTGTTGTGTCACTCCCAATGAATCTGCGAGCTCTTGTTGAGTTTGACACGAGTCTTCATTGAGTATTGCCTCCAATTCAGCATTCTCAAACTTTTTCACTTGGCCCGGCCGCTCTTTGTCCTCAACGTCAAAATCACCACTTCTAAACCGCACAAACCATCTCTCGCACGTTGAAACCGATGGAACATGACTCGGATAAGCCTCGGAGACCAATCGATGTGCTTCAGCAGCACTTTTCTTCAAATTAAAGAAGTAAATTAAAACTTCCCGCAAATGCTGTTTTGTTGGCACGAAACTCGACATATTGAGAGCTCAAAAAAACTATGAATTTGACACTGCGACAAATTGACACATACTGAAAATTAAAGCTATAAGACGTAGCTTTGACATGAACATAGTCACAGTACTGCCTGATGCGTATAGCGTTAGTAACGCCATCTGTTATCAAACCCGCATTTTCAATTTGTACCCCTGATAATTTTTTATTGATTTATTATCTTCCCGATAAATGTATATCTGTGTTATTTTGATTAGAATAGAATTTTCAGTTTTATGTCATTTTTTATTGATTTATTCTCTTCTCCGATAGATTTATAGATGTGTTATTTTGATTAAAATAGAATTTTAAGTTTCAAATAATTTTTTAAGGTTTATTGTCTTCTCCGAGAAAATCAGACGTGTTATTTTAGTAGAATAGAATTTTAAGTTTTATGTAATTTTTTATTGAATTATTATCTTCCCGATAAATGTATATCTGTGTTATTTTGATTAGAATAGAATTTTAAGTTTTACGTAATTTTTTATTGATTCATTCTCTTCTCCGATAAATTTATAGATGTGTTATTTTGATTGAAATAGAATTTTAAGTTTCAAGTAATTTTTTATAGGTTCATTGTCTTCTCCGATACATTTATAGATGTGTTATTTTAATTCGAATAGAATTTTAAGTTTCAAGTAACTTGTTATTGATTTCTTGTCTTCTCCGATACATTTATAGATGTGTTATTTTGATTAGAATAGAATTTTAAGTTTCAAGTACTTTTTCTTGATTGATTGTCTTCTCCGATATATTTTTAGATGTGTTATTTTGATTAGAACAGAATTTTAAGTTTTAAGTAATTTTTTATTGATTTTTTGTCTTCTCCAATAGATTTATAGATGTGTTATTTTAATTAAAATAGAATTTTAAGTTTCACGTAACTTTTTATTGATTTATTATCTTCTCCGATAAAATTATACATGTGTTATTTTGATTAGAAAATATTTTTAAGTTTCAAGTAATTTTTATTGATTGATTGTCTTCTCCGATACATTTATAAATGTGTTATTTTAATTCGAATAGAATTTCAAGTTTCAAGTAACTTTTTATTGATTTCTTGTCTTCTCCGATAAAATTATACATGTGTTATTTTAATTAGAAAAGATTTTTAAGTTTAAAGTTAATTTTTATTGATTTATTGTCTTCTCCGATAGATTTATAGATGTGTTATTCTAATTAGAATAGATCTTTAAGTTTCAAGTAACTTTTAATTGATTTCTTGTCTTCTCCGATAGATTTATGAATGTGTTATTTTGATTAGAATGAAATTTTAAATTTCAGGTAATTTTTCAATGATTTATTGTCTTATCCGATAGATTTATAGACGTGTTATTTTGATTAGAATAGAATTATAAGTTTTAAGTATATTTTTATTGATTTATTGTCTTTTTCGATAATCGTATAGATATGTTATTTTGATTAGAATAGAAAATTTTATTTTCAAGTAATTTTTCATTCATTTATTGTCTTCTCCGAGAAAATTAGGAGCGTTATTTTAGTAGAATAGAGTTTTAAGTTTCAAGTAATTTTTTATTGAATTATTATCTTCCCGATAAATGTATATCTGTGTTATTTTAATTAGAATAGAATTTTGAGATTTACATTATTTTTTATTGATTTATTTTTTTCTCCGATAGATTTATAGATGTGTTATTTCGACTGAAATAGAATTTTAAGTTTCAAGTAATTTTTTATTGGTTTATTGTCTTCTCCGATACATTTTTAGATGTGTTATTATAATTCGAATAGAATTTTAAATTTCAAGTAACTTGTTATTGATTTCTTGTCTTCTCCGATACATTTATAGATGTGTTATTTTGATTAAAATAGAATTTAAAGTTTCAAGTAACTTTTTATTGATTTATTGTCTTCTCCGATAATCTTATAGATAAGTTATTTTGATTGGAATAGAATTTTTATTTTCAAGTAATTTTTTATTGATTTTTTGTCTTCTCCGATAAATTTCTAGATGTGTTATTTTGATTAGAATAGAATTTTAAGTTTCAAGTAACTTTTTATTGATTTATTGTCTTCTCCGATAATCTTATAGATATGTTATTTTGATTGGAATGGAATTTTTATTTTCAAGTAATTTTTCATTTATTTATTGTCGTCTCCGATAAAATAAGACGTGTTTTTTTAGTAGAATAGAATTTTAAGTTTTAAGTAATTTTTTATTGATTTATTATCTTCCAGTCAAATGTATATCTGTGTTATTTTGAATAGAATAGAATTTTAAGTTTTACGTAATTTTTTATTGATTTATTCTCTTCACCGATAGATTTATAGATGTGTTATTTTGATTAAAATAGAATTTTAAGTTTCAAGTAATTTTTTATTGGTTTATTGTCTTCTCCGATACATTTTTTGATGTGTTATTTTGATTAGAATAGAATTTCAACTTTCAAGTGATTTTTTATTGATTTATTGTTTTCTCCGACAGATTTATAGATGTGTTATTTTGATTAGAATAGAATTTCAAATTTCAAGTAATTTTTTATTGATTTTTTGTCTTCTCCGATAAATTAATGGTTGTGTTATTTTAATTAGAATAGAATTTTAAGTTTTAAGAAATTTCTTAATGATTTTTTGTCTTCTCCGATACATTTATAGATGTGTTATTTTAATTCGAATAGAATTTTTTATTTCAAGTAACTTTTTATTGATTTCTTGTCTTCTCCGATACATTTATAGATGTGTTATTTTGATTAGAATAGAATTTTTAGTTTCAAGTAATTTTGTATTGATTTAGCGTCTTCTCCGATAAATGTATACATGTGTTATTTTGATTAGAACAGAATATTGAGTTTTAAGTAATTTTTTATTGATTAATTATCTTCTCCGATAAATTTATAGATGTGTTATTTTGATTAGAATAGAATTTGTCTTCTCCGATAAATTTATAGATCTGTTATTTTGATTAGAATAGAATTTTAAGTTTCAAGTAATTTTTTACTGATTTATTGTGTTCTGCGATAGATTTTTAGATGTGTTATTTTGAGTAGAATACAATTTCAAATTTCCAGCAATTTTTAATTGATTTATTGTCTTCTCTGATAGATTTATAGATGTGGTATTTTGATTAGAATAAAATTTTAAGTTTTAAGTAACTTTTTATTGATTTATTGTCTTCTCCGATAATCTTATAGATATGTTATTTTGATTAGAATAGAATTTTTATTTTCAAGTAATTTTTCATTTATTTATTGTCTTCTCCGAGAAAATTAGACGTGTTATTTTAGTAGAATGGAATTTTAAGTTTTAAATCATTTTTTATTGAATTATTATCTTCCCGATAAAAGTATATCTGTGTTATTTTGATTAGAATAGAATTTTAAGTTTTACGTAATTTTTTATTCATTCATTCTCTTCTCCGATAAATTTATAGATGTGTTATATTGATTAAAATAGAATTTTAAGTTTCAAGTAATTTTTTATTGGTTTATTGTCTTCTCCGATACATTTATAGATGTGTTATTTTGATTAGAATAGAATTTTAAGTTTCAAGTACTTTTTATTGATTGATTGTCTTCTCCGATATATTTTTAGATGTGTTATTTTGATTAGAACAAAATTTCAAGTTTTAAGTAATTTTTTATTGATTTTTTGTCTTCTCCAATAGATTTATAGATGTGTTATTTTAATTAGAATAGAATTTTAAGTTTCACGTAACTTTTTATTGATTTATTATCTTCTCCGATAAAATTATACATGTGTTATTTTGATTAGAAAATATTTTTAAGTTTCAAGTTATTTTTATTGATTGATTGTCTTCTCCGATACATTTATAAATGTGTTATTTTAATTCGAATAGAATTTCGAGTTTCAAGTAACTTTTTATTGATTTCTTGTCTTCTCCGACACATTTATAGATGTGTTATTTTGATTAGAATAGAATTTTAAGTTTCAAGTAATTTTTTACTGATTTATTGTTTTCTGCGATAGATTTTTAGATGTGTTATTTTGATTAGAATACATTTTTTAATTTCAAGTATTTTTTAATTGATTTAATGTCTTCTCTAATAGATTTATAGATGTGGTATTTCGATTAGAATAGAATTTTAAGTTTCAAGAAATTTTTCATTTATGTATTGTCTTCTCCGATAAAATTAGACGTGTTATTTTGGTAGAATAGAATTTTAAGTTTTAAGTAATTTTTTATTGATTTATTATCTTCCCGATAAATGTATATCTGTGTTATTTTGATTAGAATAGAATTTGAAGTTTTACGTCATTTTTTATTGATTTATTCTCTTCTCCGATAGATTTATAGATGTGCTATTTTGATTAAAATAGAATTTTAAATTTCAAGTAATTTTTTAAGGTTTATTGTCTTCTCTGAGAAAATTAGACGTGTTATTTAAGTAGAATAGAATTTCAAGTTTTATGTAATATTTATTGAATTATTATGTTCCCGATAAATGTATATCTGTGTTATTTCGATTAGAATAGAATTTTAAGTTTTACGTAATTTTTTATTGATTCATTCTCTTCTCCGATAAATTTATAGATGTGTTATTTTGATTAAAATAGAATTTTAAGTTTCAAGTAATTTTTTATAGGTTTATTGTCTTCTCCGATACATTTATAGATGTGTTATTTTGATTAGAATAGAATTTTAAGTTTCAAGTACTTTTTCTTGATTGATTGTTTTCTCCGATATATTTTTAGATGTGTTATTTTGATTAGAACAGAATTTTAAGTTTTAAGTAATTTTTTATTGATTTTTTGTCTTCTCCAATAGATTTATAGATGTGTTATTTTAATTAGAATAGAATTTTAAGTTTCACGTAACTTTTTATTGATTTATTATCTTCTCCGATAAAATTATACATGTGTTATTTTGATTAGAAAATATTTTTAAGTTTCAAGTAATTTTTATTGATTGATTGTCTCCTCCGATACATTTATAAATGTGTTATTTTAATTCGAATAGAATTTCAAGTTTCAAGTAACTTTTTATTGATTTCTTGTCTTCTCCGATACATTTATAGATGTGTTATTTTGATTAGAATAAAATTTTAAGTTTCAAGTAATTTTTTACTGATGTATTGTTTTCTGCGATGGATTTTTAGATGTGTTATTTTGATTAGAATACAATTTTGAATTTCAAGTAATTTTTAATTGATTTATTGTCTTCTCTGATAGATTTATAGATGTGGTATTTTGATTAGAATGGAATTTTAAGTTTTACGTAATTTTTTATTGATTCATTCTCTTCTCCGATAGATTTATAGATGTGTTATTTTCATTAAAATAGAATTTTAAATTTCGAGTAATTTTTTATTGGTTTATTGCCTCCTCAGAATAATTTATAGATGTCTTACTTTGATTAGAATAGAATTTTAAGTTTTAAGTAATTTTTTATTGATTTATTATCTTCTCCGATAAAATTATACATGTGTTATTTTTATTAGAAAAGATTTTTAAGTTTAAAGTTATTTTTTATTGATTTATTGTCTTCTCCGATAGATTTATAGATGTGTTATTCTAATTAGAATAGATCTTTAAGTTTCAAGTAACTTTTAATTGATTTCTTGTCTTCTCCGATAGATTTATGAATGTGTTATTTTGATTAGAATGAAATTTTAAATTTCAGGTAATTTTTCAATGATTTATTGTCTTCTCCGATAGATTTATAGACGTGTTATTTTGATTAGAATAGAATTATAAATTTCAAGTATATTTTTATTGATTTATTGTCTTTTCCGATAATCGTATAGATATGTTATTTTGATTAGAATAGAAAATTTTATTTACAAGTAATTTTTCATTTATTTATTGTCTTCTCCGGAAAAATTAAGAGCGTTATTTTAGTAGAATAGAGTTTTAAGTTTCAAGTAATTTTTTATTGAATTATTATCTTCCCGATAAATGTATATCTGTGTTATTTTGATGAGATTAGAATTTTGAGATTTACATAATTTTTTATTGATTCATTTTCTTCTCCGATACTCTTATAGATATGTTATTTTGATTGGAATAGAATTTTTATTTTTAACCAATTTTTCATTTATTTATTGTCTTCTCCGAGAAAATTAGACGTGTTATTTTAGTAGAATAGAATTTTAAGATTTAAGTAATTTTTTATTGAATTGTTATCTTCCCGATAAATGTATATCTGTGTTATTTTGATTAGAATAGAATTTTAAGTTTTACGTAATTTTTTATTGATTCATTCTCTTCTCCGATAAATTTATAGATGTGTTATTTTGACTAAAATAAAATTTTAAGTTTCAAGTAATTTTTTATTGGTTTATTGTCTTCTCCGATACATTTTTAGATGTGTTATTATAATTCGAATGGAATTTTAAATTTCAAGTAACTTGTTATTGATTTCTTGTCTTCTCCGATACATTCATAGATGTGTTATTTTGATTAGAATAGAGTTTTAAGTTTCAAGTAATTTTTATTGATTGATTGTCTTCTCCGTTATATTTTTAGATGTGTTATTTTGATTAGAATACAATTTTAAATTTCAAGTATTTTTTAATTGATTTATTGTCTTCTCTAATAGATTTATAGATGTGGTATTTCGATTAGAATAGAATTTTAAGTTTCAAGAAATTTTTCATTTATGTATTGTCTTCTCCGATAAAATTAGACGTGTTATTTTGGTAGAATAGAATTTTAAGTTTTAAGTAATTTTTTATTGATTTATTATCTTCCCGATAAATGTATATCTGTGTTATTTTGATTAGAATAGAATTTTCAGTTTTATGTCATTTTTTATTGATTTATTCTCTTCTCCGATAGATTTATAGATGTGTTATTTTGATTAAAATAGAATTTTAAGTTTCAAATAATTTTTTAAGGTTTATTGTCTTCTCCGAGAAAATCAGACGTGTTGTTTTAGTAGAATAGAATTTCAAGTTTTATGTAATTTTTTATTGAATTATTATCTTCCCGATAAATGTATATCTGTGTTATTTTGATTAGAATAGAATTTTAAGTTTTACGTAATTTTTTATTGATTCATTCTCTTCTCCGATAAATTTATAGATGTGTTATTTTGATTGAAATAGAATTTTAAGTTTCAAGTAATTTTTTATAGGTTCATTGTCTTCTCCGATACATTTATAGATGTGTTATTTTAATTCGAATAGAATTTTAAGTTTCAAGTAACTTGTTATTGATTTCTTGTCTTCTCCGATACATTTATAGATGTGTTATTTTGATTAGAATAGAATTTTAAGTTTCAAGTAACTTTTAATTGATTTCTTGTCTTCTCCGATAGATTTATGAATGTGTTATTTTGATTAGAATGAAATTTTAAATTTCAGGTAATTTTTCAATGATTTATTGTCTTCTCCGGAAGATTTATAGACGTGTTTTTTTGATTAGAATAGAATTATAAATTTCAAGTATATTTTTATTGATTTATTGTCTTTTCCGATAATCGTATAGATATGTTATTTCGATTAGAATAGAAAATTTTATTTACAAGTAATTTTTCATTTATTTATTGTCTTCTCCGGAAAAATTAAGAGCGTTATTTTAGTAGAATAGAGTTTTAAGTTTCAAGTAATTTTTTATTGAATTATTATCTTCCCGATAAATGTATATCTGTGTTATTTTGATGAGATTAGAATTTTGAGATTTAAATAATTTTTTATTGATTCATTTTCTTCTCCGATATTCTTATAGATATGTTATTTTGATTGGAATAGAATTTTTATTTTTAACCAATTTTTCATTTATTTATTGTCTTCTCCGAGAAAATTAGACGTGTTATTTTAGTAGAATAGAATTTTAAGATTTAAGTAATTTTTTATTGAATTGTTATCTTCCCGATAAATGTATATCTGTGTTATTTTGATTAGAATAGAATTTTAAGTTTTACGTAATTTTTTATTGATTCATTCTCTTCTCCGATAAATTTATAGATGTGTTATTTTGACTAAAATAGAATTTTAAGTTTCAAGTAATTTTTTATTGGTTTATTGTCTTCTCCGATACATTTTTAGATGTGTTATTATAATTCGAATGGAATTTTAAATTTCAAGTAACTTGTTATTGATTTCTTGTCTTCTCCGATACATTCATAGATGTGTTATTTTGATTAGAATAGAGTTTTAAGTTTCAAGTAATTTTTATTGATTGATTGTCTTCTCCGTTATATTTTTAGATGTGTTATTTTGATTAAAACAGAATTTTAAGTTTCAAGTAATTTTTTATTGATTTTTTGTCTTCTCCGATAGATTTTTAGATGTGTTATTTTGATTAAAATAGAATTTTAAGTTTCAAGTAACTTTTTATTGATTTATTGTCTTCTCCGATAATCTTATGGATATGTTATTTTGATTGGAATAGAATTTTTATTTTCAAGTAATTTTTCATTTATTTATTGTCGTCTCCGATAAAATAAGACGTGTTATTTTAGTAGAATAGAATTTTAAGTTTTAAGTAATTTTTTATTGGTTTATTGTCTTCTCCGATACATTTTTAGATGTGTTATTTTGATTAGAATAGAATTTTAACTTTCAAGTGATTTTTAATTCATTTATTGTTTTCTCCGATACATTTATAAATGTGTTATTTTAATTCGAATAGAATTTCAGGTTTCAAGTAACTTTTTATTGATTTCTTGTCTTCTCCGATACATTTATAGATGTGTTATTTTGATTAGAACAGAATTTTGAGTTTCAAGTAATTTTTTACTGATTTATTGTTTTCTGCGATGGATTTTTAGATGTGTTATTTTGATTAGAATACAATTTAGAATTTCAAGTAACTTTTAATTGATTTATTGTCTTCTCTGATAGATTTATAGATGTGGCATTTTGATTAGAATAGAATTTTAAGTTTTACGTAATTTTTTATTGATTCATTCCCTTCTCCGATAGATTTATAGATGTGTTATTTTCATTAAAATAGAATTTTAAGTTTCGAGTAAATTTTTATTGGTTTATTGCCTCCTCAGAATAATTTATAGATGTCTTATTTTGATTAGAATAGAATTTTAAGTTTTAAGTAATTTTTTATTGATTTATTATCTTCTCCGATAAAATTATACATGTGTTATTTTTATTAGAAAAGATTTTTAAGTTTAAAGTTATTTTTTATTGATTTATTGTCTTCTCCGATAGATTTATAGATGTGTTATTCTAATTAGAATAGATCTTTAAGTTTCAAGTAACTTTTAATTGATTTCTTGTCTTCTCCGATAGATTTATGAATGTGTTATTTTGATTAGAATGAAATTTTAAATTTCAGGTAATTTTTCAATGATTTATTGTCTTCTCCGATAGATTTATAGACGTGTTATTTTGATTAGAATAGAATTATAAATTTCAAGTATATTTTTATTGATTTATTGTCTTTTCCGATAATCGTATAGATATGTTATTTTGATTAGAATAGAAAATTTTATTTACAAGTAATTTTTCATTTATTTATTGTCTTCTCCGGAAAAATTAAGAGCGTTATTTTAGTAGAATAGAGTTTTAAGTTTCAAGTAATTTTTTATTGAATTATTATCTTCCCGATAAATGTATATCTGTGTTATTTTGATGAGATTAGAATTTTGAGATTTACATAATTTTTTATTGATTCATTTTCTTCTCCGATACTCTTATAGATATGTTATTTTGATTGGAATAGAATTTTTATTTTTAACCAATTTTTCATTTATTTATTGTCTTCTCCGAGAAAATTAGACGTGTTATTTTAGTAGAATAGAATTTTAAGATTTAAGTAATTTTTTATTGAATTGTTATCTTCCCGATAAATGTATATCTGTGTTATTTTGATTAGAATAGAATTTTAAGTTTTACGTAATTTTTTATTGATTCATTCTCTTCTCCGATAAATTTATAGATGTGTTATTTTGACTAAAATAAAATTTTAAGTTTCAAGTAATTTTTTATTGGTTTATTGTCTTCTCCGATACATTTTTAGATGTGTTATTATAATTCGAATGGAATTTTAAATTTCAAGTAACTTGTTATTGATTTCTTGTCTTCTCCGATACATTCATAGATGTGTTATTTTGATTAGAATAGAGTTTTAAGTTTCAAGTAATTTTTATTGATTGATTGTCTTCTCCGTTATATTTTTAGATGTGTTATTTTGATTAGAATACAATTTTAAATTTCAAGTATTTTTTAATTGATTTATTGTCTTCTCTAATAGATTTATAGATGTGGTATTTCGATTAGAATAGAATTTTAAGTTTCAAGAAATTTTTCATTTATGTATTGTCTTCTCCGATAAAATTAGACGTGTTATTTTGGTAGAATAGAATTTTAAGTTTTAAGTAATTTTTTATTGATTTATTATCTTCCCGATAAATGTATATCTGTGTTATTTTGATGAGAATAGAATTTTCAGTTTTATGTCATTTTTTATTGATTTATTCTCTTCTCCGATAGATTTATAGATGTGTTATTTTGATTAAAATAGAATTTTAAGTTTCAAATAATTTTTTAAGGTTTATTGTCTTCTCCGAGAAAATCAGACGTGTTATTTTAGTAGAATAGAATTTCAAGTTTTATGTAATTTTTTATTGAATTATTATCTTCCCGATAAATGTATATCTGTGTTATTTTGATTAGAATAGAATTTTAAGTTTTACGTAATTTTTTATTGATTCATTCTCTTCTCCGATAAATTTATAGATGTGTTATTTTGATTGAAATAGAATTTTAAGTTTCAAGTAATTTTTTATAGGTTCATTGTCTTCTCCGATACATTTATAGATGTGTTATTTTAATTCGAATAGAATTTTAAGTTTCAAGTAACTTGTTATTGATTTCTTGTCTTCTCCGATACATTTATAGATGTGTTATTTTGATTAGAATAGAATTTTAAGTTTCAAGTAACTTTTAATTGATTTCTTGTCTTCTCCGATAGATTTATGAATGTGTTATTTTGATTAGAATGAAATTTTAAATTTCAGGTAATTTTTCAATGATTTATTGTCTTCTCCGGAAGATTTATAGACGTGTTATTTTGATTAGAATAGAATTATAAATTTCAAGTATATTTTTATTGATTTATTGTCTTTTCCGATAATCGTATAGATATGTTATTTCGATTAGAATAGAAAATTTTATTTACAAGTAATTTTTCATTTATTTATTGTCTTCTCCGGAAAAATTAAGAGCGTTATTTTAGTAGAATAGAGTTTTAAGTTTCAAGTAATTTTTTATTGAATTATTATCTTCCCGATAAATGTATATCTGTGTTATTTTGATGAGATTAGAATTTTGAGATTTAAATAATTTTTTATTGATTCATTTTCTTCTCCGATACTCTTATAGATATGTTATTTTGATTGGAATAGAATTTTTATTTTTAACCAATTTTTCATTTATTTATTGTCTTCTCCGAGAAAATTAGACGTGTTATTTTAGTAGAATAGAATTTTAAGATTTAAGTAATTTTTTATTGAATTGTTATCTTCCCGATAAATGTATATCTGTGTTATTTTGATTAGAATAGAATTTTAAGTTTTACGTAATTTTTTATTGATTCATTCTCTTCTCCGATAAATTTATAGATGTGTTATTTTGACTAAAATAGAATTTTAAGTTTCAAGTAATTTTTTATTGGTTTATTGTCTTCTCCGATACATTTTTAGATGTGTTATTATAATTCGAATGGAATTTTAAATTTCAAGTAACTTGTTATTGATTTCTTGTCTTCTCCGATACATTCATAGATGTGTTATTTTGATTAGAATAGAGTTTTAAGTTTCAAGTAATTTTTATTGATTGATTGTCTTCTCCGTTATATTTTTAGATGTGTTATTTTGATTAAAACAGAATTTTAAGTTTCAAGTAATTTTTTATTGATTTTTTGTCTTCTCCGATAGATTTTTAGATGTGTTATTTTGATTAGAATAGAATTTTAAGTTTCAAGTAACTTTTTATTGATTTATTGTCTTCTCCGATAATCTTTTGGATATGTTATTTTGATTGGAATAGAATTTTTATTTTCAAGTAATTTTTCATTTATTTATTGTCGTCTCCGATAAAATAAGACGTGTTATTTTAGTAGAATAGAATTTTAAGTTTTAAGTAATTTTTTATTGGTTTATTGTCTTCTCCGATACATTTTTAGATGTGTTATTTTGATTAGAATAGAATTTTAACTTTCAAGTGATTTTTAATTCATTTATTGTTTTCTCCGATACATTTATAAATGTGTTATTTTAATTCGAATAGAATTTCAGGTTTCAAGTAACTTTTTATTGATTTCTTGTCTTCTCCGATACATTTATAGATGTGTTATTTTGATTAGAACAGAATTTTGAGTTTCAAGTAATTTTTTACTGATTTATTGTTTTCTGCGATGGATTTTTAGATGTGTTATTTTGATTAGAATACAATTTAGAATTTCAAGTAACTTTTAATTGATTTATTGTCTTCTCTGATAGATTTATAGATGTGGCATTTTGATTAGAATAGAATTTTAAGTTTTACGTAATTTTTTATTGATTCATTCTCTTCTCCGATAGATTTATAGATGTGTTATTTTCATTAAAATAGAATTTTAAGTTTCGAGTAAATTTTTATTGGTTTATTGCCTCCTCAGAATAATTTATAGATGTCTTATTTTGATTAGAATAGAATTTTAAGTTTTAAGTAATTTTTTATTGATTTATTATCTTTTCCGATAAAATTATACATGTGTTATTTTAATTAGAAAAGATTTTTAAGTTTAAAGTTAATTTTTATTGATTTATTGTCTTCTCCGATAGATTTATGAATGTGTTATTTTGATTAGAATGAAATTTTAAATTTCAGGTAATTGTTCAACGATTTATTGTCTTATCCGATAGATTTATAGACGTGTTATTTTGATTAGAATAGAATTATAAGTTTCAAGTATATTTTTATTGATTTATTGTCTTTTCCGATAATCGTATAGATATGTTATTTTGATTAGAATAGAAAATTTTAATTTCAAGTAATTTTTTATTCATTTATTGTCTTCTCCGAGAAAATTAGGAGCGTTATTTTAGTAGAATAGAGTTTTAAGTTTCAAGTAATTTTTTATTGAATTATTATCTTCCCGATAAATGTATATCTGTGTTATTTTGATTAGAATAAAATTTTGAGATTTACATTATTTTTTATTGATTTATTTTCTTCTCCGATAATCTTATAGATATGTTATTTTTATTGGAATAGAATTTTTATTTTTAACCAATTTTTCATTTATTTATTGTCTTCTCCGAGAAAATTAGACGTGTTATTTTAGTAGAATAGAATTTTAAGTTTTAAGTAATTTTTTATTGAATTGTTATCTTCCCGATAAATGTATATCTGTGTTATTTTGATTAGAATAGAATTTTAAGTTTTACGTAATTTTTTATTGATTCATTCTCTTCTCCGATAGATTTATAGATGTGTTATTTTGACTAAAATAGAATTTTAAGTTTCAAGTAATTTTTTATTGGTTTATTGTCTTCTCCGATACATTTTTAGATGTGTTATTATAATTCGAATAGAATTTTAAATTTCAAGTAACTTGTTATTGATTTCTTGTCTTCTCCGATACATTTATAGATGTGTTATTTTGATTAGAATAGAGTTTTAAGTTTCAAGTAATTTTTATTGATTGATTGTCTTCTCCGTTATATTTTTAGATGTGTTATTTTGATTAAAACAGAATTTTAAGTTTCAAGTAATTTTTTATTGATTTTTTGTCTTCTCCGATAAATTTTTAGATGTGTTATTTTGATTAGAATAGAATTTTAAGTTTCAAGTTACTTTTTATTGATTTATTGTCTTCTCCGATAATCTTATAGATATGTTATTTTGATTGGAACTGAATTTTTATTTTCAAGTAATTTTTCATTTATTTATTGTCGTCTCCGATAAAATTAAACGTGTTATTTTAGTAGAATAGAATTTTAAGTTTTAAGTAATTTTTTATTGATTTATTATCTTCCGGTCAAATGTATATCTGTGTTATTTCGAATAGAATAGAATTTTAAGTTTTACGTAATTTTTTATTGATTAATTCTCTTTAATGATAGATTTATAGATGTGTTATTTTGATTAAAATAGAATTTTATGTTTCAAGTAATTTTTTATTGGTTTATTGTTTTCTCCGATACATTTTTAGATGTGTTATTTTGATTAGAATAGAATTTTAACTGCCAAGTGATTTTTTATTGATTTATTGTTTTCTCCGACAGATTTATAGATGTGTTATTTTGATTAGAATAGAATTTCAAATTTCAAGTAATTTTTTATTGATTTTTTGTCTTCTCCGATAAATTAATGGTTGTGTTATTTTAATTAGAATAGAATTTTAAGTTTTAAGAAATTTCTTATTGATTTTTTGTCTTCTTCGATACATTTATGGATGTGTTATTTTAATTCGAATAGAATTTTAAATTTCAAGTAACTTTTTATTGATTTCTTGTCTTCTCCGATACATTTGAAGATGTGTTATTTTGATTAGAATAGAATTTTTAGTTTCAAGTAATTTTGTATTGATTTATCGTCTTCTCCGATAAATGTATACATGTGTTATTTTGATTAGAACAGAATATTGAGTTTTAAGTAATTTTTTATTGATTAATTATCTTCTCCGATAAATTTATAGATGTGTTATTTTGATTAGAATAGAATTTGTCTTCTCCGATAAATTTATAGATCTGTTATTTTGATTAGAATTAAATTTTAAGTTTCAAGTAATTTTTTACTGATTTATTGTGTTCTGCGATAGATTTTTAGATGTGTTATTTTGAGTAGAATACAATTTCAAATTTCAAGCAATTTTTAATTGATTTATTGTCTTCTCTGATAGATTTATAGATGTGGTATTTTGATTAGAATAAAATTTTAAGTTTCGAGTAATTTTTTATTGATTTATTGTTCTCTGCGATAGATTTTTAGATGTGTTATTTTGATTAGAATACAATTTCAAATTTCAAGCAATTTTTAATTGATTTATTGTCTTCTCTAATAGATTTATAGATGTGGTATTTCGATTAGAATAGAATTTTAAGTTTCAAGAAATTTTTCATTTATGTATTGTCTTTTCCGATAAAATTAGACGTGTTATTTTGGTAGAATAGGATTTTAAGTTTTAAGTAATTTTTTATTGATTTATTAACTTCCCGATAAATGTATATCTGTGTTATTTTGATTAGAATAGAATTTTAAGTTTTATGTCATTTTTTATTGATTTATTCTCTTCTCCGATAGATTTATAGATGTGTTTTTTTTATTAAAATAGAATTTTAAGTTTCAAATAATTTTTTAAGGTTTATTGTCTTCTCCGAGAAAATCAGACGTGTTATTTTAGTAGAATAGAATTTTAAGTTTTATGTAATTTTTTATTGAATTATTATCTTCCCGATAAATGTATATCTGTGTTATTTTGATTGGAATAGAATTTTAAATTTTACGTAATTTTTTATTGATTCATTCTCTTCTCCGATAAATTTATAGATGTGTTATTTTAATTAAGATAGAATTTTAAGTTTCAAGTAATTTTTTATAGGTTTATTGTCTCTCCGATACATTTATAGATGTGTTATTTTAATTCGAATAGAATTTTAAGTTTCAAGTAACTTGTTATTGATTTCTTGTCTTCTCCGATATATTTTTAGATGTGTTATTTTGATTAGAACAGAATTTTAAGTTTTAAGTAATTTTTTATTGATTTTTTGTCTTCTCCAATAGATTTATAGATGTCTTATTTTGATTAGAATAGAATTTTAAGTTTCACGTAACTTTTTATTGATTTATTATCTTCTCCGATAAAATTATACATGTGTTATTTTGATTAGAACAGAATATTGAGTTTAAAGTAATTTTTTATTGATTAATTATCTTCTCCGATAAATTTATAGATGTGTTATTTTGATTAGAATAGAATTTGTCTTCTCCGATAAATTTATAGATCTGTTATTTTGATTAGAATAGAATTTTAAGTTTTAAGTAATTTTTTAAATTCGAATAGAATTTTAAATTTCAAGTAACTTGTTATTGATTTCTTGTCTTCTCCGATACATTTATAAATGTGTTATTTTGATTAGAATAGAATTTTAAGTTTCAAGTACTTTTTATTGATTGATTGTCTTCTCCGATATATTTTTAGATGTGTTATTTTGATTAGAACAAAATTTTTAGTTTTAAGTAATTTTTTATTGATTTTTTGTCTTCTCCAATAGATTTATAGATGTGTTATTTTAATTAGAATAGAATTTTAAGTTTCACGTAACTTTTTATTGATTTATTATCTTCTCCGATAAAATTATACATGTGTTATTTTGATTAGAAAATATTTTTAAGTTTCAAGTTATTTTTATTGATTGATTGTCTTATCCGATACATTTATAAATGTGTTATTTCAATTCGAATAGAATTTCGAGTTTCAAGTTACTTTTTATTGATTTCTTGTCTTCTCCGACACATTTATAGATGTGTTATTTTGATTAGAATAGAATTTTAAGTTTCAAGTAATTTTTTACTGATTTATTATTCTCTGCGATAGATTTTTAGATGTGTTATTTTGATTAGAATACAATTTTTAATTTCAAGTATTTTTAAATTGATTTATTGTTTTCTCTAATAGATTTATAGATGTAGTATTTCGATTAGAATAGAATTTTAAGTTTCAAGAAATTTTTTATTTATGTATTGTCTTCTCCGATAAAATTAGACGTGTTACTTTGGTAGAATAGAATTTTAAGTTTTAAGTAATTTTTTATTGATTAATTATCTTTCCGATAAATGTATATCTGTGTTATTTTGATTAGAATAGAATTTTAAGTTTTACGTCATTTTTTATTGATTTATTCTCTTCTCCGATAGATTTATAGATGTGTTATTTTGATTAAAATAGAATTTTAAGTTTCAAATAATTTTTTAAGGTTTATTGTCTTCTCCGAGAAAATTAGACGTGTTATTTTAGTAGAATAGAATTTTAAGTTTTATGTAATTTTTTATTGAATTATTATCTTCCCGATAAATGTATATCTGTGTTATTTTGATTAGAATAGAATTTTAAGTTTTACGTAATTTTTTATTGATTCATTCTCTTCTCCGATAAATTTATAGATGTGTTATTTTGATTAAAATAGAATTTTAAGTTGCAAGTAATTTTTTATAGGTTTATTGTCTTCTCCGATACATTTATAGATGTGTTATTTTAATTCGAATAGAATTTTAAGTTTCAAGTAACTTGTTATTGATTTCTTGTCTTCTCCGATACATTTATAGATGTGTTATTTTGATTAGAATAGAATTTTAAGTTTCAAGTACTTTTTCTTGATTGATTGTCTTCTCCGATATATTTTTAGATGTGTTATTTTGATTAGAACAGAATTTTAAGTTTTAAGTAATTTTTTATTGATTTTTTGTCTTCTCCAATAGATTTATAGATGTGTTATTTTAATTAGAATAGAATTTTAAGTTTCACGTAACTTTTTATTGATTTATTATCTTCTCCGATAAAATTATACATGTGTTATTTTGATTAGAACAGAATATTGAGTTTTAAGTAATTTTTTATTGATTAATTATCTTCTCCGATAAATTTATAGATGTGTTATTTTGATTAGAATAGAATTTCAAGTTTTACGTCATTTTTTATTGATTTATTCTCTTCTCCGATAGATTTATAGATGTGTTATTTTGATTAAAATAGAATTTTAAGTTTCAAATAATTTTTTAAGGTTTATTGTCTTCTCCGAGAAAATTAGATGTGTTATTTTAATGGAATAGAATTTTAAGTTTTATGTAATTTTTTATTGAATTATTATCTTCCCGATAAATGTATATCTGTGTTATTTTGATTAGAATAGAATTTTAAGTTTTACGTCATTTTTTATTGATTTATTCTCTTCTCCGATAGATTTATAGATGTGTTATTTTGATTAAAATAGAATTTTAAGTTTCAAATAATTTTTTAAGGTTTATTGTCTTCTCCGAGAAAATCAGACGTGTTATTTTAGTAGAATAGAATTTCAAGTTTTATGTAATTTTTTATTGAATTATTATCTTCCCGATAAATGTATATCTGTGTTATTTTGATTAGAATAGAATTTTAAGTTTTACGTAATTTTTTATTGATTCATTCTCTTCTCCGATAAATTTATAGATGTGTTATTTTGATTGAAATAGAATTTTAAGTTTCAAGTAATTTTTTATAGGTTCATTGTCTTCTCCGATACATTTATAGATGTGTTATTTTAATTCGAATAGAATTTTAAGTTTCAAGTAACTTGTTATTGATTTCTTGTCTTCTCCGATACATTTATAGATGTGTTATTTTGATTAGAATAGAATTTTAAGTTTCAAGTAACTTTTAATTGATTTCTTGTCTTCTCCGATAGATTTATGAATGTGTTATTTTGATTAGAATGAAATTTTAAATTTCAGGTAATTGTTCAATGATTTATTGTCTTATCCGATAGATTTATAGACGTGTTATTTTGATTAGAATAGAATTATAAGTTTCAAGTATATTTTTATTGATTTATTGTCTTTTCCCATAATCGTATAGATATGTTATTTTGATTAGAATAGAAAATTTTAATTTCAAGTAATTTTTTATTCATTTATTGTCTTCTCCGAGAAAATTAGGAGCGTTATTTTAGTAGAATAGAGTTTTAAGTTTCAAGTAATTTTTTATTGAATTATTATCTTCCCGATAAATGTATATCTGTGTTATTTTGATTGGAATAAAATTTTGAGATTTACATTATTTTTTATTGATTTATTTTCTTCTCCGATAATCTTATAGATATGTTATTTTTATTGGAATAGAATTTTTATTTTTAACCAATTTTTTATTTATTTATTGTCTTCTCCGAGAAAATTAGACGTGTTATTTTAGTAGAATAGAATTTTAAGTTTTAAGTAATTTTTTATTGAATTGTTATCTTCCCGATAAATGTATATCTGTGTTATTTTGATTAGAATAGAATTTTAAGTTTTACGTAATTTTTTATTGATTCATTCTCTTCTCCGATAGATTTATAGATGTGTTATTTTGACTAAAATAGAATTTTAAGTTTCAAGTAATTTTTTATTGGTTTATTGTCTTCTCCGATACATTTTTAGATGTGTTATTATAATTCGAATAGAATTTTGAATTTCAAGTAACTTGTTATTGATTTCTTGTCTTCTCCGATACATTTATAGATGTGTTATTTTGATTAGAATAGAGTTTTAAGTTTCAAGTAATTTTTATTGATTGATTGTCTTCTCCGTTATATTTTTAGATGTGTTATTTTGATTAAAACAGAATTTTAAGTTTCAAGTAATTTTTTATTGATTTTTTGTCTTCTCCGATAAATTTTTAGATGTGTTATTTTGATTAGAATAGAATTTTAAGTTTCAAGTAACTTTTTATTGATTTATTGTCTTCTCCGATAATCTTATAGATATGTTATTTTGATTGGAATAGAATTTTTATTTTCAAGTAATTTTTCATTTATTTATTGTCGTCTCCGATAAAATTAAACGTGTTATTTTAGTAGAATAGAATTTTAAGTTTTAAGTAATTTTTTATTGATTTATTATCTTCCGGTCAAATGTATATCTGTGTTATTTCGAATAGAATAGAATTTTAAGTTTTACGTAATTTTTTATTGATTAATTCTCTTTAATGATAGATTTATAGATGTGTTATTTTGATTAAAATAGAATTTTATGTTTCAAGTAATTTTTTATTGGTTTATTGTCTTCTCCGATACATTTTTAGATGTGTTATTTTGATTAGAATAGAATTTTAACTGTCAAGTGATTTTTTATTGATTTATTGTTTTCTCCGACAGATTTATAGATGTGTTATTTTGATTAGAATAGAATTTCAAATTTCAAGTAATTTTTTATTGATTTTTTGTCTTCTCCGATAAATTAATGGTTGTGTTATTTTAATTAGAATAGAATTTTAAGTTTTAAGAAATTTCTTATTGATTTTTTGTCTTCTTCGATACATTTATAGATGTGTTATTTTAATTCGAATAGAATTTTAAATTTCAAGTAACTTTTTATTGATTTCTTGTCTTCTCCGATACATTTGAAGATGTGTTATTTTGATTAGAATAGAATTTTTAGTTTCAAGTAATTTTGTATTGATTTATCGTCTTCTCCGATAAATGCATACATGTGTTATTTTGATTAGAACAGAATATTGAGTTTTAAGTAATTTTTTATTGATTAATTATCTTCTCCGATAAATTTATAGATGTGTTATTTTGATTAGAATAGAATTTGTCTTCTCCGATAAATTTATAGATCTGTTATTTTGATTAGAATTAAATTTTAAGTTTCAAGTAATTTTTTACTGATTTATTGTGTTCTGCGATAGATTTTTAGATGTGTTATTTTGAGTAGAATACAATTTCAAATTTCAAGCAATTTTTAATTGATTTATTGTCTTCTCTGATAGATTTATAGATGTGGTATTTTGATTAGAATAAAATTTTAAGTTTCGAGTAATTTTTTATTGATTTATTGTTCTCTGCGATAGATTTTTAGATGTGTTATTTTGATTAGAATACAATTTCAAATTTCAAGCAATTTTTAATTGATTTATTGTCTTCTCTAATAGATTTATAGATGTGGTATTTCGATTAGAATAGAATTTTAAGTTTCAAGAAATTTTTCATTTATGTATTGTCTTCTCCGATAAAATTAGACGTGTTATTTTGGTAGAATAGGATTTTAAGTTTTAAGTAATTTTTTATTGATTTATTATCTTCCCGATAAATGTATATCTGTGTTATTTTGATTAGAATAGAATTTTAAGTTTTATGTCATTTTTTATTGATTTATTCTCTTCTCCGATAGATTTATAGATGTGTTTTTTTTATTAAAATAGAATTTTAAGTTTCAAATAATTTTTTAAGGTTTATTGTCTTCTCCGAGAAAATCAGACGTGTTATTTTAGTAGAATAGAATTTTAAGTTTTATGTAATTTTTTATTGAATTATTATCTTCCCGATAAATGTATATCTGTGTTATTTTGATTGGAATAGAATTTTAAATTTTACGTAATTTTTTATTGATTCATTCTCTTCTCCGATAAATTTATAGATGTGTTATTTTAATTAAGATAGAATTTTAAGTTTCAAGTAACTTGTTATTGATTTCTTGTCTTCTCCGATATATTTTTAGATGTGTTATTTTGATTAGAACAGAATTTTAAGTTTTAAGTAATTTTTTATTGATTTTTTGTCTTCTCCAATAGATTTATAGATGTCTTATTTTGATTAGAATAGAATTTTAAGTTTCACGTAACTTTTTATTGATTTATTATCTTCTCCGATAAAATTATACATGTGTTATTTTGATTAGAACAGAATATTGAGTTTAAAGTAATTTTTTATTGATTAATTATCTTCTCCGATAAATTTATAGATGTGTTATTTTGATTAGAATAGAATTTGTCTTCTCCGATAAATTTATAGATCTGTTATTTTGATTAGAATAGAATTTTAAGTTTTAAGTAATTTTTTAAATTCGAATAGAATTTTAAATTTCAAGTAACTTGTTATTGATTTCTTGTCTTCTCCGATACATTTATAAATGTGTTATTTTGATTAGAATAGAATTTTAAGTTTCAAGTACTTTTTATTGATTGATTGTCTTCTCCGATATATTTTTAGATGTGTTATTTTGATTAGAACAAAATTTTTAGTTTTAAGTAATTTTTTATTGATTTTTTGTCTTCTCCAATAGATTTATAGATGTGTTATTTTAATTAGAATAGAATTTTAAGTTTCACGTAACTTTTTATTGATTTATTATCTTCTCCGATAAAATTATACATGTGTTATTTTGATTAGAAAATATTTTTAAGTTTCAAGTAATTTTTATTGATTGATTGTCTCCTCCGATACATTTATAAATGTGTTATTTTAATTCGAATAGAATTTCAAGTTTCAAGTAACTTTTTATTGATTTCTTGTCTTCTCCGATACATTTATAGATGTGTTATTTTGACTAAAATAGAATTTTAAGTTTCAAGTAATTTTTTATTGGTTTATTGTCTTCTCCGATACATTTTTAGATGTGTTATTATAATTCGAATGGAATTTTAAATTTCAAGTAACTTGTTATTGATTTCTTGTCTTCTCCGATACATTCATAGATGTGTTATTTTGATTAGAATAGAGTTTTAAGTTTCAAGTAATTTTTATTGATTGATTGTCTTCTCCGTTATATTTTTAGATGTGTTATTTTGATTAAAACAGAATTTTAAGTTTCAAGTAATTTTTTATTGATTTTTTGTCTTCTCCGATAGATTTTTAGATGTGTTATTTTGATTAGAATAGAATTTTAAGTTTCAAGTAACTTTTTATTGATTTATTGTCTTCTCCGATAATCTTTTGGATATGTTATTTTGATTGGAATAGAATTTTTATTTTCAAGTAATTTTTCATTTATTTATTGTCGTCTCCGATAAAATAAGACGTGTTATTTTAGTAGAATAGAATTTTAAGTTTTAAGTAATTTTTTATTGGTTTATTGTCTTCTCCGATACATTTTTAGATGTGTTATTTTGATTAGAATAGAATTTTAACTTTCAAGTGATTTTTAATTCATTTATTGTTTTCTCCGATACATTTATAAATGTGTTATTTTAATTCGAATAGAATTTCAGGTTTCAAGTAACTTTTTATTGATTTCTTGTCTTCTCCGATACATTTATAGATGTGTTATTTTGATTAGAACAGAATTTTGAGTTTCAAGTAATTTTTTACTGATTTATTGTTTTCTGCGATGGATTTTTAGATGTGTTATTTTGATTAGAATACAATTTAGAATTTCAAGTAACTTTTAATTGATTTATTGTCTTCTCTGATAGATTTATAGATGTGGCATTTTGATTAGAATAGAATTTTAAGTTTTACGTAATTTTTTATTGATTCATTCTCTTCTCCGATAGATTTATAGATGTGTTATTTTCATTAAAATAGAATTTTAAGTTTCGAGTAAATTTTTATTGGTTTATTGCCTCCTCAGAATAATTTATAGATGTCTTATTTTGATTAGAATAGAATTTTAAGTTTTAAGTAATTTTTTATTGATTTATTATCTTTTCCGATAAAATTATACATGTGTTATTTTAATTAGAAAAGATTTTTAAGTTTAAAGTTAATTTTTATTGATTTATTGTCTTCTCCGATAGATTTATGAATGTGTTATTTTGATTAGAATGAAATTTTAAATTTCAGGTAATTGTTCAACGATTTATTGTCTTATCCGATAGATTTATAGACGTGTTATTTTGATTAGAATAGAATTATAAGTTTCAAGTATATTTTTATTGATTTATTGTCTTTTCCGATAATCGTATAGATATGTTATTTTGATTAGAATAGAAAATTTTAATTTCAAGTAATTTTTTATTCATTTATTGTCTTCTCCGAGAAAATTAGGAGCGTTATTTTAGTAGAATAGAGTTTTAAGTTTCAAGTAATTTTTTATTGAATTATTATCTTCCCGATAAATGTATATCTGTGTTATTTTGATTAGAATAAAATTTTGAGATTTACATTATTTTTTATTGATTTATTTTCTTCTCCGATAATCTTATAGATATGTTATTTTTATTGGAATAGAATTTTTATTTTTAACCAATTTTTCATTTATTTATTGTCTTCTCCGAGAAAATTAGACGTGTTATTTTAGTAGAATAGAATTTTAAGTTTTAAGTAATTTTTTATTGAATTGTTATCTTCCCGATAAATGTATATCTGTGTTATTTTGATTAGAATAGAATTTTAAGTTTTACGTAATTTTTTATTGATTCATTCTCTTCTCCGATAGATTTATAGATGTGTTATTTTGACTAAAATAGAATTTTAAGTTTCAAGTAATTTTTTATTGGTTTATTGTCTTCTCCGATACATTTTTAGATGTGTTATTATAATTCGAATAGAATTTTAAATTTCAAGTAACTTGTTATTGATTTCTTGTCTTCTCCGATACATTTATAGATGTGTTATTTTGATTAGAATAGAGTTTTAAGTTTCAAGTAATTTTTATTGATTGATTGTCTTCTCCGTTATATTTTTAGATGTGTTATTTTGATTAAAACAGAATTTTAAGTTTCAAGTAATTTTTTATTGATTTTTTGTCTTCTCCGATAAATTTTTAGATGTGTTATTTTGATTAGAATAGAATTTTAAGTTTCAAGTTACTTTTTATTGATTTATTGTCTTCTCCGATAATCTTATAGATATGTTATTTTGATTGGAACTGAATTTTTATTTTCAAGTAATTTTTCATTTATTTATTGTCGTCTCCGATAAAATTAAACGTGTTATTTTAGTAGAATAGAATTTTAAGTTTTAAGTAATTTTTTATTGATTTATTATCTTCCGGTCAAATGTATATCTGTGTTATTTCGAATAGAATAGAATTTTAAGTTTTACGTAATTTTTTATTGATTAATTCTCTTTAATGATAGATTTATAGATGTGTTATTTTGATTAAAATAGAATTTTATGTTTCAAGTAATTTTTTATTGGTTTATTGTTTTCTCCGATACATTTTTAGATGTGTTATTTTGATTAGAATAGAATTTTAACTGCCAAGTGATTTTTTATTGATTTATTGTTTTCTCCGACAGATTTATAGATGTGTTATTTTGATTAGAATAGAATTTCAAATTTCAAGTAATTTTTTATTGATTTTTTGTCTTCTCCGATAAATTAATGGTTGTGTTATTTTAATTAGAATAGAATTTTAAGTTTTAAGAAATTTCTTATTGATTTTTTGTCTTCTTCGATACATTTATGGATGTGTTATTTTAATTCGAATAGAATTTTAAATTTCAAGTAACTTTTTATTGATTTCTTGTCTTCTCCGATACATTTGAAGATGTGTTATTTTGATTAGAATAGAATTTTTAGTTTCAAGTAATTTTGTATTGATTTATCGTCTTCTCCGATAAATGTATACATGTGTTATTTTGATTAGAACAGAATATTGAGTTTTAAGTAATTTTTTATTGATTAATTATCTTCTCCGATAAATTTATAGATGTGTTATTTTGATTAGAATAGAATTTGTCTTCTCCGATAAATTTATAGATCTGTTATTTTGATTAGAATTAAATTTTAAGTTTCAAGTAATTTTTTACTGATTTATTGTGTTCTGCGATAGATTTTTAGATGTGTTATTTTGAGTAGAATACAATTTCAAATTTCAAGCAATTTTTAATTGATTTATTGTCTTCTCTGATAGATTTATAGATGTGGTATTTTGATTAGAATAAAATTTTAAGTTTCGAGTAATTTTTTATTGATTTATTGTTCTCTGCGATAGATTTTTAGATGTGTTATTTTGATTAGAATACAATTTCAAATTTCAAGCAATTTTTAATTGATTTATTGTCTTCTCTAATAGATTTATAGATGTGGTATTTCGATTAGAATAGAATTTTAAGTTTCAAGAAATTTTTCATTTATGTATTGTCTTTTCCGATAAAATTAGACGTGTTATTTTGGTAGAATAGGATTTTAAGTTTTAAGTAATTTTTTATTGATTTATTAACTTCCCGATAAATGTATATCTGTGTTATTTTGATTAGAATAGAATTTTAAGTTTTATGTCATTTTTTATTGATTTATTCTCTTCTCCGATAGATTTATAGATGTGTTTTTTTTATTAAAATAGAATTTTAAGTTTCAAATAATTTTTTAAGGTTTATTGTCTTCTCCGAGAAAATCAGACGTGTTATTTTAGTAGAATAGAATTTTAAGTTTTATGTAATTTTTTATTGAATTATTATCTTCCCGATAAATGTATATCTGTGTTATTTTGATTGGAATAGAATTTTAAATTTTACGTAATTTTTTATTGATTCATTCTCTTCTCCGATAAATTTATAGATGTGTTATTTTAATTAAGATAGAATTTTAAGTTTCAAGTAATTTTTTATAGGTTTATTGTCTCTCCGATACATTTATAGATGTGTTATTTTAATTCGAATAGAATTTTAAGTTTCAAGTAACTTGTTATTGATTTCTTGTCTTCTCCGATATATTTTTAGATGTGTTATTTTGATTAGAACAGAATTTTAAGTTTTAAGTAATTTTTTATTGATTTTTTGTCTTCTCCAATAGATTTATAGATGTCTTATTTTGATTAGAATAGAATTTTAAGTTTCACGTAACTTTTTATTGATTTATTATCTTCTCCGATAAAATTATACATGTGTTATTTTGATTAGAACAGAATATTGAGTTTAAAGTAATTTTTTATTGATTAATTATCTTCTCCGATAAATTTATAGATGTGTTATTTTGATTAGAATAGAATTTGTCTTCTCCGATAAATTTATAGATCTGTTATTTTGATTAGAATAGAATTTTAAGTTTTAAGTAATTTTTTAAATTCGAATAGAATTTTAAATTTCAAGTAACTTGTTATTGATTTCTTGTCTTCTCCGATACATTTATAAATGTGTTATTTTGATTAGAATAGAATTTTAAGTTTCAAGTACTTTTTATTGATTGATTGTCTTCTCCGATATATTTTTAGATGTGTTATTTTGATTAGAACAAAATTTTTAGTTTTAAGTAATTTTTTATTGATTTTTTGTCTTCTCCAATAGATTTATAGATGTGTTATTTTAATTAGAATAGAATTTTAAGTTTCACGTAACTTTTTATTGATTTATTATCTTCTCCGATAAAATTATACATGTGTTATTTTGATTAGAAAATATTTTTAAGTTTCAAGTTATTTTTATTGATTGATTGTCTTATCCGATACATTTATAAATGTGTTATTTCAATTCGAATAGAATTTCGAGTTTCAAGTTACTTTTTATTGATTTCTTGTCTTCTCCGACACATTTATAGATGTGTTATTTTGATTAGAATAGAATTTTAAGTTTCAAGTAATTTTTTACTGATTTATTATTCTCTGCGATAGATTTTTAGATGTGTTATTTTGATTAGAATACAATTTTTAATTTCAAGTATTTTTAAATTGATTTATTGTTTTCTCTAATAGATTTATAGATGTAGTATTTCGATTAGAATAGAATTTTAAGTTTCAAGAAATTTTTTATTTATGTATTGTCTTCTCCGATAAAATTAGACGTGTTACTTTGGTAGAATAGAATTTTAAGTTTTAAGTAATTTTTTATTGATTAATTATCTTTCCGATAAATGTATATCTGTGTTATTTTGATTAGAATAGAATTTTAAGTTTTACGTCATTTTTTATTGATTTATTCTCTTCTCCGATAGATTTATAGATGTGTTATTTTGATTAAAATAGAATTTTAAGTTTCAAATAATTTTTTAAGGTTTATTGTCTTCTCCGAGAAAATTAGACGTGTTATTTTAGTAGAATAGAATTTTAAGTTTTATGTAATTTTTTATTGAATTATTATCTTCCCGATAAATGTATATCTGTGTTATTTTGATTAGAATAGAATTTTAAGTTTTACGTAATTTTTTATTGATTCATTCTCTTCTCCGATAAATTTATAGATGTGTTATTTTGATTAAAATAGAATTTTAAGTTGCAAGTAATTTTTTATAGGTTTATTGTCTTCTCCGATACATTTATAGATGTGTTATTTTAATTCGAATAGAATTTTAAGTTTCAAGTAACTTGTTATTGATTTCTTGTCTTCTCCGATACATTTATAGATGTGTTATTTTGATTAGAATAGAATTTTAAGTTTCAAGTACTTTTTCTTGATTGATTGTCTTCTCCGATATATTTTTAGATGTGTTATTTTGATTAGAACAGAATTTTAAGTTTTAAGTAATTTTTTATTGATTTTTTGTCTTCTCCAATAGATTTATAGATGTGTTATTTTAATTAGAATAGAATTTTAAGTTTCACGTAACTTTTTATTGATTTATTATCTTCTCCGATAAAATTATACATGTGTTATTTTGATTAGAACAGAATATTGAGTTTTAAGTAATTTTTTATTGATTAATTATCTTCTCCGATAAATTTATAGATGTGTTATTTTGATTAGAATAGAATTTCAAGTTTTACGTCATTTTTTATTGATTTATTCTCTTCTCCGATAGATTTATAGATGTGTTATTTTGATTAAAATAGAATTTTAAGTTTCAAATAATTTTTTAAGGTTTATTGTCTTCTCCGAGAAAATTAGATGTGTTATTTTAATGGAATAGAATTTTAAGTTTTATGTAATTTTTTATTGAATTATTATCTTCCCGATAAATGTATATCTGTGTTATTTTGATTAGAATAGAATTTTAAGTTTTACGTCATTTTTTATTGATTTATTCTCTTCTCCGATAGATTTATAGATGTGTTATTTTGATTAAAATAGAATTTTAAGTTTCAAATAATTTTTTAAGGTTTATTGTCTTCTCCGAGAAAATCAGACGTGTTATTTTAGTAGAATAGAATTTCAAGTTTTATGTAATTTTTTATTGAATTATTATCTTCCCGATAAATGTATATCTGTGTTATTTTGATTAGAATAGAATTTTAAGTTTTACGTAATTTTTTATTGATTCATTCTCTTCTCCGATAAATTTATAGATGTGTTATTTTGATTGAAATAGAATTTTAAGTTTCAAGTAATTTTTTATAGGTTCATTGTCTTCTCCGATACATTTATAGATGTGTTATTTTAATTCGAATAGAATTTTAAGTTTCAAGTAACTTGTTATTGATTTCTTGTCTTCTCCGATACATTTATAGATGTGTTATTTTGATTAGAATAGAATTTTAAGTTTCAAGTAACTTTTAATTGATTTCTTGTCTTCTCCGATAGATTTATGAATGTGTTATTTTGATTAGAATGAAATTTTAAATTTCAGGTAATTGTTCAATGATTTATTGTCTTATCCGATAGATTTATAGACGTGTTATTTTGATTAGAATAGAATTATAAGTTTCAAGTATATTTTTATTGATTTATTGTCTTTTCCGATAATCGTATAGATATGTTATTTTGATTAGAATAGAAAATTTTAATTTCAAGTAATTTTTTATTCATTTATTGTCTTCTCCGAGAAAATTAGGAGCGTTATTTTAGTAGAATAGAGTTTTAAGTTTCAAGTAATTTTTTATTGAATTATTATCTTCCCGATAAATGTATATCTGTGTTATTTTGATTGGAATAAAATTTTGAGATTTACATTATTTTTTATTGATTTATTTTCTTCTCCGATAATCTTATAGATATGTTATTTTTATTGGAATAGAATTTTTATTTTTAACCAATTTTTTATTTATTTATTGTCTTCTCCGAGAAAATTAGACGTGTTATTTTAGTAGAATAGAATTTTAAGTTTTAAGTAATTTTTTATTGAATTGTTATCTTCCCGATAAATGTATATCTGTGTTATTTTGATTAGAATAGAATTTTAAGTTTTACGTAATTTTTTATTGATTCATTCTCTTCTCCGATAGATTTATAGATGTGTTATTTTGACTAAAATAGAATTTTAAGTTTCAAGTAATTTTTTATTGGTTTATTGTCTTCTCCGATACATTTTTAGATGTGTTATTATAATTCGAATAGAATTTTGAATTTCAAGTAACTTGTTATTGATTTCTTGTCTTCTCCGATACATTTATAGATGTGTTATTTTGATTAGAATAGAGTTTTAAGTTTCAAGTAATTTTTATTGATTGATTGTCTTCTCCGTTATATTTTTAGATGTGTTATTTTGATTAAAACAGAATTTTAAGTTTCAAGTAATTTTTTATTGATTTTTTGTCTTCTCCGATAAATTTTTAGATGTGTTATTTTGATTAGAATAGAATTTTAAGTTTCAAGTAACTTTTTATTGATTTATTGTCTTCTCCGATAATCTTATAGATATGTTATTTTGATTGGAATAGAATTTTTATTTTCAAGTAATTTTTCATTTATTTATTGTCGTCTCCGATAAAATTAAACGTGTTATTTTAGTAGAATAGAATTTTAAGTTTTAAGTAATTTTTTATTGATTTATTATCTTCCGGTCAAATGTATATCTGTGTTATTTCGAATAGAATAGAATTTTAAGTTTTACGTAATTTTTTATTGATTAATTCTCTTTAATGATAGATTTATAGATGTGTTATTTTGATTAAAATAGAATTTTATGTTTCAAGTAATTTTTTATTGGTTTATTGTCTTCTCCGATACATTTTTAGATGTGTTATTTTGATTAGAATAGAATTTTAACTGTCAAGTGATTTTTTATTGATTTATTGTTTTCTCCGACAGATTTATAGATGTGTTATTTTGATTAGAATAGAATTTCAAATTTCAAGTAATTTTTTATTGATTTTTTGTCTTCTCCGATAAATTAATGGTTGTGTTATTTTAATTAGAATAGAATTTTAAGTTTTAAGAAATTTCTTATTGATTTTTTGTCTTCTTCGATACATTTATAGATGTGTTATTTTAATTCGAATAGAATTTTAAATTTCAAGTAACTTTTTATTGATTTCTTGTCTTCTCCGATACATTTGAAGATGTGTTATTTTGATTAGAATAGAATTTTTAGTTTCAAGTAATTTTGTATTGATTTATCGTCTTCTCCGATAAATGCATACATGTGTTATTTTGATTAGAACAGAATATTGAGTTTTAAGTAATTTTTTATTGATTAATTATCTTCTCCGATAAATTTATAGATGTGTTATTTTGATTAGAATAGAATTTGTCTTCTCCGATAAATTTATAGATCTGTTATTTTGATTAGAATTAAATTTTAAGTTTCAAGTAATTTTTTACTGATTTATTGTGTTCTGCGATAGATTTTTAGATGTGTTATTTTGAGTAGAATACAATTTCAAATTTCAAGCAATTTTTAATTGATTTATTGTCTTCTCTGATAGATTTATAGATGTGGTATTTTGATTAGAATAAAATTTTAAGTTTCGAGTAATTTTTTATTGATTTATTGTTCTCTGCGATAGATTTTTAGATGTGTTATTTTGATTAGAATACAATTTCAAATTTCAAGCAATTTTTAATTGATTTATTGTCTTCTCTAATAGATTTATAGATGTGGTATTTCGATTAGAATAGAATTTTAAGTTTCAAGAAATTTTTCATTTATGTATTGTCTTCTCCGATAAAATTAGACGTGTTATTTTGGTAGAATAGGATTTTAAGTTTTAAGTAATTTTTTATTGATTTATTATCTTCCCGATAAATGTATATCTGTGTTATTTTGATTAGAATAGAATTTTAAGTTTTATGTCATTTTTTATTGATTTATTCTCTTCTCCGATAGATTTATAGATGTGTTTTTTTTATTAAAATAGAATTTTAAGTTTCAAATAATTTTTTAAGGTTTATTGTCTTCTCCGAGAAAATCAGACGTGTTATTTTAGTAGAATAGAATTTTAAGTTTTATGTAATTTTTTATTGAATTATTATCTTCCCGATAAATGTATATCTGTGTTATTTTGATTGGAATAGAATTTTAAATTTTACGTAATTTTTTATTGATTCATTCTCTTCTCCGATAAATTTATAGATGTGTTATTTTAATTAAGATAGAATTTTAAGTTTCAAGTAACTTGTTATTGATTTCTTGTCTTCTCCGATATATTTTTAGATGTGTTATTTTGATTAGAACAGAATTTTAAGTTTTAAGTAATTTTTTATTGATTTTTTGTCTTCTCCAATAGATTTATAGATGTCTTATTTTGATTAGAATAGAATTTTAAGTTTCACGTAACTTTTTATTGATTTATTATCTTCTCCGATAAAATTATACATGTGTTATTTTGATTAGAACAGAATATTGAGTTTAAAGTAATTTTTTATTGATTAATTATCTTCTCCGATAAATTTATAGATGTGTTATTTTGATTAGAATAGAATTTGTCTTCTCCGATAAATTTATAGATCTGTTATTTTGATTAGAATAGAATTTTAAGTTTTAAGTAATTTTTTAAATTCGAATAGAATTTTAAATTTCAAGTAACTTGTTATTGATTTCTTGTCTTCTCCGATACATTTATAAATGTGTTATTTTGATTAGAATAGAATTTTAAGTTTCAAGTACTTTTTATTGATTGATTGTCTTCTCCGATATATTTTTAGATGTGTTATTTTGATTAGAACAAAATTTTTAGTTTTAAGTAATTTTTTATTGATTTTTTGTCTTCTCCAATAGATTTATAGATGTGTTATTTTAATTAGAATAGAATTTTAAGTTTCACGTAACTTTTTATTGATTTATTATCTTCTCCGATAAAATTATACATGTGTTATTTTGATTAGAAAATATTTTTAAGTTTCAAGTAATTTTTATTGATTGATTGTCTCCTCCGATACATTTATAAATGTGTTATTTTAATTCGAATAGAATTTCAAGTTTCAAGTAACTTTTTATTGATTTCTTGTCTTCTCCGATACATTTATAGATGTGTTATTTTGACTAAAATAGAATTTTAAGTTTCAAGTAATTTTTTATTGGTTTATTGTCTTCTCCGATACATTTTTAGATGTGTTATTATAATTCGAATGGAATTTTAAATTTCAAGTAACTTGTTATTGATTTCTTGTCTTCTCCGATACATTCATAGATGTGTTATTTTGATTAGAATAGAGTTTTAAGTTTCAAGTAATTTTTATTGATTGATTGTCTTCTCCGTTATATTTTTAGATGTGTTATTTTGATTAAAACAGAATTTTAAGTTTCAAGTAATTTTTTATTGATTTTTTGTCTTCTCCGATAGATTTTTAGATGTGTTATTTTGATTAGAATAGAATTTTAAGTTTCAAGTAACTTTTTATTGATTTATTGTCTTCTCCGATAATCTTTTGGATATGTTATTTTGATTGGAATAGAATTTTTATTTTCAAGTAATTTTTCATTTATTTATTGTCGTCTCCGATAAAATAAGACGTGTTATTTTAGTAGAATAGAATTTTAAGTTTTAAGTAATTTTTTATTGGTTTATTGTCTTCTCCGATACATTTTTAGATGTGTTATTTTGATTAGAATAGAATTTTAACTTTCAAGTGATTTTTAATTCATTTATTGTTTTCTCCGATACATTTATAAATGTGTTATTTTAATTCGAATAGAATTTCAGGTTTCAAGTAACTTTTTATTGATTTCTTGTCTTCTCCGATACATTTATAGATGTGTTATTTTGATTAGAACAGAATTTTGAGTTTCAAGTAATTTTTTACTGATTTATTGTTTTCTGCGATGGATTTTTAGATGTGTTATTTTGATTAGAATACAATTTAGAATTTCAAGTAACTTTTAATTGATTTATTGTCTTCTCTGATAGATTTATAGATGTGGCATTTTGATTAGAATAGAATTTTAAGTTTTACGTAATTTTTTATTGATTCATTCTCTTCTCCGATAGATTTATAGATGTGTTATTTTCATTAAAATAGAATTTTAAGTTTCGAGTAAATTTTTATTGGTTTATTGCCTCCTCAGAATAATTTATAGATGTCTTATTTTGATTAGAATAGAATTTTAAGTTTTAAGTAATTTTTTATTGATTTATTATCTTTTCCGATAAAATTATACATGTGTTATTTTAATTAGAAAAGATTTTTAAGTTTAAAGTTAATTTTTATTGATTTATTGTCTTCTCCGATAGATTTATGAATGTGTTATTTTGATTAGAATGAAATTTTAAATTTCAGGTAATTGTTCAACGATTTATTGTCTTATCCGATAGATTTATAGACGTGTTATTTTGATTAGAATAGAATTATAAGTTTCAAGTATATTTTTATTGATTTATTGTCTTTTCCGATAATCGTATAGATATGTTATTTTGATTAGAATAGAAAATTTTAATTTCAAGTAATTTTTTATTCATTTATTGTCTTCTCCGAGAAAATTAGGAGCGTTATTTTAGTAGAATAGAGTTTTAAGTTTCAAGTAATTTTTTATTGAATTATTATCTTCCCGATAAATGTATATCTGTGTTATTTTGATTAGAATAAAATTTTGAGATTTACATTATTTTTTATTGATTTATTTTCTTCTCCGATAATCTTATAGATATGTTATTTTTATTGGAATAGAATTTTTATTTTTAACCAATTTTTCATTTATTTATTGTCTTCTCCGAGAAAATTAGACGTGTTATTTTAGTAGAATAGAATTTTAAGTTTTAAGTAATTTTTTATTGAATTGTTATCTTCCCGATAAATGTATATCTGTGTTATTTTGATTAGAATAGAATTTTAAGTTTTACGTAATTTTTTATTGATTCATTCTCTTCTCCGATAGATTTATAGATGTGTTATTTTGACTAAAATAGAATTTTAAGTTTCAAGTAATTTTTTATTGGTTTATTGTCTTCTCCGATACATTTTTAGATGTGTTATTATAATTCGAATAGAATTTTAAATTTCAAGTAACTTGTTATTGATTTCTTGTCTTCTCCGATACATTTATAGATGTGTTATTTTGATTAGAATAGAGTTTTAAGTTTCAAGTAATTTTTATTGATTGATTGTCTTCTCCGTTATATTTTTAGATGTGTTATTTTGATTAAAACAGAATTTTAAGTTTCAAGTAATTTTTTATTGATTTTTTGTCTTCTCCGATAAATTTTTAGATGTGTTATTTTGATTAGAATAGAATTTTAAGTTTCAAGTTACTTTTTATTGATTTATTGTCTTCTCCGATAATCTTATAGATATGTTATTTTGATTGGAACTGAATTTTTATTTTCAAGTAATTTTTCATTTATTTATTGTCGTCTCCGATAAAATTAAACGTGTTATTTTAGTAGAATAGAATTTTAAGTTTTAAGTAATTTTTTATTGATTTATTATCTTCCGGTCAAATGTATATCTGTGTTATTTCGAATAGAATAGAATTTTAAGTTTTACGTAATTTTTTATTGATTAATTCTCTTTAATGATAGATTTATAGATGTGTTATTTTGATTAAAATAGAATTTTATGTTTCAAGTAATTTTTTATTGGTTTATTGTTTTCTCCGATACATTTTTAGATGTGTTATTTTGATTAGAATAGAATTTTAACTGCCAAGTGATTTTTTATTGATTTATTGTTTTCTCCGACAGATTTATAGATGTGTTATTTTGATTAGAATAGAATTTCAAATTTCAAGTAATTTTTTATTGATTTTTTGTCTTCTCCGATAAATTAATGGTTGTGTTATTTTAATTAGAATAGAATTTTAAGTTTTAAGAAATTTCTTATTGATTTTTTGTCTTCTTCGATACATTTATGGATGTGTTATTTTAATTCGAATAGAATTTTAAATTTCAAGTAACTTTTTATTGATTTCTTGTCTTCTCCGATACATTTGAAGATGTGTTATTTTGATTAGAATAGAATTTTTAGTTTCAAGTAATTTTGTATTGATTTATCGTCTTCTCCGATAAATGTATACATGTGTTATTTTGATTAGAACAGAATATTGAGTTTTAAGTAATTTTTTATTGATTAATTATCTTCTCCGATAAATTTATAGATGTGTTATTTTGATTAGAATAGAATTTGTCTTCTCCGATAAATTTATAGATCTGTTATTTTGATTAGAATTAAATTTTAAGTTTCAAGTAATTTTTTACTGATTTATTGTGTTCTGCGATAGATTTTTAGATGTGTTATTTTGAGTAGAATACAATTTCAAATTTCAAGCAATTTTTAATTGATTTATTGTCTTCTCTGATAGATTTATAGATGTGGTATTTTGATTAGAATAAAATTTTAAGTTTCGAGTAATTTTTTATTGATTTATTGTTCTCTGCGATAGATTTTTAGATGTGTTATTTTGATTAGAATACAATTTCAAATTTCAAGCAATTTTTAATTGATTTATTGTCTTCTCTAATAGATTTATAGATGTGGTATTTCGATTAGAATAGAATTTTAAGTTTCAAGAAATTTTTCATTTATGTATTGTCTTTTCCGATAAAATTAGACGTGTTATTTTGGTAGAATAGGATTTTAAGTTTTAAGTAATTTTTTATTGATTTATTAACTTCCCGATAAATGTATATCTGTGTTATTTTGATTAGAATAGAATTTTAAGTTTTATGTCATTTTTTATTGATTTATTCTCTTCTCCGATAGATTTATAGATGTGTTTTTTTTATTAAAATAGAATTTTAAGTTTCAAATAATTTTTTAAGGTTTATTGTCTTCTCCGAGAAAATCAGACGTGTTATTTTAGTAGAATAGAATTTTAAGTTTTATGTAATTTTTTATTGATTTATTATCTTCTCCGATAAAATTATACATGTGTTATTTTGATTAGAAAATATTTTTAAGTTTCAAGTTATTTTTATTGATTGATTGTCTTATCCGATACATTTATAAATGTGTTATTTCAATTCGAATAGAATTTCGAGTTTCAAGTTACTTTTTATTGATTTCTTGTCTTCTCCGACACATTTATAGATGTGTTATTTTGATTAGAATAGAATTTTAAGTTTCAAGTAATTTTTTACTGATTTATTATTCTCTGCGATAGATTTTTAGATGTGTTATTTTGATTAGAATACAATTTTTAATTTCAAGTATTTTTAAATTGATTTATTGTTTTCTCTAATAGATTTATAGATGTAGTATTTCGATTAGAATAGAATTTTAAGTTTCAAGAAATTTTTTATTTATGTATTGTCTTCTCCGATAAAATTAGACGTGTTACTTTGGTAGAATAGAATTTTAAGTTTTAAGTAATTTTTTATTGATTAATTATCTTTCCGATAAATGTATATCTGTGTTATTTTGATTAGAATAGAATTTTAAGTTTTACGTCATTTTTTATTGATTTATTCTCTTCTCCGATAGATTTATAGATGTGTTATTTTGATTAAAATAGAATTTTAAGTTTCAAATAATTTTTTAAGGTTTATTGTCTTCTCCGAGAAAATTAGACGTGTTATTTTAGTAGAATAGAATTTTAAGTTTTATGTAATTTTTTATTGAATTATTATCTTCCCGATAAATGTATATCTGTGTTATTTTGATTAGAATAGAATTTTAAGTTTTACGTAATTTTTTATTGATTCATTCTCTTCTCCGATAAATTTATAGATGTGTTATTTTGATTAAAATAGAATTTTAAGTTGCAAGTAATTTTTTATAGGTTTATTGTCTTCTCCGATACATTTATAGATGTGTTATTTTAATTCGAATAGAATTTTAAGTTTCAAGTAACTTGTTATTGATTTCTTGTCTTCTCCGATACATTTATAGATGTGTTATTTTGATTAGAATAGAATTTTAAGTTTCAAGTACTTTTTCTTGATTGATTGTCTTCTCCGATATATTTTTAGATGTGTTATTTTGATTAGAACAGAATTTTAAGTTTTAAGTAATTTTTTATTGATTTTTTGTCTTCTCCAATAGATTTATAGATGTGTTATTTTAATTAGAATAGAATTTTAAGTTTCACGTAACTTTTTATTGATTTATTATCTTCTCCGATAAAATTATACATGTGTTATTTTGATTAGAACAGAATATTGAGTTTTAAGTAATTTTTTATTGATTAATTATCTTCTCCGATAAATTTATAGATGTGTTATTTTGATTAGAATAGAATTTCAAGTTTTACGTCATTTTTTATTGATTTATTCTCTTCTCCGATAGATTTATAGATGTGTTATTTTGATTAAAATAGAATTTTAAGTTTCAAATAATTTTTTAAGGTTTATTGTCTTCTCCGAGAAAATTAGATGTGTTATTTTAATGGAATAGAATTTTAAGTTTTATGTAATTTTTTATTGAATTATTATCTTCCCGATAAATGTATATCTGTGTTATTTTGATTAGAATAGAATTTTAAGTTTTACGTCATTTTTTATTGATTTATTCTCTTCTCCGATAGATTTATAGATGTGTTATTTTGATTAAAATAGAATTTTAAGTTTCAAATAATTTTTTAAGGTTTATTGTCTTCTCCGAGAAAATTAGACGTGTTATTTTAGTAGAATAGAATTTTAAGTTTTATGAAATTTTTTATTGAATTATTATCTTCCCGATAAATGTATATCTGTGTTATTTTGATTAGAATAGAATTTTAAGTTTTACGTAATTTTTTATTGATTCATTCTCTTCTCCGATAAATTTATAGATGTGTTATTTTGATTAAAATAGAATTTTAAGTTTCAAGTAATTTTTTATAGGTTTATTGTCTTCTCCGATACATTTATAGATGTGTTATTTTAATTCGAATAGAATTTTAAGTTTCAAGTAACTTGTTATTGATTTCTTGTCTTCTCCGATACATTTATAGATGTGTTATTTTGATTGAAATAGAATTTTAAGTTTCAAGTACTTTTTCTTGATTGATTGTCTTCTGCGATTAATTTCTAGATGTGTTATTTTGATTAGAACAGAATTTTAAGTTTTAAGTAATTTTTTATTGATTTTTTGTCTTCCCCAATAGATTTATAGATGTGTTATTTTAATTAGAATAGAATTTTAAGTTTCACGTAACTTTTTATTGATTTATTATCTTCTCCGATAAAATTATACATGTGTTATTTTGATTAGAAAATATTTTTAAGTTTCAAGTAATTTTTATTGATTGATTGTCTTCTCCGATACATTTATAAATGTGTTATTTTAATTCGAATAGAATTTCAAGTTTCAAGTAACTTTTTATTGATTTCTTGTCTTCTCCGATACATTTATAGATGTGTTATTTTGATTAGAATAGAGTTTTAAGTTTCAAGTAATTTTTATTGATTGATTGTCTTCTCCGTTATATTTTTAGATGTGTTATTTTGATTAGAAAATATTTTTAAGTTTCAAGTTATTTTTATTGATTGATTGTCTTTTCCGATAGATTTATCGATGTGTTATTTTGACTAAAATAGAATTTTAAGTTTCAAGTACTTTTTTATTGGTTTATTGTCTTCTCCGATACATTTTTAGATGTGTTATTATAATTCGAATAGAATTTTTAATTTCAAGTAACTTGTTATTGATTTCTTGTCTTCTCCGATACATTTATAGATGTGTTATTTTGATTAGAATAGAATTTTAAGTTTCAAGTACTTTTTCTTGATTGATTGTCTTCTGCGATTAATTTCTAGATGTGTTATTTTGATTAGAATAGAATTTTGAGTTTTACGTAATTTTTTATTGATTAATTCTCTTCTCCGATAGATTTATCGATGTGTTATTTTGACTAAAATAGAATTTTAAGTTTCAAGTACTTTTTTATTGGTTTATTGTCTTCTCCGATACATTTTTAGATGTGTTATTATAATTCGAATAGAATTTTTAATTTCAAGTAACTTGTTATTGATTTCTTGTCTTCTCCGATACATTTATAGATGTGTTATTTTGATTAGAATAGAGTTTTAAGTTTCAAGTAATTTTTATTGATTGATTGTCTTCTCCGTTATATTTTTAGATGTGTTATTTTGATTAGAAAATATTTTTAAGTTTCAAGTTATTTTTATTGATTGATTGTCTTTTCCGATACATTTATAAATGTGTTATTTTAATTCGAATAAAATTTCGAGTTTCAAGTAACTTTTTATTGATTTCTTGTCTTCTCCGACACATTTATAGATGTGTTATTTTGATTAGAATAGAATTTTAAGTTTCAAGTATTTTTTAATTGATTTATTGTCTTCTCTAATAGATTTATAGATGTGGTATTTCGCCTAGAATAGAATTTTAAGTTTCAAGAAATTTTTCATTTATGTATTGTCTTCTCCGATAAAATTAGACGTGTTATTTTGGTAGAATAGAATTTTAAGTTTTAAGTAACTTTTTATTGTTTATTATCTTCTCCGATAAAATTATACATGTGTTATTTTGATTAGAAAATATTTTTAAGTTTCAAGTTATTTTTATTGATTGATTGTCTTCTCCGATACATTTATAAATGTGTTATTTTGATTAGAAAATATTTTTAAGTTTCAAGTTATTTTTATTGATTGATTGTCTTTTCCGATACGTTTATAAATGTGTTATTTTAATTCGAATAGAATTTCGAGTTTCAAGTAACTTTTTATTGATTTCTTGTCTTCTCCGACACATTTATAGATGTGTTATTTTGATTAGAATAGAATTTTAAGTTTCAAGTATTTTTTAATTGATTTATTGTCTTCTCTAATAGATTTATAGATGTGGTATTTCGCCTAGAATAGAATTTTAAGTTTCAAGAAATTTTTCATTTATGTATTGTCTTCTCCGATAAAATTAGACGTGTTATTTTGGTAGAATAGAATTTTAAGTTTTAAGTAATTTTTTATTGATTTATTATCTTCCCGATAAATGTATATGTGTGTTATTTTGATTAGAATAGAATTTTAAGTTTTACGTCATTTTTTATTGATTTATTCTCTTCTCCGATAGATTTATAGATGTGTTATTTTGATTAAAATAGAATTTTAAGTTTCAAATAATTTTTTAAGGTTTATTGTCTTCTCCGACAAAATTAGACGTGTTATTTTAGTAGAATAGAATTTTAAGTTTTATGTAATTTTTTATTGAATTATTATTTTCCCGATAAATGTATATCTGTGTTATTTGGTTAGAATAGAATTTTAAGTTTTACGTAATTTTTTATTGATTCATTCTCTTCTCCGATAAATTTATAGATGTGTTATTTTGATTAAAATAGAATTTTAAGTTTCAAGTAATTTTTTATAGGTTTATTGTCTTCTCCGATACATTTATAGATGTGTTATTTTAATTCGAATAGAATTTCAAGTTTCAAGTAACTTGTTATTGATTTCTTGTCTTCTCCGATACATTTATAGATGTGTTATTTTGATTAGAATAGAATTTTAAGTTTCAAGTACTTTTTCTTGATTGATTGTCTTCTCCGATATATTTTTAGATGTGTTATTTTGATTAGAACAGAATTTTGAGTTTTAAGTAATTTTTTATTGATTTTTTGTCTTTTCCAATAGATTTATAGATGTGGTATTTTGATTAGAATAAAATTTTAAGTTTCAAGTAACTTTTTATTGATTTATTGTCTTCTCCGATAATCTTATAGATATGTTATTTTGATTAGAAGAGAATTTTTATTTTCAAGTAATTTTTCATTTATTTATTGTCTTCTCCGAGAAATCTAGACGTGTTATTTTAGTAAAATGGAATTTTAAGTTTTAAGTAATTTTTTATTGAATTATTATTTTCCCGATAAAAGTATATCTGTGTTATTTTGATTAGAATAGTATTTTAAGTTTTACGTAATTTTTTATTCATTCATTCTCTTCTCCGATAGATTTATAGATGTGTTATTTTGATTAAAATAGAATTTTAAGTTTCAAGTAATTTTTTATTGGTTTATTGTCTTCTCCGATACATTTATAGATGTGTTATTTTAATTCGAATAGAATTTTAAGTTTCAAGTAACTTGTTATTAATTTCTTGACGTCTCCGATACATTTATACATGTGTTATTTTGATTAGAACAAAATTTTAAGTTTTAAGTAATTTTTCATTTATTTTTTGTCTTCTCCAATAGATTTATAGATGTGTTATTTTAATTAGAATAGAATTTTAAGTTTCACGTAACTTTTTATTGATTTATTATCTTCTCCGATAAAATTATACATGTGTTATTTTGATTAGAAAAAATTTTTAAGTATCAAGTAATTTTTATTGATTGATTGTCTTCTCCGATACATTTATAAATGTGTTATTTTAATTCGAATAGAATTTCAAGTTTCAGGTAACTTTTTATTGATTTCTTGTCTTCTCCGATACATTTATAGATGTGTTATTTTGATTAGAATAGAATTTTAAGTTTCAAGTAATTTTTTACTGATTTATTCTTTTCTGCGCTGGATTTTTATATGTGTTATTTTGATTAGAATAGAATTTTAAGTTTCAAGTACTTTTTCTTGATTGATTGTCTTCTCCGATATATTTTTAGATGTGTTATTTTGATTAGAACAGAATTTTAAGTTTTAAGTAATTTTTTATTGATTTTTTGTCTTCTCCAATAGATTTATAGATGTGTTATTTTAATTAGAATAGAATTTTAAGTTTTACGTAATTTTTTATTGATTCATTCTCTTCTCCGATAGATTTATAGATGTGTTATTTTCATTAAAATAAAATTTTAAGTTCCGAGTAATTTTTTATTGGTTTATTGCCTCAGAATAATTTATAGATATCTTATTTTGATTAGAATAGAATTTTAAGTTTTAAGTAATTTTTTATTGATTTATTATCTTCTCCGATAAAATTATACATGTGTTATTTTAATTAGAAAAGATTTTTAAGTTTAAAGTTAATTTTTATTGATTTATTGTCTTCTCCGATAGATTTATAGATGTGTTATTCTAATTAGAATAGATCTTTAAGTTTCAAGTAACTTTTAATTGATTTCTTGTCTTCTCCGATAGATTTATGAATCTGTTATTTTGATTAGAATGAAATTTTAAATTTCAGGTAATTTTTCAATGATTTATTGTCTTATCCGATAGATTTATAGACGTGTTATTTTGATTAGAATAGAATTATAAGTTTCAAGTATACTTTTATTGATTTATTGTCTTTTCCGATAATCGTATAGATATGTTATTTTGATTAGAATAGAAAATTTTATTTTCAAGTAATTTTTCATTTATTTATTGTCTTCTCCAAGAAAATTAGGAGCGTTATTTTAGTATAATAGAGTTTTAAGTTTCAAGTAATTTTTTATTGAATTATTATCTTCCCGATAAATGTATATCTGTGTTATTTTGATTAGAATAGAATTTTGAGATTTACATTATTTTTTATTGATTTATTTTCTTCTCCGATAATCTTATAGATATGTTATTTTGATTGGAATAGAATTTTTATTTTTAACCAATTTTTCATTAATTTATTGTCTTCTCCGAGAAAATTAGACGTGTTATTTTAGTAGAATAGAATTTTAAGTTTTAAGTAATTTTTTATTGAATTGTTATCTTCCCGATAAATGTATATCTGTGTTATTTTGATTAGAATAGAATTTTAAGTTTTACGTAATTTTTTATTGATTCATTCTCTTCTCCGATAGATTTATAGATGTGTAATTTTGACTAAAATAGAATTTCAAGTTTCAAGTAATTTTTTTTTGGTTTATTGTCTTCTCCGATACATTTTTAGATGTGTTATTATAATTCGAATAGAATTTTAAATTTCAAGTAACTTGTTATTGATTTCTTGTCTTCTCCGATACATTTATAGATGTGTTATTTTGATTAGAATAGAGTTTTAAGTTTCAAGTAATTTTTATTGATTGATTGTCTTCTCCGTTATATTTTTAGATGTGTTATTTTGATTAAAACAGAATTTTAAGTTTCAAGTAATTTTTTATTGATTTTTTGTCTTCTGCGATAGATTTTTAGATGTGTTATTTTGATTAGAACAGAATTTTAAGTTTCAAGTAACTTTTTATTGATTTATTGTCTTCTCCGATAATCTTATAGATATGTTATTTTGATTGGAATAGAATTTTTATTTTCAAGTAATTTTTAAATTGGTTTCTTGTCTTCTCCGATACATTTTTAGATGTGTTATTTTGATTAGAATAGAATTTTAACTTTCAAGTGATTTTTTATTGATTTATTGTTTTCTCCGACAGATTTATAGATGTGTTATTTTGATTAGAATAGAATTTCAAATTTCAAGTAATTTTTTATTGATTTTTTGTCTTCTCCGATAAATTAATGGTTGTGTTATTTTAATTAGAATAGAATTTTAAGTTTTAAGAAATTTCTTATTGATTTTTTGTCTTCTCCGATACATTTATAGATGTGTTATTTTGATTAGAACAGAATTTTGAGTTTCAAGTAATTTTTTACTGATTTATTGTTTTCTGCGATGGATTTTTAGGTGTGTTATTTTGATTAGAATACAATTTAGAATTTCAAGTAATTTTTAATTGATTTATTGTCTTCTCTGATAGATTTATAGATGTGGCATTTTGATTAGAATAGAATTTTAAGTTTTACGTAATTTTTTATTGATTCATTCTCTTCTCCGATAGATTTATAGATGTGTTATTTTCATTAAAATAGAATTTTAAGTTTCGAGTAAATTTTTATTGGTTTATTGCCTCCTCAGAATAATTTATAGATGTCTTATTTTGATTAGAATAGAATTTTAAGTTTTAAGTAATTTTTTATTGATTTATTATCTTTTCCGATAAAATTATACATGTGTTATTTTAATTAGAAAAGATTTTTAAGTTTAAAGTTAATTTTTATTGATTTATTGTCTTCTCCGATAGATTTATGAATGTGTTATTTTGATTAGAAGGAAATTTTAAATTTCAGGTAATTGTTCAATGATTTGATGTCTTATCCGATAGATTTATAGACGTGTTATTTTGATTAGAATAGAATTATAAGTTTCAAGTATATTTTTATTGATTTATTGTCTTTTCCGATAATCGTATAGATATGTTATTTTGATTAGAATAGAAAATTTTAATTTCAAGTAATTTTTTATTCATTTATTGTCTTCTCCGAGAAAATTAGGAGCGTTATTTTAGTAGAATAGAGTTTTAAGTTTCAAGTAATTTTTTATTGAATTATTATCTTCCCGATAAATGTATATCTGTGTTATTTTGATTAGAATAAAATTTTGAGATTTACATTATTTTTTATTGATTTATTTTCTTCTCCGATAATCTTATAGATATGTTATTTTTATTGGAATAGAATTTTTATTTTTAACCAATTTTTCATTTATTTATTGTCTTCTCCGAGAAAATTAGACGTGTTATTTTAGTAGAATAGAATTTTAAGTTTTAAGTAATTTTTTATTGAATTGTTATCTTCCCGATAAATGTATATCTGTGTTATTTTGATTAGAATAGAATTTTAAGTTTTACGTAATTTTTTATTGATTCATTCTCTTCTCCGATAGATTTATAGATGTGTTATTTTGACTAAAATAGAATTTTAAGTTTCAAGTAATTTTTTATTGGTTTATTGTCTTCTCCGATACATTTTTAGATGTGTTATTATAATTCGAATAGAATTTTAAGTTTCAAGTAACTTGTTATTGATTTCTTGTCTTCTCCGATATATTTTTAGATGTGTTATTTTGATTAGAACAGAATTTTAAGTTTTAAGTAATTTTTTATTGATTTTTTGTCTTCTCCAATAGATTTATAGATGTCTTATTTTGATTAGAATAGAATTTTAAGTTTTAAGTAATTTTTTAAATTCGAATAGAATTTTAAATTTCAAGTAACTTGTTATTGATTTCTTGTCTTCTCCGATACATTTATAAATGTGTTATTTTGATTAGAATAGAATTTTAAGTTTCAAGTACTTTTTATTGATTGATTGTCTTCTCCGATATATTTTTAGATGTGTTATTTTGATTAGAACAAAATTTTTAGTTTTAAGTAATTTTTTATTGATTTTTTGTCTTCTCCAATAGATTTATAGATGTGTTATTTTAATTAGAATAGAATTTTAAGTTTCACGTAACTTTTTATTGATTTATTATCTTCTCCGATAAAATTATACATGTGTTATTTTGATTAGAAAATATTTTTAAGTTTCAAGTTATTTTTATTGATTGATTGTCTTATCCGATACATTTATAAATGTGTTATTCTAATTAGAATAGATCTTTAAGTTTCAAGTAACTTTTAATTGATTTCTTGTCTTCTCCGATAGATTTATGAATCTGTTATTTTGATTAGAATGAAATTTTAAATTTCAGGTAATTTTTCAATGATTTATTGTCTTATCCGATAGATTTATAGACGTGTTATTTTGATTAGAATAGAATTATAAGTTTCAAGTATATTTTTATTGATTTATTGTCTTTTCCGATAATCGTATAGATATGTTATTTTGATTAGAATAGAAAATTTTATTTTCAAGTAATTTTTCATTTATTTATTGTCTTCTCCAAGAAAATTAGGAGCGTTATTTTAGTATAATAGAGTTTTAAGTTTCAAGTAATTTTTTATTGAATTATTATCTTCCCGATAAATGTATATCTGTGTTATTTTGATTAGAATAGAATTTTGAGATTTACATTATTTTTTATTGATTTATTTTCTTCTCCGATAATCTTATAGATATGTTATTTTGATTGGAATAGAATTTTTATTTTTAACCAATTTTTCATTAATTTATTGTCTTCTCCGAGAAAATTAGACGTGTTATTTTAGTAGAATAGAATTTTAAGTTTTAAGTAATTTTTTATTGAATTGTTATCTTCCCGATAAATGTATATCTGTGTTATTTTGATTAGAATAGAATTTTAAGTTTTACGTAATTTTTTATTGATTCATTCTCTTCTCCGATAGATTTATAGATGTGTAATTTTGACTAAAATAGAATTTCAAGTTTCAAGTAATTTTTTATTGGTTTATTGTCTTCTCCGATACATTTTTAGATGTGTTATTATAATTCGAATAGAATTTTAAATTTCAAGTAACTTGTTATTGATTTCTTGTCTTCTCCGATACATTTATAGATGTGTTATTTTGATTAGAATAGAGTTTTAAGTTTCAAGTAATTTTTATTGAATGATTGTCTTCTCCGTTATATTTTTAGATGTGTTATTTTGATTAAAACAGAATTTTAAGTTTCAAGTAATTTTTTATTGATTTTTTGTCTTCTCCGATAGATTTTTAGATGTGTTATTTTGATTAGAACAGAATTTTAAGTTTCAAGTAACTTTTTATTGATTTATTGTCTTCTCCGATAATCTTATAGATATGTTATTTTGATTGGAATAGAATTTTTATTTTCAAGTAATTTTTAATTGGTTTATTGTCTTCTCCGATACATTTTTAGATGTGTTATTTTGATTAGAATAGAATTTTAACTTTCAAGTGATTTTTTATTGATTTATTGTTTTCTCCGACAGATTTATAGATGTGTTATTTTGATTAGAATAGAATTTCAAATTTCAAGTAATTTTTTATTGATTTTTTGTCTTCTCCGATAAATTAATGCTTGTGTTATTTTAATTAGAATAGAATTTTAAGTTTTAAGAAATTTCTTATTGATTTTTTGTCTTCTCCGATACATTTATAGATGTGTTATTTTAATTCGAATAGAATTTTAAATTTCAAGTAACTTTTTATTGATTTCTTGTCTTCTCCGATACATTTATAGATGTGTTATTTTGATTAGAATAGAATTTTTAGTTTCAAGTAATTTTGTATTGATTAATTATCTTCTCCGATAAATTTATAGATGTGTTATTTTGATTAGAATAGAATTTGTCTTCTCCGATAAATTTATAGATCTGTTATTTTGATTAGAATAGAATTTTAAGTTCCAAGTAATTTTTTACTGATTTATTGTGTTCTGCGATAGATTTTTAGATGTGTTATTTTGAGTAGAATACAATTTCAAATTTCGAGCAATTTTTAATTGATTTATTGTCTTCTCTGATAGATTTATAGATGTGGTATTTTGATTAAAATAAAATTTTAAGTTTCAAGTAACTTTTTATTGATTTATTGTCTTCTCCGATAATCTTATAGATATGTTATTTTGATTAGAATAGAATTTTTATTTTCAAGTAATTTTTTATTTATTTATTGTCTTCTCCGAGAAATCTAGACGTGTTATTTTAGTAAAATGGAATTTTAAGTTTTAAGTAATTTTTTATTGAATTATTATTTTCCCGATAAAAGTATATCTGTGTTATTTTGATTAGAATAGTATTTTAAGTTTTACGTAATTTTTTATTCATTCATTCTCTTCTCCGATAGATTTATAGATGTGTTATTTTGATTAAAATAGAATTTTAAGTTTCAAGTAATTTTTTAATGGTTTATTGTCTTCTCCGATACATTTATAGATGTGTTATTTTAATTCGAATAGAATTTTAAGTTTCAAGTAACTTGTTATTGATTTCTTGTTTTCTCCGATACATTTATAGATGTGTTAGTTTGATTAGAAAATATTTTTAAGTTTCAAGTTATTGTAATTGATTGATTGTCTTCTCCGATACATTTATAAATGTGTTATTTCAATTCGAATAGAATTTCGAGTTTCAAGTAACTTTTTATTGATTTCTTGTCTTCTCCGACACATTTATAGATGTGTTATTTTGATTAGAATAGAATTTTAAGTTTCAAGTAATTTTTTACTGATTTATTGTTCTCTGCGATAGATTTTTAGATGTGTTATTTTGATTAGAATACAATTTTTAATTTCAAGTATTTTTTAATTGATTTATTGTCTTCTCTAATAGATTTATAGATGTGGTATTTCGATTAGAATAGAATTTTAAGTTTGAAGAAATTTCTCATTTATGTATTGTGTTCTCTGATAAAATTAGACGTGTTATTTTAGTAGAATAGAATTTTAAGTTTTATGTAATTTTTTATTGAATTATTATCTTCCCGATAAATGTATATCTGTGTTATTTTGATTAGAATAGAATTTTAAGTTTTACGTAATTTTTTATTGATTTATTCTCTTCTCCGATAAATTTATAGATGTGTTATTTTGATTAAAATAGAATTTTAAGTTTCAAGTAATTTTTTATCGGTTTATTGTTTTCTCCGACAGATTTATAGATGTGTTATTTTGATTAGAATAGAATTTTAAATTTCAAGTAATTTTTTATTGATTTTTTGTCTTCTCCAATAAATTAATGGTTGTGTTATTTTAATTAGAATAAAATTTTAAGTTTTAAGAAATTTCTTATTGATTTTTTGTCTTCTCCGATACATTTATACATGTGTTATTTTAATTCGAATAGAATTTTAAATTTGAAGTAACTTTTTATTGATTTCTTGTCTTCTCCGATACATTTATAGATGTGTTATTTTGATTAGATCAGAATTTTTAGTTTCAAGTAATTTTGTATTGATTTATCGTCTTCTCCGATAAATGTATACATGTGTTGTTTTGATTAGAACAGAATATTGAGTTTTAAGTAATTTTTTATTGATTAATTATCTTCTTCGATAAATTTATAGATGTGTTATTTTGATTAGAATAGAATTTGTCTTCTCCGATAAATTTATAGATCTGTTATTTTGATTAGAATAGAATTTTAAGTTTCAAGTAATTTTTTACTGATTTATTGTTCTCTGCGATAGATTTTTAGATGTGTTATTTTGATTAGAATACAATTTCAAATGTCAAGCAATTTTTAAATGATTTATTGTCTTCTCTAATAGATTTATAGATGTGTTATTTCGATTAGAATAGAATTTTAAGTTTCAAGAAATTTTTCATTTATGTATTGTCTTCTCCGATAAAATTAGACGTGTTATTTTGGTAGAATAGAATTTTAAGTTTTAAGTAATTTTTTATTGATTTATTCTCTTCTCCGATAGATTTATAGATGTGTTATTTTCATTAAAAGAGAATTTTAAGTTTCGAGTAATTTTTTATTGGTTTATTGCCTCCTCAGAATAATTTATCGATGTCTTATTTTGATTAGAATAGAATTTTAAGTTTTAAGTAATTTTTTATTGATTTATTATCTTCTCCGATAAAATTATACATGTGTTATTTTAATTAGAAAAGATTTTTAAGTTTAAAGTTAATTTTTATTGATTTATTGTCTTCTCCGATAGATTTATAGATGTGTTATTCTAATTAGAATGGATCTTTAAGTTTCAAGTAACTTTTAATTGATTTCTTGTCTTCTCCGATAGATTTATGAATGTGTTATTTTGATTAGAATGAAATTTTTAATTTCAGGTAATTTTTCAATGATTTATTGTCTTATCTGATAGATTTATAGACGTGTTATTTTGATTAGAATAGAATTATAAGTTTCAAGTATATTTTTATTGATTTATTGTCTTTTCCGATAATCGTATAGATATGTTATTTCGATTAGAATAGAAAATTTTATTTTCAAGTAATTTTTCATTTATTTATTGTCTTCCCCGAGAAAATTAGCAGCGTTATTTTAGTAGAATAGAGTTTTAAGTTGCAAGTAATTTTTTATTGAATTATTATCTTCCCGATAAATGTATATCTGTGTTATTTTTATTAGAATAGAATTTTGAGATTTACATTATTTTTTATTGATTTATTTTCTTCTCCGATAATCTTATAGATATGTTATTTTGATTGGAATAGAATTTTTATTTTTAACCAATTTTTCATTTATTTATTGTCTTCTCCGAGAAAATTAGACGTGTTATTTTAGTAGAATAGAATTTTAAGTTTTAAGTAATTTTTTATTGAATTGTTATCTTCCCGATAAATGTATATCTGTGTTATTTTGATTAGAATAGAAGTTTGAGTTTTACGTAATTTTTTATTGATTCATTCTCTTCTCCGATAGATTTATCGATGTGTTATTTTGACTAAAATAGAATTTTAAGTTTCAAGTAATTTTTTATAGGTTTATTGTCTTCTCCGATACATTTATAGATGTTTTATTTTAATTCGAATAGAATTTCAAGTTTCAAGTAACTTGTTATTGATTTCTTGTCTTCTCCGATACATTTATAGATGTGTTATTTTGATTAGAATAGAATTTTAAGTTTCAAGTACTTTTTCTTGATTGATTGTCTTCTCCGATATATTTTTAGATGTGTTATTTTGATTAGAACAGAATTTTGAGTTTTAAGTAATTTTTTATTGATTTTTTGTCTTTTCCAATAGATTTATAGATGTGGTATTTTGATTAGAATAAAATTTTAAGTTTCAAGTAACTTTTTATTGATTTATTGTCTTCTCCGATAATCTTATAGATATGTTATTTTGATTAGAAGAGAATTTTTATTTTCAAGTAATTTTTCATTTATTTATTGTCTTCTCCGAGAAATCTAGACGTGTTATTTTAGTAAAATGAAATTTTAAGTTTTAAGTAATTTTTTATTGAATTATTATTTTCCCGATAAAAGTATATCTGTGTTATTTTGATTAGAATGGTATTTTAAGTTTTACGTAATTTTTTATTCATTCATTCTCTTCTCCGATAGATTTATAGATGTGTTATTTTGATTAAAATAGAATTTTAAGTTTCAAGTAATTTTTTATTGGTTTATTGTCTTCTCCGATACATTTATAGATGTGTTATTTTAATTCGAATAGAATTTTAAGTTTCAAGTAACTTGTTATTAATTTCTTGACTTCTCCGATACATTTATACATGTGTTATTTTGATTAGAACAAAATTTTAAGTTTTAAGTAATTTTTTATTTATTTTTTGTCTTCTCCAATAGATTTATAGATGTGTTATTTTAATTAGAATAGAATTTTAAGTTTCACGTAACTTTTTATTGATTTATTATCTTCTCCGATAAAATTATACATGTGTTATTTTGATTAGAAAATATTTTTAAGTATCAAGTAATTTTTATTGATTGATTGTCTTCTCCGATACATTTATAAATGTGTTATTTTAATTCGAATAGAATTTCAAGTTTCAGGTAACTTTTTATTGATTTCTTGTCTTCTCCGATACATTTATAGATGTGTTATTTTGATTAGAATAGAATTTTAAGTTTCAAGTAATTTTTTACTGATTTATTCTTTTCTGCGCTGGATTTTTAGATGTGTTATTTTGATTAGAATACAATTTTGAATTTCAAGTAATTTTTAATTGATTTATTGTCTTCTCTGATAGATTTATAGATGTGATATTTTGATTAGAATAGATATTTGAGTTTTACGTAATTTTTTATTGATTCATTCTCTTCTCCGATAGATTTATAGATGTGTTATTTTCATTAAAATAAAATTTTAAGTTTCGAGTAATTTTTTATTGGTTTATTGCCTCAGAATAATTTATAGATGTCTTATTTTGATTAGAATAGAATTTTAAGTTTTAAGTAATTTTTTATTGATTTATTATCTTCTCCGTTAAATTATACATGTTGTTATTTTAATTAGAAAAGATTTTTAAGTTTAAAGTTAATTTTTATTGATTTATTGTCTTCTCCGATAGATTTATAGATGTGTTATTCTAATTAGAATAGATCTTTAAGTTTCAAGTAACTTTTAATTGATTTCTTGTCTTCTCCGATAGATTTATGAATCTGTTATTTTGATTAGAATGAAATTTTAAATTTCAGGTAATTTTTCAATGATTTATTGTCTTATCCGATAGATTTATAGACGTGTTATTTTGATTAGAATAGAATTATAAGTTTCAAGTATATTTTTATTGATTTATTGTCTTTTCCGATAATCGTATAGATATGTTATTTTGATTAGAATAGAAAATTTTATTTTCAAGTAATTTTTCATTTATTTATTGTCTTCTCCAAGAAAATTAGGAGCGTTATTTTAGTATAATAGAGTTTTAAGTTTCAAGTAATTTTTTATTGAATTATTATCTTCCCGATAAATGTATATCTGTGTTATTTTGATTAGAATAGAATTTTGAGATTTACATTATTTTTTATTGATTTATTTTCTTCTCCGATAATCTTATAGATATGTTATTTTGATTGGAATAGAATTTTTATTTTTAACCAATTTTTCATTAATTTATTGTCTTCTCCGAGAAAATTAGACGTGTTATTTTAGTAGAATAGAATTTTAAGTTTTAAGTAATTTTTTATTGAATTGTTATCTTCCCGATAAATGTATATCTGTGTTATTTTGATTAGAATAGAATTTTAAGTTTTACGTAATTTTTTATTGATTCATTCTCTTCTCCGATAGATTTATAGATGTGTAATTTTGACTAAAATAAAATTTCAAGTTTCAAGTAATTTTTTATTGGTTTATTGTCTTCTCCGATACATTTTTAGATGTGTTATTATAATTCGAATAGAATTTTAAATTTCAAGTAACTTGTTATTGATTTCTTGTCTTCTCCGATACATTTATAGATGTGTTATTTTGATTAGAATAGAGTTTTAAGTTTCAAGTAATTTTTATTGATTGATTGTCTTCTCCGTTATATTTTTAGATGTGTTATTTTGATTAAAACAGAATTTTAAGTTTCAAGTAATTTTTGATTGATTTTTTGTCTTCTCCGATAGATTTTTAGATGTGTTATTTTGATTAGAACAGAATTTTAAGTTTCAAGTAACTTTTTATTGATTTATTGTCTTCTCCGATAATCTTATAGATATGTTATTTTGATTGGAATAGAATTTTTATTTTCAAGTAATTTTTAATTGGTTTATTGTCTTCTCCGATACATTTTTAGATGTGTTATTTTGATTAGAATAGAATTTTAACTTTCAAGTGATTTTTTATTGATTTATTGTTTTCTCCGACAGATTTATAGATGTGTTATTTTGATTAGAGTAGAATTTCAAATTTCAAGTAATTTTTTATTGATTTTTTGTCTTCTCCGATAAATTAATGGTTGTGTTATTTTAATTAGAATAGAATTTTAAGTTTTAAGAAATTTCTTATTGATTTTTTGTCTTCTCCGATACATTTATAGATGTGTTATTTTAATTCGAATAGAATTTTAAATTTCAAGTAACTTTTTATTGATTTCTTGTCTTCTCCGATACATTTATAGATGTGTTATTTTGATTAGAATAGAATTTTTAGTTTCAAGTAATTTTGTATTGATTAATTATCTTCTCCGATAAATTTATAGATGTGTTATTTTGATTAGAATAGAATTTGTCTTCTCCGATAAATTTATAGATCTGTTATTTTGATTAGAATAGAATTTTAAGTTCCAAGTAATTTTTTAGTGATTTATTGTGTTCTGCGATAGATTTTTAGATGTGTTATTTTGAGTAGAATACAATTTCAAATTTCAAGCAATTTTTAATTGATTTATTGTCTTCTCTGATAGATTTATAGATGTGGTATTTTGATTAAAATAAAATTTTAAGTTTCAAGTAACTTTTTATTGATTTATTGTCTTCTCCGATAATCTTATAGATATGTTATTTTGATTAGAATAGAATTTTTATTTTCAAGTAATTTTTTATTTATTTATTGTCTTCTCCGAGAAATCTAGACGTGTTATTTTAGTAAAATGGAATTTTAAGTTTTAAGTAATTTTTTATTGAATTATTATTTTCCCGATAAAAGTATATCTGTGTTATTTTGATTAGAATAGTATTTTAAGTTTTACGTAATTTTTTATTCATTCATTCTCTTCTCCGATAGATTTATAGATGTGTTATTTTGATTAAAATAGAATTTTAAGTTTCAAGTAATTTTTTATTGGTTTTTTGTCTTCTCCGATACATTTATAGATGTGTTATTTTAATTCGAATAGAATTTTAAGTTTCAAGTAACTTGTTATTGATTTCTTGTTTTCTCCGATACATTTATAGATGTGTTAGTTTGATTAGAAAATATTTTTAAGTTTCAAGTTATTGTAATTGATTGATTGTCTTCTCCGATACATTTATAAATGTGTTATTTCAATTCGAATAGAATTTCGAGTTTCAAGTAACTTTTTATTGATTTCTTGTCTTCTCCGACACATTTATAGATGTGTTATTTTGATTAGAATAGAATTTTAAGTTTCAAGTAATTTTTTACTGATTTATTGTTCTCTGCGATAGATTTTTAGATGTGTTATTTTGATTAGAATACAATTTTTAATTTCAAGTATTTTTTAATTGATTTATTGTCTTCTCTAATAGATTTATAGATGTGGTATTTCGATTAGAATAGAATTTTAAGTTTCAAGAAATTTTTCATTTATGTATTGTCTTCTCCGATAAAATTAGACGTGTTATTTTAGTAGAATAGAATTTTAAGTTTTATGTAATTTTTTATTGAATTATTATCTTCCCGATAAATGTATATCTGTGTTATTTTGATTAGAATAGAATTTTAAGTTTTACGTAATTTTTTATTGATTTATTCTCTTCTCCGATAAATTTATAGATGTGTTATTTTGATTAAAATAGAATTTTAAGTTTCAAGTAATTTTTTATCGGTTTATTGTTTTCTCCGACAGATTTATAGATGTGTTATTTTGATTAGAATAGAATTTTAAATTTCAAGTAATTTTTTATTGATTTTTTGTCTTCTCCAATAAATTAATGGTTGTGTTATTTTAATTAGAATAAAATTTTAAGTTTTAAAAAATTTCTTATTGATTTTTTGTCTTCTCCGATACATTTATACATGTGTTATTTTAATTCGAATAGAATTTTAAATTTGAAGTAACTTTTTATTGATTTCTTGTCTTCTCCGATACATTTATAGATGTGTTATTTTGATTAGAATAGAAATTTTAGTTTCAAGTAATTTTGTATTGATTTATCGTCTTCTCCGATAAATGTATACATGTGTTGTTTTGATTAGAACAGAATATTGAGTTTTAAGTAATTTTTTATTGATTAATTATCTTCTCCGATAAATTTATAGATGTGTTATTTTGATTAGAATAGAATTTGTCTTCTCCGATAAATTTATAGATCTGTTATTTTGATTAGAATAGAATTTTAAGTTTCAAGTAATTTTTTACTGATTTATTGTTCTCTGCGATAGATTTTTAGATGTGTTATTTTGATTAGAATACAATTTCAAATTTCAAGCAATTTTTAAATGATTTATTGTCTTCTCTAATAGATTTATAGATGTGGTATTTCGATTAGAATAGAATTTTATCAGGAGTACAAATTGAAAATGCGGGATTTTTTTCTATTTTTGAACGTTTATTCTGAAAAAATGGTAACAAATGAATTATTCAAAGTATTGTCCATCGCTAGCCACAACTTTTTCCAATCTTTCTGGCAATTTACGGATACCGTCGCGAAAAAATTCGGCCGGCTTGGCTGCTATCCAGTCATCGACCCATTTTTGGGCTTCTTCGTAAGAATGGAAGCGCTGGTCAGCTAGGCCATGTGTCATCGATCGGAAAAGGTGGTAATCGGAAGGAGCAATATCTGGGCTATACGGCGGGTGGGGTAAGACTTCCCATTTCAGCGTTTGTAGGTATGTTTTGACCGGCGCTGCAACATGTGGCCGAGCGTTGTCATGTTGCAAAATTACTTTGTCGTGTCTTTGCTCGTATTGTGGCCGTTTTTCTTTGAGTGCGCGGCTAAAACGCATCAATTGAGTTCGGTATAGTGCTCCTGTGATGGTTTCGTTCGATTTCAATAGCTCATAATACACCACACCCAGCTGGTCCCACCAAATACAGAGCATGAGCTTGGCGCCGTGAATATTTGGTTTGGCCGTCGATGATGATGCATGGCCGGGGTAACCATATGATTTTTTGCGCTTCGGGTTATCGTAATGGATCCACTTTTCATCACCAGTGACAATGCGATGCAAAAAACCCTTCCGTTTTTGCCGTTCGAGCAGCAGTTCGCATGCAAAAAAACGGCGCTCGACGTCTCTCGGCTTCAGCTCATACGGCACCCAATGTCCTTGCTTTTGGATCATTCCGAGGGCTTTTATACGATGGGAAATGGCTTGTTGTGTCACTCCCAATGAATCTGCGAGCTCTTGTTGAGTTTGACACGAGTCTTCATTGAGTATTGCCTCCAATTCAGCATTCTCAAACTTTTTCACTTGGCCCGGCCGCTCTTTGTCCTCAACGTCAAAATCACCACTTCTAAACCGCACAAACCATCTCTCGCACGTTGAAACCGATGGAACATGACTCGGATAAGCCTCGGAGACCAATCGATGTGCTTCAGCAGCACTTTTCTTCAAATTAAAGAAGTAAATTAAAACTTCCCGCAAATGCTGTTTTGTTGGCACGAAACTCGACATATTGAGAGCTCAAAAAAACTATGAATTTGACACTGCGACAAATTGACACATACTGAAAATTAAAGCTATAAGACGTAGCTTTGACATGAACATAGTCACAGTACTGCCTGATGCGTATAGCGTTAGTAACGCCATCTGTTATCAAACCCGCATTTTCAATTTGTACCCCTGATAAGTTTCAAGAAATTTTTCATTTATGTATTGTCTTCTCCGATAAAATTAGACGTGTTATTTTGGTAGAATAGAATTTTAAGTTTTAAGTAATTTTTTATTGATTTATTCTCTTCTCCGATAGATTTATAGATGTGTTATTTTCATTAAAAGAGAATTTTAAGTTTCGAGTAATTTTTTATTGGTTTATTGCCTCCTCAGAATAATTTATCGATGTCTTATTTTGATTAGAATAGAATTTTAAGTTTTAAGTAATTTTTTATTGATTTATTATCTTCTCCGATAAAATTATACATGTGTTATTTTAATTAGAAAAGATTTTTAAGTTTAAAGTTAATTTTTATTGATTTATTGTCTTCTCCGATAGATTTATAGATGTGTTATTCTAATTAGAATAGATCTTTAAGTTTCAAGTAACTTTTAATTGATTTCTTGTCTTCTCCGATAGATTTATGAATGTGTTATTTTGATTAGAATGAAATTTTTAATTTCAGGTAATTTTTCAATGATTTATTGTCTTATCTGATAGATTTATAGATGTGTTATTTTGATTAGAATAGAATTATAAGTTTCAAGTATATTTTTATTGATTTATTGTCTTTTCCGATAATCGTATAGATATGTTATTTCGATTAGAATAGAAAATTTTATTTTCAAGTAATTTTTCATTTATTTATTGTCTTCCCCGAGAAAATTAGCAGCGTTATTTTAGTAGAATAGAGTTTTAAGTTTCAAGTAATTTTTTATTGAATTATTATCTTCCCGATAAATGTATATCTGTGTTATTTTTATTAGAATAGAATTTTGAGATTTACATTATTTTTTATTGATTTATTTTCTTCTCCGATAATCTTATAGATATGTTATTTTGATTGGAATAGAATTTTTATTTTTAACCAATTTTTCATTTATTTATTGTCTTCTCCGAGAAAATTAGACGTGTTATTTTAGTAGAATAGAATTTTAAGTTTCAAGTACTTTTTTATTGGTTTATTGTCTTCTCCGATACATTTTTAGATGTGTTATTATAATTCGAATAGAATTTTTAATTTCAAGTAACTTGTTATTGATTTCTTGTCTTCTCCGATACATTTATAGATGTGTTATTTTGATTAGAATAGAGTTTTAAGTTTCAAGTAATTTTTATTGATTGATTGTCTTCTCCGTTATATTTTTAGATGTGTTATTTTGATTAGAAAATATTTTTAAGTTGCAAGTTATTTTTATTGATTGATTGTCTTCTCCGATACATTTATAAATGTGTTATTTTGATTAGAAAATATTTTTAAGTTTCAAGTTATTTTTATTGATTGATTGTCTTTTCCGATACGTTTATAAATGTGTTATTTTAATTCGAATAGAATTTCGAGTTTCAAGTAACTTTTTATTGATTTCTTGTCTTCTCCGACACATTTATAGATGTGTTATTTTGATTAGAACAGAATTTTAAGTTTCGAGTATTTTTTAATTGATTTATTGTCCTCTCTAATAGATTTATAGATGTGGTATTTCGCCTAGAATAGAATTTTAAGTTTCAAGAAATTTTTCATTTATGTATTGTCTTCTCCGATAAAATTAGACGTGTTATTTTGGTAGAATAGAATTTTAAGTTTTAAGTAATTTTTTATTGATTTATTATCTTCCCGATAAATGTATATCTGTGTTATTTTGATTAGAATAGAATTTTAAGTTTTACGTCATTTTTTATTGATTTATTCTCTTCTCCGATAGATTTATAGATGTGTTATTTTGATTAAAATAGAATTTTAAGTTTCAAATAATTTTTTAAGGTTTATTGTCTTCTCCGACAAAATTAGACGTGTTATTTTAGTAGAATAGAATTTTAAGTTTTATGTAATTTTTTATTGAATTATTATTTTCCCGATAAATGTATATCTGTGTTATTTGGTTAGAATAGAATTTTAGATTTTACGTAATTTTTTATTGATTCATTCTCTTCTCCGATAAATTTATAGATGTGTTATTTTGATTAAAATAGAATTTTAAGTTTCAAGTAATTTTTTATAGGTTTATTGTCTTCTCCGATACATTTATAGATGTGTTATTTTAATTCGAATAGAATTTCAAGTTTCAAGTAACTTGTTATTGATTTCTTGTCTTCTCCGATACATTTATAGATGTGTTATTTTGATTAGAATAGAATTTTAAGTTTCAAGTACTTTTTCTTGATTGATTGTCTTCTCCGATATATTTTTAGATGTGTTATTTTGATTAGAACAGAATTTTGAGTTTTAAGTAATTTTTTATTGATTTTTTGTCTTTTCCAATAGATTTATAGATGTGGTATTTTGATTAGAATAAAATTTTAAGTTTCAAGTAACTTTTTATTGATTTATTGTCTTCTCCGATAATCTTATAGATATGTTATTTTGATTAGAATAGAATTTTAAGTTTTACGTAATTTTTTATTGATTTATTCTCTTCTCCGATAAATTTATAGATGTGTTATTTTGATTAAAATAGAATTTTAAGTTTCAAGTAATTTTTTATCGGTTTATTGTTTTCTCCGACAGATTTATAGATGTGTTATTTTGATTAGAATAGAATTTTAAATTTCAAGTAATTTTTTATTGATTTTTTGTCTTCTCCAATAAATTAATGGTTGTGTTATTTTAATTAGAATAAAATTTTAAGTTTTAAGAAATTTCTTATTGATTTTTTGTCTTCTCCGATACATTTATACATGTGTTATTTTAATTCGAATAGAATTTTAAATTTGAAGTAACTTTTTATTGATTTCTTGTCTTCTCCGATACATTTATAGATGTGTTATTTTGATTAGATCAGAATTTTTAGTTTCAAGTAATTTTGTATTGATTTATCGTCTTCTCCGATAAATGTATACATGTGTTGTTTTGATTAGAACAGAATATTGAGTTTTAAGTAATTTTTTATTGATTAATTATCTTCTCCGATAAATTTATAGATGTGTTATTTTGATTAGAATAGAATTTGTCTTCTCCGATAAATTTATAGATCTGTTATTTTGATTAGAATAGAATTTTAAGTTTCAAGTAATTTTTTACTGATTTATTGTTCTCTGCGATAGATTTTTAGATGTGTTATTTTGATTAGAATACAATTTCAAATTTCAAGCAATTTTTAAATGATTTATTGTCTTCTCTAATAGATTTATAGATGTGGTATTTCGATTAGAATAGAATTTTAAGTTTCAAGAAATTTTTCATTTATGTATTGTCTTCTCCGATAAAATTAGACGTGTTATTTTGGTAGAATAGAATTTTAAGTTTTAAGTAATTTTTTATTGATTTATTCTCTTCTCCGATAGATTTATAGATGTGTTATTTTCATTAAAAGAGAATTTTAAGTTTCGAGTAATTTTTTATTGGTTTATTGCCTCCTCAGAATAATTTATCGATGTCTTATTTTGATTAGAATAGAATTTTAAGTTTTAAGTAATTTTTTATTGATTTATTATCTTCTCCGATAAAATTATACATGTGTTATTTTAATTAGAAAAGATTTTTAAGTTTAAAGTTAATTTTTATTGATTTATTGTCTTCTCCGATAGATTTATAGATGTGTTATTCTAATTAGAATAGATCTTTAAGTTTCAAGTAACTTTTAATTGATTTCTTGTCTTCTCCGATAGATTTATGAATCTGTTATTTTGATTAGAATGAAATTTTAAATTTCAGGTAATTTTTCAATGGTTTATTGTCTTATCCGATAGATTTATAGACGTGTTATTTTGATTAGAATAGAATTATAAGTTTCAAGTATATTTTTATTGATTTATTGTCTTTTCCGATAATCGTATAGATATGTTATTTTGATTAGAATAGAAAATTTTATTTTCAAGTAATTTTTCATTTATGTATTGTCTTCTCCGATAAAATTAGACGTGTTATTTTGGTAGAATAGAATTTTAAGTTTTAAGTAATTTTTTATTGATTTATTATCTTCCCGATAAATGTATATGTGTGTTATTTTGATTAGAATAGAATTTTAAGTTTTACGTCATTTTTTATTGATTTATTCTCTTCTCCGATAGATTTATAGATGTGTTATTTTGATTAAAATAGAATTTTAAGTTTCAAATAATTTTTTAAGGTTTATTGTCTTCTCCGACAAAATTAGACGTGTTATTTTAGTAGAATAGAATTTTAAGTTTTATGTAATTTTTTATTGAATTATTATTTTCCCGATAAATGTATATCTGTGTTATTTGGTTAGAATAGAATTTTAAGTTTTACGTAATTTTTTATTGATTCATTCTCTTCTCCGATAAATTTATAGATGTGTTATTTTGATTAAAATAGAATTTTAAGTTTCAAGTAATTTTTTATAGGTTTATTGTCTTCTCCGATACATTTATAGATGTGTTATTTTAATTCGAATAGAATTTCAAGTTTCAAGTAACTTGTTATTGATTTCTTGTCTTCTCCGATACATTTATAGATGTGTTATTTTGATTAGAATAGAATTTTAAGTTTCAAGTACTTTTTCTTGATTGATTGTCTTCTCCGATATATTTTTAGATGTGTTATTTTGATTAGAACAGAATTTTGAGTTTTAAGTAATTTTTTATTGATTTTTTGTCTTTTCCAATAGATTTATAGATGTGGTATTTTGATTAGAATAAAATTTTAAGTTTCAAGTAACTTTTTATTGATTTATTGTCTTCTCCGATAATCTTATAGATATGTTATTTTGATTAGAAGAGAATTTTTATTTTCAAGTAATTTTTCATTTATTTATTGTCTTCTCCGAGAAATCTAGACGTGTTATTTTAGTAAAATGGAATTTTAAGTTTTAAGTAATTTTTTATTGAATTATTATTTTCCCGATAAAAGTATATCTGTGTTATTTTGATTAGAATAGTATTTTAAGTTTTACGTAATTTTTTATTCATTCATTCTCTTCTCCGATAGATTTATAGATGTGTTATTTTGATTAAAATAGAATTTTAAGTTTCAAGTAATTTTTTATTGGTTTATTGTCTTCTCCGATACATTTATAGATGTGTTATTTTAATTCGAATAGAATTTTAAGTTTCAAGTAACTTGTTATTAATTTCTTGACGTCTCCGATACATTTATACATGTGTTATTTTGATTAGAACAAAATTTTAAGTTTTAAGTAATTTTTCATTTATTTTTTGTCTTCTCCAATAGATTTATAGATGTGTTATTTTAATTAGAATAGAATTTTAAGTTTCACGTAACTTTTTATTGATTTATTATCTTCTCCGATAAAATTATACATGTGTTATTTTGATTAGAAAAAATTTTTAAGTATCAAGTAATTTTTATTGATTGATTGTCTTCTCCGATACATTTATAAATGTGTTATTTTAATTCGAATAGAATTTCAAGTTTCAGGTAACTTTTTATTGATTTCTTGTCTTCTCCGATACATTTATAGATGTGTTATTTTGATTAGAATAGAATTTTAAGTTTCAAGTAATTTTTTACTGATTTATTCTTTTCTGCGCTGGATTTTTATATGTGTTATTTTGATTAGAATAGAATTTTAAGTTTCAAGTACTTTTTCTTGATTGATTGTCTTCTCCGATATATTTTTAGATGTGTTATTTTGATTAGAACAGAATTTTAAGTTTTAAGTAATTTTTTATTGATTTTTTGTCTTCTCCAATAGATTTATAGATGTGTTATTTTAATTAGAATAGAATTTTAAGTTTTACGTAATTTTTTATTGATTCATTCTCTTCTCCGATAGATTTATAGATGTGTTATTTTCATTAAAATAAAATTTTAAGTTCCGAGTAATTTTTTATTGGTTTATTGCCTCAGAATAATTTATAGATGTCTTATTTTGATTAGAATAGAATTTTAAGTTTTAAGTAATTTTTTATTGATTTATTATCTTCTCCGATAAAATTATACATGTGTTATTTTAATTAGAAAAGATTTTTAAGTTTAAAGTTAATTTTTATTGATTTATTGTCTTCTCCGATAGATTTATAGATGTGTTATTCTAATTAGAATAGATCTTTAAGTTTCAAGTAACTTTTAATTGATTTCTTGTCTTCTCCGATAGATTTATGAATCTGTTATTTTGATTAGAATGAAATTTTAAATTTCAGGTAATTTTTCAATGATTTATTGTCTTATCCGATAGATTTATAGACGTGTTATTTTGATTAGAATAGAATTATAAGTTTCAAGTATACTTTTATTGATTTATTGTCTTTTCCGATAATCGTATAGATATGTTATTTTGATTAGAATAGAAAATTTTATTTTCAAGTAATTTTTCATTTATTTATTGTCTTCTCCAAGAAAATTAGGAGCGTTATTTTAGTATAATAGAGTTTTAAGTTTCAAGTAATTTTTTATTGAATTATTATCTTCCCGATAAATGTATATCTGTGTTATTTTGATTAGAATAGAATTTTGAGATTTACATTATTTTTTATTGATTTATTTTCTTCTCCGATAATCTTATAGATATGTTATTTTGATTGGAATAGAATTTTTATTTTTAACCAATTTTTCATTAATTTATTGTCTTCTCCGAGAAAATTAGACGTGTTATTTTAGTAGAATAGAATTTTAAGTTTTAAGTAATTTTTTATTGAATTGTTATCTTCCCGATAAATGTATATCTGTGTTATTTTGATTAGAATAGAATTTTAAGTTTTACGTAATTTTTTATTGATTCATTCTCTTCTCCGATAGATTTATAGATGTGTAATTTTGACTAAAATAGAATTTCAAGTTTCAAGTAATTTTTTTTTGGTTTATTGTCTTCTCCGATACATTTTTAGATGTGTTATTATAATTCGAATAGAATTTTAAATTTCAAGTAACTTGTTATTGATTTCTTGTCTTCTCCGATACATTTATAGATGTGTTATTTTGATTAGAATAGAGTTTTAAGTTTCAAGTAATTTTTATTGATTGATTGTCTTCTCCGTTATATTTTTAGATGTGTTATTTTGATTAAAACAGAATTTTAAGTTTCAAGTAATTTTTTATTGATTTTTTGTCTTCTGCGATAGATTTTTAGATGTGTTATTTTGATTAGAACAGAATTTTAAGTTTCAAGTAACTTTTTATTGATTTATTGTCTTCTCCGATAATCTTATAGATATGTTATTTTGATTGGAATAGAATTTTTATTTTCAAGTAATTTTTAAATTGGTTTCTTGTCTTCTCCGATACATTTTTAGATGTGTTATTTTGATTAGAATAGAATTTTAACTTTCAAGTGATTTTTTATTGATTTATTGTTTTCTCCGACAGATTTATAGATGTGTTATTTTGATTAGAATAGAATTTCAAATTTCAAGTAATTTTTTATTGATTTTTTGTCTTCTCCGATAAATTAATGGTTGTGTTATTTTAATTAGAATAGAATTTTAAGTTTTAAGAAATTTCTTATTGATTTTTTGTCTTCTCCGATACATTTATAGATGTGTTATTTTGATTAGAACAGAATTTTGAGTTTCAAGTAATTTTTTACTGATTTATTGTTTTCTGCGATGGATTTTTAGGTGTGTTATTTTGATTAGAATACAATTTAGAATTTCAAGTAATTTTTAATTGATTTATTGTCTTCTCTGATAGATTTATAGATGTGGCATTTTGATTAGAATAGAATTTTAAGTTTTACGTAATTTTTTATTGATTCATTCTCTTCTCCGATAGATTTATAGATGTGTTATTTTCATTAAAATAGAATTTTAAGTTTCGAGTAAATTTTTATTGGTTTATTGCCTCCTCAGAATAATTTATAGATGTCTTATTTTGATTAGAATAGAATTTTAAGTTTTAAGTAATTTTTTATTGATTTATTATCTTTTCCGATAAAATTATACATGTGTTATTTTAATTAGAAAAGATTTTTAAGTTTAAAGTTAATTTTTATTGATTTATTGTCTTCTCCGATAGATTTATGAATGTGTTATTTTGATTAGAAGGAAATTTTAAATTTCAGGTAATTGTTCAATGATTTGATGTCTTATCCGATAGATTTATAGACGTGTTATTTTGATTAGAATAGAATTATAAGTTTCAAGTATATTTTTATTGATTTATTGTCTTTTCCGATAATCGTATAGATATGTTATTTTGATTAGAATAGAAAATTTTAATTTCAAGTAATTTTTTATTCATTTATTGTCTTCTCCGAGAAAATTAGGAGCGTTATTTTAGTAGAATAGAGTTTTAAGTTTCAAGTAATTTTTTATTGAATTATTATCTTCCCGATAAATGTATATCTGTGTTATTTTGATTAGAATAAAATTTTGAGATTTACATTATTTTTTATTGATTTATTTTCTTCTCCGATAATCTTATAGATATGTTATTTTTATTGGAATAGAATTTTTATTTTTAACCAATTTTTCATTTATTTATTGTCTTCTCCGAGAAAATTAGACGTGTTATTTTAGTAGAATAGAATTTTAAGTTTTAAGTAATTTTTTATTGAATTGTTATCTTCCCGATAAATGTATATCTGTGTTATTTTGATTAGAATAGAATTTTAAGTTTTACGTAATTTTTTATTGATTCATTCTCTTCTCCGATAGATTTATAGATGTGTTATTTTGACTAAAATAGAATTTTAAGTTTCAAGTAATTTTTTATTGGTTTATTGTCTTCTCCGATACATTTTTAGATGTGTTATTATAATTCGAATAGAATTTTAAGTTTCAAGTAACTTGTTATTGATTTCTTGTCTTCTCCGATATATTTTTAGATGTGTTATTTTGATTAGAACAGAATTTTAAGTTTTAAGTAATTTTTTATTGATTTTTTGTCTTCTCCAATAGATTTATAGATGTCTTATTTTGATTAGAATAGAATTTTAAGTTTTAAGTAATTTTTTAAATTCGAATAGAATTTTAAATTTCAAGTAACTTGTTATTGATTTCTTGTCTTCTCCGATACATTTATAAATGTGTTATTTTGATTAGAATAGAATTTTAAGTTTCAAGTACTTTTTATTGATTGATTGTCTTCTCCGATATATTTTTAGATGTGTTATTTTGATTAGAACAAAATTTTTAGTTTTAAGTAATTTTTTATTGATTTTTTGTCTTCTCCAATAGATTTATAGATGTGTTATTTTAATTAGAATAGAATTTTAAGTTTCACGTAACTTTTTATTGATTTATTATCTTCTCCGATAAAATTATATCAGGGGTACAAATTGAAAATGCGGGTTTGATAACAGATGGCGTTACTAACGCTATACGCATCAGGCAGTACTGTGACTATGTTCATGTCAAAGCTACGTCTTATAGCTTTAATTTTCAGTATGTGTCAATTTGTCGCAGTGTCAAATTCATAGTTTTTTTGAGCTCTCAATATGTCGAGTTTCGTGCCAACAAAACAGCATTTGCGGGAAGTTTTAATTTACTTCTTTAATTTGAAGAAAAGTGCTGCTGAAGCACATCGATTGGTCTCCGAGGCTTATCCGAGTCATGTTCCATCGGTTTCAACGTGCGAGAGATGGTTTGTGCGGTTTAGAAGTGGTGATTTTGACGTTGAGGACAAAGAGCGGCCGGGCCAAGTGAAAAAGTTTGAGAATGCTGAATTGGAGGCAATACTCAATGAAGACTCGTGTCAAACTCAACAAGAGCTCGCAGATTCATTGGGAGTGACACAACAAGCCATTTCCCATCGTATAAAAGCCCTCGGAATGATCCAAAAGCAAGGACATTGGGTGCCGTATGAGCTGAAGCCGAGAGACGTCGAGCGCCGTTTTTTTGCATGCGAACTGCTGCTCGAACGGCAAAAACGGAAGGGTTTTTTGCATCGCATTGTCACTGGTGATGAAAAGTGGATCCATTACGATAACCCGAAGCGCAAAAAATCATATGGTTACCCCGGCCATGCATCATCATCGACGGCCAAACCAAATATTCACGGCGCCAAGCTCATGCTCTGTATTTGGTGGGACCAGCTGGGTGTGGTGTATTATGAGCTATTGAAATCGAACGAAACCATCACAGGAGCACTATACCGAACTCAATTGATGCGTTTGAGCCGCGCACTCAAAGAAAAACGGCCACAATACGAGCAAAGACACGACAAAGTAATTTTGCAACATGACAACGCTCGGCCACATGTTGCAGCGCCGGTCAGAACATACCTACAAACGCTGAAATGGGAAGTCTTACCCCACCCGCCGTATAGCCCAGATATTGCTCCTTCCGATTACCACCTTTTCCGATCGATGACACATGGCCTAGCTGACCAGCGCTTCCATTCTTACGAAGAAGCCCAAAAATGGGTCGATGACTGGATAGCAGCCAAGCCGGCCGAATTTTTTCGCGACGGTATCCGTAAATTGCCAGAAAGATGGGAAAAAGTTGTGGCTAGCGATGGACAATACTTTGAATAATTCATTTGTTACCATTTTTTCAGAATAAACGTTCAAAAATAGAAAAAAATCCCGCATTTTCAATTTGTACTCCTGATACATGTGTTATTTTGATTAGAAAATATTTTTAAGTTTCAAGTTATTTTTATTGATTGATTGTCTTATCCGATACATTTATAAATGTGTTATTCTAATTAGAATAGATCTTTAAGTTTCAAGTAACTTTTAATTGATTTCTTGTCTTCTCCGATAGATTTATGAATCTGTTATTTTGATTAGAATGAAATTTTAAATTTCAGGTAATTTTTCAATGATTTATTGTCTTATCCGATAGATTTATAGACGTGTTATTTTGATTAGAATAGAATTATAAGTTTCAAGTATATTTTTATTGATTTATTGTCTTTTCCGATAATCGTATAGATATGTTATTTTGATTAGAATAGAAAATTTTATTTTCAAGTAATTTTTCATTTATTTATTGTCTTCTCCAAGAAAATTAGGAGCGTTATTTTAGTATAATAGAGTTTTAAGTTTCAAGTAATTTTTTATTGAATTATTATCTTCCCGATAAATGTATATCTGTGTTATTTTGATTAGAATAGAATTTTGAGATTTACATTATTTTTTATTGATTTATTTTCTTCTCCGATAATCTTATAGATATGTTATTTTGATTGGAATAGAATTTTTATTTTTAACCAATTTTTCATTAATTTATTGTCTTCTCCGAGAAAATTAGACGTGTTATTTTAGTAGAATAGAATTTTAAGTTTTAAGTAATTTTTTATTGAATTGTTATCTTCCCGATAAATGTATATCTGTGTTATTTTGATTAGAATAGAATTTTAAGTTTTACGTAATTTTTTATTGATTCATTCTCTTCTCCGATAGATTTATAGATGTGTAATTTTGACTAAAATAGAATTTCAAGTTTCAAGTAATTTTTTATTGGTTTATTGTCTTCTCCGATACATTTTTAGATGTGTTATTATAATTCGAATAGAATTTTAAATTTCAAGTAACTTGTTATTGATTTCTTGTCTTCTCCGATACATTTATAGATGTGTTATTTTGATTAGAATAGAGTTTTAAGTTTCAAGTAATTTTTATTGAATGATTGTCTTCTCCGTTATATTTTTAGATGTGTTATTTTGATTAAAACAGAATTTTAAGTTTCAAGTAATTTTTTATTGATTTTTTGTCTTCTCCGATAGATTTTTAGATGTGTTATTTTGATTAGAACAGAATTTTAAGTTTCAAGTAACTTTTTATTGATTTATTGTCTTCTCCGATAATCTTATAGATATGTTATTTTGATTGGAATAGAATTTTTATTTTCAAGTAATTTTTAATTGGTTTATTGTCTTCTCCGATACATTTTTAGATGTGTTATTTTGATTAGAATAGAATTTTAACTTTCAAGTGATTTTTTATTGATTTATTGTTTTCTCCGACAGATTTATAGATGTGTTATTTTGATTAGAATAGAATTTCAAATTTCAAGTAATTTTTTATTGATTTTTTGTCTTCTCCGATAAATTAATGCTTGTGTTATTTTAATTAGAATAGAATTTTAAGTTTTAAGAAATTTCTTATTGATTTTTTGTCTTCTCCGATACATTTATAGATGTGTTATTTTAATTCGAATAGAATTTTAAATTTCAAGTAACTTTTTATTGATTTCTTGTCTTCTCCGATACATTTATAGATGTGTTATTTTGATTAGAATAGAATTTTTAGTTTCAAGTAATTTTGTATTGATTAATTATCTTCTCCGATAAATTTATAGATGTGTTATTTTGATTAGAATAGAATTTGTCTTCTCCGATAAATTTATAGATCTGTTATTTTGATTAGAATAGAATTTTAAGTTCCAAGTAATTTTTTACTGATTTATTGTGTTCTGCGATAGATTTTTAGATGTGTTATTTTGAGTAGAATACAATTTCAAATTTCGAGCAATTTTTAATTGATTTATTGTCTTCTCTGATAGATTTATAGATGTGGTATTTTGATTAAAATAAAATTTTAAGTTTCAAGTAACTTTTTATTGATTTATTGTCTTCTCCGATAATCTTATAGATATGTTATTTTGATTAGAATAGAATTTTTATTTTCAAGTAATTTTTTATTTATTTATTGTCTTCTCCGAGAAATCTAGACGTGTTATTTTAGTAAAATGGAATTTTAAGTTTTAAGTAATTTTTTATTGAATTATTATTTTCCCGATAAAAGTATATCTGTGTTATTTTGATTAGAATAGTATTTTAAGTTTTACGTAATTTTTTATTCATTCATTCTCTTCTCCGATAGATTTATAGATGTGTTATTTTGATTAAAATAGAATTTTAAGTTTCAAGTAATTTTTTAATGGTTTATTGTCTTCTCCGATACATTTATAGATGTGTTATTTTAATTCGAATAGAATTTTAAGTTTCAAGTAACTTGTTATTGATTTCTTGTTTTCTCCGATACATTTATAGATGTGTTAGTTTGATTAGAAAATATTTTTAAGTTTCAAGTTATTGTAATTGATTGATTGTCTTCTCCGATACATTTATAAATGTGTTATTTCAATTCGAATAGAATTTCGAGTTTCAAGTAACTTTTTATTGATTTCTTGTCTTCTCCGACACATTTATAGATGTGTTATTTTGATTAGAATAGAATTTTAAGTTTCAAGTAATTTTTTACTGATTTATTGTTCTCTGCGATAGATTTTTAGATGTGTTATTTTGATTAGAATACAATTTTTAATTTCAAGTATTTTTTAATTGATTTATTGTCTTCTCTAATAGATTTATAGATGTGGTATTTCGATTAGAATAGAATTTTAAGTTTGAAGAAATTTCTCATTTATGTATTGTGTTCTCTGATAAAATTAGACGTGTTATTTTAGTAGAATAGAATTTTAAGTTTTATGTAATTTTTTATTGAATTATTATCTTCCCGATAAATGTATATCTGTGTTATTTTGATTAGAATAGAATTTTAAGTTTTACGTAATTTTTTATTGATTTATTCTCTTCTCCGATAAATTTATAGATGTGTTATTTTGATTAAAATAGAATTTTAAGTTTCAAGTAATTTTTTATCGGTTTATTGTTTTCTCCGACAGATTTATAGATGTGTTATTTTGATTAGAATAGAATTTTAAATTTCAAGTAATTTTTTATTGATTTTTTGTCTTCTCCAATAAATTAATGGTTGTGTTATTTTAATTAGAATAAAATTTTAAGTTTTAAGAAATTTCTTATTGATTTTTTGTCTTCTCCGATACATTTATACATGTGTTATTTTAATTCGAATAGAATTTTAAATTTGAAGTAACTTTTTATTGATTTCTTGTCTTCTCCGATACATTTATAGATGTGTTATTTTGATTAGATCAGAATTTTTAGTTTCAAGTAATTTTGTATTGATTTATCGTCTTCTCCGATAAATGTATACATGTGTTGTTTTGATTAGAACAGAATATTGAGTTTTAAGTAATTTTTTATTGATTAATTATCTTCTTCGATAAATTTATAGATGTGTTATTTTGATTAGAATAGAATTTGTCTTCTCCGATAAATTTATAGATCTGTTATTTTGATTAGAATAGAATTTTAAGTTTCAAGTAATTTTTTACTGATTTATTGTTCTCTGCGATAGATTTTTAGATGTGTTATTTTGATTAGAATACAATTTCAAATTTCAAGCAATTTTTAAATGATTTATTGTCTTCTCTAATAGATTTATAGATGTGTTATTTCGATTAGAATAGAATTTTAAGTTTCAAGAAATTTTTCATTTATGTATTGTCTTCTCCGATAAAATTAGACGTGTTATTTTGGTAGAATAGAATTTTAAGTTTTAAGTAATTTTTTATTGATTTATTCTCTTCTCCGATAGATTTATAGATGTGTTATTTTCATTAAAAGAGAATTTTAAGTTTCGAGTAATTTTTTATTGGTTTATTGCCTCCTCAGAATAATTTATCGATGTCTTATTTTGATTAGAATAGAATTTTAAGTTTTAAGTAATTTTTTATTGATTTATTATCTTCTCCGATAAAATTATACATGTGTTATTTTAATTAGAAAAGATTTTTAAGTTTAAAGTTAATTTTTATTGATTTATTGTCTTCTCCGATAGATTTATAGATGTGTTATTCTAATTAGAATGGATCTTTAAGTTTCAAGTAACTTTTAATTGATTTCTTGTCTTCTCCGATAGATTTATGAATGTGTTATTTTGATTAGAATGAAATTTTTAATTTCAGGTAATTTTTCAATGATTTATTGTCTTATCTGATAGATTTATAGACGTGTTATTTTGATTAGAATAGAATTATAAGTTTCAAGTATATTTTTATTGATTTATTGTCTTTTCCGATAATCGTATAGATATGTTATTTCGATTAGAATAGAAAATTTTATTTTCAAGTAATTTTTCATTTATTTATTGTCTTCCCCGAGAAAATTAGCAGCGTTATTTTAGTAGAATAGAGTTTTAAGTTGCAAGTAATTTTTTATTGAATTATTATCTTCCCGATAAATGTATATCTGTGTTATTTTTATTAGAATAGAATTTTGAGATTTACATTATTTTTTATTGATTTATTTTCTTCTCCGATAATCTTATAGATATGTTATTTTGATTGGAATAGAATTTTTATTTTTAACCAATTTTTCATTTATTTATTGTCTTCTCCGAGAAAATTAGACGTGTTATTTTAGTAGAATAGAATTTTAAGTTTTAAGTAATTTTTTATTGAATTGTTATCTTCCCGATAAATGTATATCTGTGTTATTTTGATTAGAATAGAAGTTTGAGTTTTACGTAATTTTTTATTGATTCATTCTCTTCTCCGATAGATTTATCGATGTGTTATTTTGACTAAAATAGAATTTTAAGTTTCAAGTAATTTTTTATAGGTTTATTGTCTTCTCCGATACATTTATAGATGTTTTATTTTAATTCGAATAGAATTTCAAGTTTCAAGTAACTTGTTATTGATTTCTTGTCTTCTCCGATACATTTATAGATGTGTTATTTTGATTAGAATAGAATTTTAAGTTTCAAGTACTTTTTCTTGATTGATTGTCTTCTCCGATATATTTTTAGATGTGTTATTTTGATTAGAACAGAATTTTGAGTTTTAAGTAATTTTTTATTGATTTTTTGTCTTTTCCAATAGATTTATAGATGTGGTATTTTGATTAGAATAAAATTTTAAGTTTCAAGTAACTTTTTATTGATTTATTGTCTTCTCCGATAATCTTATAGATATGTTATTTTGATTAGAAGAGAATTTTTATTTTCAAGTAATTTTTCATTTATTTATTGTCTTCTCCGAGAAATCTAGACGTGTTATTTTAGTAAAATGAAATTTTAAGTTTTAAGTAATTTTTTATTGAATTATTATTTTCCCGATAAAAGTATATCTGTGTTATTTTGATTAGAATGGTATTTTAAGTTTTACGTAATTTTTTATTCATTCATTCTCTTCTCCGATAGATTTATAGATGTGTTATTTTGATTAAAATAGAATTTTAAGTTTCAAGTAATTTTTTATTGGTTTATTGTCTTCTCCGATACATTTATAGATGTGTTATTTTAATTCGAATAGAATTTTAAGTTTCAAGTAACTTGTTATTAATTTCTTGACTTCTCCGATACATTTATACATGTGTTATTTTGATTAGAACAAAATTTTAAGTTTTAAGTAATTTTTTATTTATTTTTTGTCTTCTCCAATAGATTTATAGATGTGTTATTTTAATTAGAATAGAATTTTAAGTTTCACGTAACTTTTTATTGATTTATTATCTTCTCCGATAAAATTATACATGTGTTATTTTGATTAGAAAATATTTTTAAGTATCAAGTAATTTTTATTGATTGATTGTCTTCTCCGATACATTTATAAATGTGTTATTTTAATTCGAATAGAATTTCAAGTTTCAGGTAACTTTTTATTGATTTCTTGTCTTCTCCGATACATTTATAGATGTGTTATTTTGATTAGAATAGAATTTTAAGTTTCAAGTAATTTTTTACTGATTTATTCTTTTCTGCGCTGGATTTTTAGATGTGTTATTTTGATTAGAATACAATTTTGAATTTCAAGTAATTTTTAATTGATTTATTGTCTTCTCTGATAGATTTATAGATGTGATATTTTGATTAGAATAGATATTTGAGTTTTACGTAATTTTTTATTGATTCATTCTCTTCTCCGATAGATTTATAGATGTGTTATTTTCATTAAAATAAAATTTTAAGTTTCGAGTAATTTTTTATTGGTTTATTGCCTCAGAATAATTTATAGATGTCTTATTTTGATTAGAATAGAATTTTAAGTTTTAAGTAATTTTTTATTGATTTATTATCTTCTCCGTTAAATTATACATGTTGTTATTTTAATTAGAAAAGATTTTTAAGTTTAAAGTTAATTTTTATTGATTTATTGTCTTCTCCGATAGATTTATAGATGTGTTATTCTAATTAGAATAGATCTTTAAGTTTCAAGTAACTTTTAATTGATTTCTTGTCTTCTCCGATAGATTTATGAATCTGTTATTTTGATTAGAATGAAATTTTAAATTTCAGGTAATTTTTCAATGATTTATTGTCTTATCCGATAGATTTATAGACGTGTTATTTTGATTAGAATAGAATTATAAGTTTCAAGTATATTTTTATTGATTTATTGTCTTTTCCGATAATCGTATAGATATGTTATTTTGATTAGAATAGAAAATTTTATTTTCAAGTAATTTTTCATTTATTTATTGTCTTCTCCAAGAAAATTAGGAGCGTTATTTTAGTATAATAGAGTTTTAAGTTTCAAGTAATTTTTTATTGAATTATTATCTTCCCGATAAATGTATATCTGTGTTATTTTGATTAGAATAGAATTTTGAGATTTACATTATTTTTTATTGATTTATTTTCTTCTCCGATAATCTTATAGATATGTTATTTTGATTGGAATAGAATTTTTATTTTTAACCAATTTTTCATTAATTTATTGTCTTCTCCGAGAAAATTAGACGTGTTATTTTAGTAGAATAGAATTTTAAGTTTTAAGTAATTTTTTATTGAATTGTTATCTTCCCGATAAATGTATATCTGTGTTATTTTGATTAGAATAGAATTTTAAGTTTTACGTAATTTTTTATTGATTCATTCTCTTCTCCGATAGATTTATAGATGTGTAATTTTGACTAAAATAAAATTTCAAGTTTCAAGTAATTTTTTATTGGTTTATTGTCTTCTCCGATACATTTTTAGATGTGTTATTATAATTCGAATAGAATTTTAAATTTCAAGTAACTTGTTATTGATTTCTTGTCTTCTCCGATACATTTATAGATGTGTTATTTTGATTAGAATAGAGTTTTAAGTTTCAAGTAATTTTTATTGATTGATTGTCTTCTCCGTTATATTTTTAGATGTGTTATTTTGATTAAAACAGAATTTTAAGTTTCAAGTAATTTTTGATTGATTTTTTGTCTTCTCCGATAGATTTTTAGATGTGTTATTTTGATTAGAACAGAATTTTAAGTTTCAAGTAACTTTTTATTGATTTATTGTCTTCTCCGATAATCTTATAGATATGTTATTTTGATTGGAATAGAATTTTTATTTTCAAGTAATTTTTAATTGGTTTATTGTCTTCTCCGATACATTTTTAGATGTGTTATTTTGATTAGAATAGAATTTTAACTTTCAAGTGATTTTTTATTGATTTATTGTTTTCTCCGACAGATTTATAGATGTGTTATTTTGATTAGAGTAGAATTTCAAATTTCAAGTAATTTTTTATTGATTTTTTGTCTTCTCCGATAAATTAATGGTTGTGTTATTTTAATTAGAATAGAATTTTAAGTTTTAAGAAATTTCTTATTGATTTTTTGTCTTCTCCGATACATTTATAGATGTGTTATTTTAATTCGAATAGAATTTTAAATTTCAAGTAACTTTTTATTGATTTCTTGTCTTCTCCGATACATTTATAGATGTGTTATTTTGATTAGAATAGAATTTTTAGTTTCAAGTAATTTTGTATTGATTAATTATCTTCTCCGATAAATTTATAGATGTGTTATTTTGATTAGAATAGAATTTGTCTTCTCCGATAAATTTATAGATCTGTTATTTTGATTAGAATAGAATTTTAAGTTCCAAGTAATTTTTTAGTGATTTATTGTGTTCTGCGATAGATTTTTAGATGTGTTATTTTGAGTAGAATACAATTTCAAATTTCAAGCAATTTTTAATTGATTTATTGTCTTCTCTGATAGATTTATAGATGTGGTATTTTGATTAAAATAAAATTTTAAGTTTCAAGTAACTTTTTATTGATTTATTGTCTTCTCCGATAATCTTATAGATATGTTATTTTGATTAGAATAGAATTTTTATTTTCAAGTAATTTTTTATTTATTTATTGTCTTCTCCGAGAAATCTAGACGTGTTATTTTAGTAAAATGGAATTTTAAGTTTTAAGTAATTTTTTATTGAATTATTATTTTCCCGATAAAAGTATATCTGTGTTATTTTGATTAGAATAGTATTTTAAGTTTTACGTAATTTTTTATTCATTCATTCTCTTCTCCGATAGATTTATAGATGTGTTATTTTGATTAAAATAGAATTTTAAGTTTCAAGTAATTTTTTATTGGTTTTTTGTCTTCTCCGATACATTTATAGATGTGTTATTTTAATTCGAATAGAATTTTAAGTTTCAAGTAACTTGTTATTGATTTCTTGTTTTCTCCGATACATTTATAGATGTGTTAGTTTGATTAGAAAATATTTTTAAGTTTCAAGTTATTGTAATTGATTGATTGTCTTCTCCGATACATTTATAAATGTGTTATTTCAATTCGAATAGAATTTCGAGTTTCAAGTAACTTTTTATTGATTTCTTGTCTTCTCCGACACATTTATAGATGTGTTATTTTGATTAGAATAGAATTTTAAGTTTCAAGTAATTTTTTACTGATTTATTGTTCTCTGCGATAGATTTTTAGATGTGTTATTTTGATTAGAATACAATTTTTAATTTCAAGTATTTTTTAATTGATTTATTGTCTTCTCTAATAGATTTATAGATGTGGTATTTCGATTAGAATAGAATTTTAAGTTTCAAGAAATTTTTCATTTATGTATTGTCTTCTCCGATAAAATTAGACGTGTTATTTTAGTAGAATAGAATTTTAAGTTTTATGTAATTTTTTATTGAATTATTATCTTCCCGATAAATGTATATCTGTGTTATTTTGATTAGAATAGAATTTTAAGTTTTACGTAATTTTTTATTGATTTATTCTCTTCTCCGATAAATTTATAGATGTGTTATTTTGATTAAAATAGAATTTTAAGTTTCAAGTAATTTTTTATCGGTTTATTGTTTTCTCCGACAGATTTATAGATGTGTTATTTTGATTAGAATAGAATTTTAAATTTCAAGTAATTTTTTATTGATTTTTTGTCTTCTCCAATAAATTAATGGTTGTGTTATTTTAATTAGAATAAAATTTTAAGTTTTAAAAAATTTCTTATTGATTTTTTGTCTTCTCCGATACATTTATACATGTGTTATTTTAATTCGAATAGAATTTTAAATTTGAAGTAACTTTTTATTGATTTCTTGTCTTCTCCGATACATTTATAGATGTGTTATTTTGATTAGAATAGAAATTTTAGTTTCAAGTAATTTTGTATTGATTTATCGTCTTCTCCGATAAATGTATACATGTGTTGTTTTGATTAGAACAGAATATTGAGTTTTAAGTAATTTTTTATTGATTAATTATCTTCTCCGATAAATTTATAGATGTGTTATTTTGATTAGAATAGAATTTGTCTTCTCCGATAAATTTATAGATCTGTTATTTTGATTAGAATAGAATTTTAAGTTTCAAGTAATTTTTTACTGATTTATTGTTCTCTGCGATAGATTTTTAGATGTGTTATTTTGATTAGAATACAATTTCAAATTTCAAGCAATTTTTAAATGATTTATTGTCTTCTCTAATAGATTTATAGATGTGGTATTTCGATTAGAATAGAATTTTATCAGGAGTACAAATTGAAAATGCGGGATTTTTTTCTATTTTTGAACGTTTATTCTGAAAAAATGGTAACAAATGAATTATTCAAAGTATTGTCCATCGCTAGCCACAACTTTTTCCCATCTTTCTGGCAATTTACGGATACCGTCGCGAAAAAATTCGGCCGGCTTGGCTGCTATCCAGTCATCGACCCATTTTTGGGCTTCTTCGTAAGAATGGAAGCGCTGGTCAGCTAGGCCATGTGTCATCGATCGGAAAAGGTGGTAATCGGAAGGAGCAATATCTGGGCTATACGGCGGGTGGGGTAAGACTTCCCATTTCAGCGTTTGTAGGTATGTTTTGACCGGCGCTGCAACATGTGGCCGAGCGTTGTCATGTTGCAAAATTACTTTGTCGTGTCTTTGCTCGTATTGTGGCCGTTTTTCTTTGAGTGCGCGGCTAAAACGCATCAATTGAGTTCGGTATAGTGCTCCTGTGATGGTTTCGTTCGATTTCAATAGCTCATAATACACCACACCCAGCTGGTCCCACCAAATACAGAGCATGAGCTTGGCGCCGTGAATATTTGGTTTGGCCGTCGATGATGATGCATGGCCGGGGTAACCATATGATTTTTTGCGCTTCGGGTTATCGTAATGGATCCACTTTTCATCACCAGTGACAATGCGATGCAAAAAACCCTTCCGTTTTTGCCGTTCGAGCAGCAGTTCGCATGCAAAAAAACGGCGCTCGACGTCTCTCGGCTTCAGCTCATACGGCACCCAATGTCCTTGCTTTTGGATCATTCCGAGGGCTTTTATACGATGGGAAATGGCTTGTTGTGTCACTCCCAATGAATCTGCGAGCTCTTGTTGAGTTTGACACGAGTCTTCATTGAGTATTGCCTCCAATTCAGCATTCTCAAACTTTTTCACTTGGCCCGGCCGCTCTTTGTCCTCAACGTCAAAATCACCACTTCTAAACCGCACAAACCATCTCTCGCACGTTGAAACCGATGGAACATGACTCGGATAAGCCTCGGAGACCAATCGATGTGCTTCAGCAGCACTTTTCTTCAAATTAAAGAAGTAAATTAAAACTTCCCGCAAATGCTGTTTTGTTGGCACGAAACTCGACATATTGAGAGCTCAAAAAAACTATGAATTTGACACTGCGACAAATTGACACATACTGAAAATTAAAGCTATAAGACGTAGCTTTGACATGAACATAGTCACAGTACTGCCTGATGCGTATAGCGTTAGTAACGCCATCTGTTATCAAACCCGCATTTTCAATTTGTACCCCTGATAAGTTTCAAGAAATTTTTCATTTATGTATTGTCTTCTCCGATAAAATTAGACGTGTTATTTTGGTAGAATAGAATTTTAAGTTTTAAGTAATTTTTTATTGATTTATTCTCTTCTCCGATAGATTTATAGATGTGTTATTTTCATTAAAAGAGAATTTTAAGTTTCGAGTAATTTTTTATTGGTTTATTGCCTCCTCAGAATAATTTATCGATGTCTTATTTTGATTAGAATAGAATTTTAAGTTTTAAGTAATTTTTTATTGATTTATTATCTTCTCCGATAAAATTATACATGTGTTATTTTAATTAGAAAAGATTTTTAAGTTTAAAGTTAATTTTTATTGATTTATTGTCTTCTCCGATAGATTTATAGATGTGTTATTCTAATTAGAATAGATCTTTAAGTTTCAAGTAACTTTTAATTGATTTCTTGTCTTCTCCGATAGATTTATGAATGTGTTATTTTGATTAGAATGAAATTTTTAATTTCAGGTAATTTTTCAATGATTTATTGTCTTATCTGATAGATTTATAGATGTGTTATTTTGATTAGAATAGAATTATAAGTTTCAAGTATATTTTTATTGATTTATTGTCTTTTCCGATAATCGTATAGATATGTTATTTCGATTAGAATAGAAAATTTTATTTTCAAGTAATTTTTCATTTATTTATTGTCTTCCCCGAGAAAATTAGCAGCGTTATTTTAGTAGAATAGAGTTTTAAGTTTCAAGTAATTTTTTATTGAATTATTATCTTCCCGATAAATGTATATCTGTGTTATTTTTATTAGAATAGAATTTTGAGATTTACATTATTTTTTATTGATTTATTTTCTTCTCCGATAATCTTATAGATATGTTATTTTGATTGGAATAGAATTTTTATTTTTAACCAATTTTTCATTTATTTATTGTCTTCTCCGAGAAAATTAGACGTGTTATTTTAGTAGAATAGAATTTTAAGTTTCAAGTACTTTTTTATTGGTTTATTGTCTTCTCCGATACATTTTTAGATGTGTTATTATAATTCGAATAGAATTTTTAATTTCAAGTAACTTGTTATTGATTTCTTGTCTTCTCCGATACATTTATAGATGTGTTATTTTGATTAGAATAGAGTTTTAAGTTTCAAGTAATTTTTATTGATTGATTGTCTTCTCCGTTATATTTTTAGATGTGTTATTTTGATTAGAAAATATTTTTAAGTTGCAAGTTATTTTTATTGATTGATTGTCTTCTCCGATACATTTATAAATGTGTTATTTTGATTAGAAAATATTTTTAAGTTTCAAGTTATTTTTATTGATTGATTGTCTTTTCCGATACGTTTATAAATGTGTTATTTTAATTCGAATAGAATTTCGAGTTTCAAGTAACTTTTTATTGATTTCTTGTCTTCTCCGACACATTTATAGATGTGTTATTTTGATTAGAACAGAATTTTAAGTTTCGAGTATTTTTTAATTGATTTATTGTCCTCTCTAATAGATTTATAGATGTGGTATTTCGCCTAGAATAGAATTTTAAGTTTCAAGAAATTTTTCATTTATGTATTGTCTTCTCCGATAAAATTAGACGTGTTATTTTGGTAGAATAGAATTTTAAGTTTTAAGTAATTTTTTATTGATTTATTATCTTCCCGATAAATGTATATCTGTGTTATTTTGATTAGAATAGAATTTTAAGTTTTACGTCATTTTTTATTGATTTATTCTCTTCTCCGATAGATTTATAGATGTGTTATTTTGATTAAAATAGAATTTTAAGTTTCAAATAATTTTTTAAGGTTTATTGTCTTCTCCGACAAAATTAGACGTGTTATTTTAGTAGAATAGAATTTTAAGTTTTATGTAATTTTTTATTGAATTATTATTTTCCCGATAAATGTATATCTGTGTTATTTGGTTAGAATAGAATTTTAGATTTTACGTAATTTTTTATTGATTCATTCTCTTCTCCGATAAATTTATAGATGTGTTATTTTGATTAAAATAGAATTTTAAGTTTCAAGTAATTTTTTATAGGTTTATTGTCTTCTCCGATACATTTATAGATGTGTTATTTTAATTCGAATAGAATTTCAAGTTTCAAGTAACTTGTTATTGATTTCTTGTCTTCTCCGATACATTTATAGATGTGTTATTTTGATTAGAATAGAATTTTAAGTTTCAAGTACTTTTTCTTGATTGATTGTCTTCTCCGATATATTTTTAGATGTGTTATTTTGATTAGAACAGAATTTTGAGTTTTAAGTAATTTTTTATTGATTTTTTGTCTTTTCCAATAGATTTATAGATGTGGTATTTTGATTAGAATAAAATTTTAAGTTTCAAGTAACTTTTTATTGATTTATTGTCTTCTCCGATAATCTTATAGATATGTTATTTTGATTAGAATAGAATTTTAAGTTTTACGTAATTTTTTATTGATTTATTCTCTTCTCCGATAAATTTATAGATGTGTTATTTTGATTAAAATAGAATTTTAAGTTTCAAGTAATTTTTTATCGGTTTATTGTTTTCTCCGACAGATTTATAGATGTGTTATTTTGATTAGAATAGAATTTTAAATTTCAAGTAATTTTTTATTGATTTTTTGTCTTCTCCAATAAATTAATGGTTGTGTTATTTTAATTAGAATAAAATTTTAAGTTTTAAGAAATTTCTTATTGATTTTTTGTCTTCTCCGATACATTTATACATGTGTTATTTTAATTCGAATAGAATTTTAAATTTGAAGTAACTTTTTATTGATTTCTTGTCTTCTCCGATACATTTATAGATGTGTTATTTTGATTAGATCAGAATTTTTAGTTTCAAGTAATTTTGTATTGATTTATCGTCTTCTCCGATAAATGTATACATGTGTTGTTTTGATTAGAACAGAATATTGAGTTTTAAGTAATTTTTTATTGATTAATTATCTTCTCCGATAAATTTATAGATGTGTTATTTTGATTAGAATAGAATTTGTCTTCTCCGATAAATTTATAGATCTGTTATTTTGATTAGAATAGAATTTTAAGTTTCAAGTAATTTTTTACTGATTTATTGTTCTCTGCGATAGATTTTTAGATGTGTTATTTTGATTAGAATACAATTTCAAATTTCAAGCAATTTTTAAATGATTTATTGTCTTCTCTAATAGATTTATAGATGTGGTATTTCGATTAGAATAGAATTTTAAGTTTCAAGAAATTTTTCATTTATGTATTGTCTTCTCCGATAAAATTAGACGTGTTATTTTGGTAGAATAGAATTTTAAGTTTTAAGTAATTTTTTATTGATTTATTCTCTTCTCCGATAGATTTATAGATGTGTTATTTTCATTAAAAGAGAATTTTAAGTTTCGAGTAATTTTTTATTGGTTTATTGCCTCCTCAGAATAATTTATCGATGTCTTATTTTGATTAGAATAGAATTTTAAGTTTTAAGTAATTTTTTATTGATTTATTATCTTCTCCGATAAAATTATACATGTGTTATTTTAATTAGAAAAGATTTTTAAGTTTAAAGTTAATTTTTATTGATTTATTGTCTTCTCCGATAGATTTATAGATGTGTTATTCTAATTAGAATAGATCTTTAAGTTTCAAGTAACTTTTAATTGATTTCTTGTCTTCTCCGATAGATTTATGAATCTGTTATTTTGATTAGAATGAAATTTTAAATTTCAGGTAATTTTTCAATGGTTTATTGTCTTATCCGATAGATTTATAGACGTGTTATTTTGATTAGAATAGAATTATAAGTTTCAAGTATATTTTTATTGATTTATTGTCTTTTCCGATAATCGTATAGATATGTTATTTTGATTAGAATAGAAAATTTTATTTTCAAGTAATTTTTCATTTATTTATTGTCTTCTCCAAGAAATTTAGGAGCGTTATTTTAGTATAATAGAGTTTTAAGTTTCAAGTAATTTTTTATTGAATTATTATCTTCCCGATAAATGTATATCTGTGTTATTTTGATTAGAATAGAATTTTGAGATTTACATTATTTTTTATTGATTTATTTTCTTCTCCGATAATCTTATAGATATGTTATTTTGATTGGAATAGAATTTTTATTTTTAACCAATTTTTCATTAATTTATTGTCTTCTCCGAGAAAATTAGACGTGTTATTTTAGTAGAATAGAATTTTAAGTTTTAAGTAATTTTTTATTGAATTGTTATCTTCCCGATAAATGTATATCTGTGTTATTTTGATTAGAATAGAAGTTTGAGTTTTACGTAATTTTTTATTGATTCATTCTCTTCTCCGATAGATTTATCGATGTGTTATTTTGACTAAAATAGAATTTTAAGTTTCAAGTAATTTTTTATAGGTTTATTGTCTTCTCCGATACATTTATAGATGTGTTATTTTAATTCGAATAGAATTTCAAGTTTCAAGTAACTTGTTATTGATTTCTTGTCTTCTCCGATACATTTATAGATGTGTTATTTTGATTAGAATAGAATTTTAAGTTTCAAGTACTTTTTCTTGATTGATTGTCGTCTCCGATATATTTTTAGATGTGTTATTTTGATTAGAACAGAATTTTGAGTTTTAAGTAATTTTTTATTGATTTTTTGTCTTTTCCAATAGATTTATAGATGTGGTATTTTGATTAGAATAAAATTTTAAGTTTCAAGTAACTTTTTATTGATTTATTGTCTTCTCCGATAATCTTATAGATATGTTATTTTGATTAGAAGAGAATTTTTATTTTCAAGTAATTTTTCATTTATTTATTGTCTTCTCCGAGAAATCTAGACGTGTTATTTTAGTAAAATGGAATTTTAAGTTTTAAGTAATTTTTTATTGAATTATTATTTTCCCGATAAAAGTATATCTGTGTTATTTTGATTAGAATGGTATTTTAAGTTTTACGTAATTTTTTATTCATTCATTCTCTTCTCCGATAGATTTATAGATGTGTTATTTTGATTAAAATAGAATTTTAAGTTTCAAGTAATTTTTTATTGGTTTATTGTCTTCTCCGATACATTTATAGATGTGTTATTTTAATTCGAATAGAATTTTAAGTTTCAAGTAACTTGTTATTATCAGGGGTACAAATTGAAAATGCGGGTTTGATAACAGATGGCGTTACTAACGCTATACGCATCAGGCAGTACTGTGACTATGTTCATGTCAAAGCTACGTCTTATAGCTTTAATTTTCAGTATGTGTCAATTTGTCGCAGTGTCAAATACATAGTTTTTTTGAGCTCTCAATATGTCGAGTTTCGTGCCAACAAAACAGCATTTGCGGGAAGTTTTAATTTACTTCTTTAATTTGAAGAAAAGTGCTGCTGAAGCACATCGATTGGTCTCCGAGGCTTATCCGAGTCTTGTTCCATCGGTTTCAACGTGCGAGAGATGGTTTGTGCGGTTTAGAAGTGGTGATTTTGACGTTGAGGACAAAGAGCGGCCGGGCCAAGTGAAAAAGTTTGAGAATGCTGAATTGGAGGCAATACTCAATGAAGACTCGTGTCAAACTCAACAAGAGCTCGCAGATTCATTGGGAGTGACACAACAAGCCATTTCCCATCGTATAAAAGCCCTCGGAATGATCCAAAAGCAAGGACATTGGGTGCCGTATGAGCTGAAGCCGAGAGACGTCGAGCGCCGTTTTTTTGCATGCGAACTGCTGCTCGAACGGCAAAAACGGAAGGGTTTTTTGCATCGCATTGTCACTGGTGATGAAAAGTGGATCCATTACGATAACCCGAAGCGCAAAAAATCATATGGTTACCCCGGCCATGCATCATCATCGACGGCCAAACCAAATATTCACGGCGCCAAGCTCATGCTCTGTATTTGGTGGGACCAGCTGGGTGTGGTGTATTATGAGCTATTGAAATCGAACGAAACCATCACAGGAGCACTATACCGAACTCAATTGATGCGTTTGAGCCGCGCACTCAAAGAAAAACGGCCACAATACGAGCAAAGACACGACAAAGTAATTTTGCAACATGACAACGCTCGGCCACATGTTGCAGCGCCGGTCAAAACATACCTACAAACGCTGAAATGGGAAGTCTTACCCCACCCGCCGTATAGCCCAGATATTGCTCCTTCCGATTACCACCTTTTCCGATCGATGACACATGGCCTAGCTGACCAGCGCTTCCATTCTTACGAAGAAGCCCAAAAATGGGTCGATGACTGGATAGCAGCCAAGCCGGCCGAATTTTTTCGCGACGGTATCCGTAAATTGCCAGAAAGATGGGAAAAAGTTGTGGCTAGCGATGGACAATACTTTGAATAATTCATTTGTTACCATTTTTTCAGAATAAACGTTCAAAAATAGAAAAAAATCCCGCATTTTCAATTTGTACTCCTGATAATTTCTTGACTTCTCCGATACATTTATACATGTGTTATTTTGATTAGAACAAAATTTTAAGTTTTAAGTAATTTTTTATTTATTTTTTGTCTTCTCCAATAGATTTATAGATGTGTTATTTTAATTAGAATAGAATTTTAAGTTTCACGTAACTTTTTATTGATTTATTATCTTCTCCGATAAAATTATACATGTGTTATTTTGATTGGAAAATATTTTTAAGTATCAAGTAATTTTTATTGATTGATTGTCTTCTCCGATACATTTATAAATGTGTTATTTTAATTCGAATAGAATTTCAAGTTTCAGGTAACTTTTTATTGATTTCTTGTCTTCTCCGATACATTTATAGATGTGTTATTTTGATTAGAATAGAATTTTAAGTTTCAAGTAATTTTTTACTGATTTATTCTTTTCTGCGCTGGATTTTTAGATGTGTTATTTTGATTAGAATACAATTTTGAATTTCAAGTAATTTTTAATTGATTTATTGTCTTCTCTGATAGATTTATAGATGTGATATTTTGATTAGAATAGATATTTAAGTTTTACGTAATTTTTTATTGATTCATTCTCTTCTCCGATAGATTTATAGATGTGTTATTTTCATTAAAATAAAATTTTAAGTTTCGAGTAATTTTTTATTGGTTTATTGCCTCAGAATAATTTATAGATGTCTTATTTTGATTAGAATAGAATTTTAAGTCTTAAGTAATTTTTTATTGATTTATTATCTTCTCCGATAAAATTATACATGTGTTATTTTAATTAGAAAAGATTTTTAAGTTTAAAGTTAATTTTTATTGATTTATTGTTTTCTCCGATAGATTTATAGATGTGTTATTCTAATTAGAATAGATCTTTAAGTTTCAAGTAACTTTTAATTGATTTCTTGTCTTCTCCGATAGATTTATGAATCTGTTATTTTGATTAGAATGAAATTTTAAATTTCAGGTAATTTTTCAATGATTTATTGTCTTATCCGATAGATTTATAGACGTGTTATTTTGATTAGAATAGAATTATAAGTTTCAAGTATATTTTTATTGATTTATTGTCTTTTCCGATAATCGTATAGATATGTTATTTTGATTAGAATAGAAAATTTTATTTTCAAGTAATTTTTCATTTATTTATTGTCTTCTCCAAGAAAATTAGGAGCGTTATTTTAGTATAATAGAGTTTTAAGTTTCAAGTAATTTTTTATTGAATTATTATCTTCCCGATAAATGTATATCTGTGTTATTTTGATGAGATTAGAATTTTGAGATTTACATAATTTTTTATTGATTCATTTTCTTCTCCGATACTCTTATAGATATGTTATTTTGATTGGAATAGAATTTTTATTTTTAACCAATTTTTCATTTATTTATTGTCTTCTCCGAGAAAATTAGACGTGTTATTTTAGTAGAATAGAATTTTAAGATTTAAGTAATTTTTTATTGAATTGTTATCTTCCCGATAAATGTATATCTGTGTTATTTTGATTAGAATAGAATTTTAAGTTTTACGTAATTTTTTATTGATTCATTCTCTTCTCCGATAAATTTATAGATGTGTTATTTTGACTAAAATAAAATTTTAAGTTTCAAGTAATTTTTTATTGGTTTATTGTCTTCTCCGATACATTTTTAGATGTGTTATTATAATTCGAATGGAATTTTAAATTTCAAGTAACTTGTTATTGATTTCTTGTCTTCTCCGATACATTCATAGATGTGTTATTTTGATTAGAATAGAGTTTTAAGTTTCAAGTAATTTTTATTGATTGATTGTCTTCTCCGTTATATTTTTAGATGTGTTATTTTGATTAGAATACAATTTTAAATTTCAAGTATTTTTTAATTGATTTATTGTCTTCTCTAATAGATTTATAGATGTGGTATTTCGATTAGAATAGAATTTTAAGTTTCAAGAAATTTTTCATTTATGTATTGTCTTCTCCGATAAAATTAGACGTGTTATTTTGGTAGAATAGAATTTTAAGTTTTAAGTAATTTTTTATTGATTTATTATCTTCCCGATAAATGTATATCTGTGTTATTTTGATTAGAATAGAATTTTCAGTTTTATGTCATTTTTTATTGATTTATTCTCTTCTCCGATAGATTTATAGATGTGTTATTTTGATTAAAATAGAATTTTAAGTTTCAAATAATTTTTTAAGGTTTATTGTCTTCTCCGAGGAAATCAGACGTGTTATTTTAGTAGAATAGAATTTCAAGTTTTATGTAATTTTTTATTGAATTATTATCTTCCCGATAAATGTATATCTGTGTTATTTTGATTAGAATAGAATTTTAAGTTTTACGTAATTTTTTATTGATTCATTCTCTTCTCCGATAAATTTATAGATGTGTTATTTTGATTGAAATAGAATTTTAAGTTTCAAGTAATTTTTTATAGGTTCATTGTCTTCTCCGATACATTTATAGATGTGTTATTTTAATTCGAATAGAATTTTAAGTTTCAAGTAACTTGTTATTGATTTCTTGTCTTCTCCGATACATTTATAGATGTGTTATTTTGATTAGAATAGAATTTTAAGTTTCAAGTAACTTTTAATTGATTTCTTGTCTTCTCCGATAGATTTATGAATGTGTTATTTTGATTAGAATGAAATTTTAAATTTCAGGTAATTTTTCAATGATTTATTGTCTTCTCCGGAAGATTTATAGACGTGTTATTTTGATTAGAATAGAATTATAAATTTCAAGTATATTTTTATTGATTTATTGTCTTTTCCGATAATCGTATAGATATGTTATTTCGATTAGAATAGAAAATTTTATTTACAAGTAATTTTTCATTTATTTATTGTCTTCTCCGGAAAAATTAAGAGCGTTATTTTAGTAGAATAGAGTTTTAAGTTTCAAGTAATTTTTTTATTGATTTATTATCTTCCCGATAAATGTATATCTGTGTTATTTTGATGAGATTAGAATTTTGAGATTTAAATAATTTTTTATTGATTCATTTTCTTCTCCGATACTCTTATAGATATGTTATTTTGATTGGAATAGAATTTTTATTTTTAACCAATTTTTCATTTATTTATTGTCTTCTCCGAGAAAATTAGACGTGTTATTTTAGTAGAATAGAATTTTAAGATTTAAGTAATTTTTTATTGAATTGTTATCTTCCCGATAAATGTATATCTGTGTTATTTTGATTAGAATAGAATTTTAAGTTTTACGTAATTTTTTATTGATTCATTCTCTTCTCCGATAAATTTATAGATGTGTTATTTTGACTAAAATAGAATTTTAAGTTTCAAGTAATTTTTTATTGGTTTATTGTCTTCTCCGATACATTTTTAGATGTGTTATTATAATTCGAATGGAATTTTAAATTTCAAGTAACTTGTTATTGATTTCTTGTCTTCTCCGATACATTCATAGATGTGTTATTTTGATTAGAATAGAGTTTTAAGTTTCAAGTAATTTTTATTGATTGATTGTCTTCTCCGTTATATTTTTAGATGTGTTATTTTGATTAAAACAGAATTTTAAGTTTCAAGTAATTTTTTATTGATTTTTTGTCTTCTCCGATAGATTTTTAGATGTGTTATTTTGATTAGAATAGAATTTTAAGTTTCAAGTAACTTTTTATTGATTTATTGTCTTCTCCGATAATCTTTTGGATATGTTATTTTGATTGGAATAGAATTTTTATTTTCAAGTAATTTTTCATTTATTTATTGTCGTCTCCGATAAAATAAGACGTGTTATTTTAGTAGAATAGAATTTTAAGTTTTAAGTAATTTTTTATTGGTTTATTGTCTTCTCCGATACATTTTTAGATGTGTTATTTTGATTAGAATAGAATTTTAACTTTCAAGTGATTTTTAATTCATTTATTGTTTTCTCCGATACATTTATAAATGTGTTATTTTAATTCGAATAGAATTTCAGGTTTCAAGTAACTTTTTATTGATTTCTTGTCTTCTCCGATACATTTATAGATGTGTTATTTTGACTAGAACAGAATTTTGAGTTTCAAGTAATTTTTTACTGATTTATTGTTTTCTGCGATGGATTTTTAGATGTGTTATTTTGATTAGAATACAATTTAGAATTTCAAGTAACTTTTAATTGATTTATTGTCTTCTCTGATAGATTTATAGATGTGGCATTTTGATTAGAATAGAATTTTAAGTTTTACGTAATTTTTTATTGATTCATTCTCTTCTCCGATAGATTTATAGATGTGTTATTTTCATTAAAATAGAATTTTAAGTTTCGAGTAAATTTTTATTGGTTTATTGCCTCCTCAGAATAATTTATAGATGTCTTATTTTGATTAGAATAGAATTTTAAGTTTTAAGTAATTTTTTATTGATTTATTATCTTTTCCGATAAAATTATACATGTGTTATTTTAATTAGAAAAGATTTTTAAGTTTAAAGTTAATTTTTATTGATTTATTGTCTTCTCCGATAGATTTATGAATGTGTTATTTTGATTAGAATGAAATTTTAAATTTCAGGTAATTGTTCAATGATTTATTGTCTTATCCGATAGATTTATAGACGTGTTATTTTGATTAGAATAGAATTATAAGTTTCAAGTATATTTTTATTGATTTATTGTCTTTTCCGATAATCGTATAGATATGTTATTTTGATTAGAATAGAAAATTTTAATTTCAAGTAATTTTTTATTCATTTATTGTCTTCTCCGAGAAAATTAGGAGCGTTATTTTAGTAGAATAGAGTTTTAAGTTTCAAGTAATTTTTTATTGAATTATTATCTTCCCGATAAATGTATATCTGTGTTATTTTGATTAGAATAAAATTTTGAGATTTACATTATTTTTTATTGATTTATTTTCTTCTCCGATAATCTTATAGATATGTTATTTTTATTGGAATAGAATTTTTATTTTTAACCAATTTTTCATTTATTTATTGTCTTCTCCGAGAAAATTAGACGTGTTATTTTAGTAGAATAGAATTTTAAGTTTTAAGTAATTTTTTATTGAATTGTTATTTTCCCGATAAATGTATATCTGTGTTATTTTGATTAGAATAGAATTTTAAGTTTTACGTAATTTTTTATTGATTCATTCTCTTCTCCGATAGATTTATAGATGTGTTATTTTGACTAAAATAGAATTTTAAGTTTCAAGTAATTTTTTATTGGTTTATTGTCTTCTCCGATACATTTTTAGATGTGTTATTATAATTCGAATAGAATTTTAAATTTCAAGTAACTTGTTATTGATTTCTTGTCTTCTCCGATACATTTATAGATGTGTTATTTTGATTAGAATAGAGTTTTAAGTTTCAAGTAATTTTTATTGATTGATTGTCTTCTCCGTTATATTTTTAGATGTGTTATTTTGATTAAAACAGAATTTTAAGTTTCAAGTAATTTTTTATTGATTTTTTGTCTTCTCCGATAAATTTTTAGATGTGTTATTTTGATTAGAATAGAATTTTAAGTTTCAAGTTACTTTTTATTGATTTATTGTCTTCTCCGATAATCTTATAGATATGTTATTTTGATTGGAACTGAATTTTTATTTTCAAGTAATTTTTCATTTATTTATTGTCGTCTCCGATAAAATTAAACGTGTTATTTTAGTAGAATAGAATTTTAAGTTTTAAGTAATTTTTTATTGATTTATTATCTTCCGGTCAAATGTATATCTGTGTTATTTCGAATAGAATAGAATTTTAAGTTTTACGTAATTTTTTATTGATTAATTCTCTTTAATGATAGATTTATAGATGTGTTATTTTGATTAAAATAGAATTTTATGTTTCAAGTAATTTTTTATTGGTTTATTGTTTTCTCCGATACATTTTTAGATGTGTTATTTTGATTAGAATAGAATTTTAACTGTCAAGTGATTTTTTATTGATTTATTGTTTTCTCCGACAGATTTATAGATGTGTTATTTTGATTAGAATAGAATTTCAAATTTTAAGTAATTTTTTATTGATTTTTTGTCTTCTCCGATAAATTAATGGTTGTGTTATTTTAATTAGAATAGAATTTTAAGTTTTAAGAAATTTCTTATTGATTTTTTGTCTTCTTCGATACATTTATAGATGTGTTATTTTAATTCGAATAGAATTTTAAATTTCAAGTAACTTTTTATTGATTTCTTGTCTTCTCCGATACATTTGAAGATGTGTTATTTTGATTAGAATAGAATTTTTAGTTTCAAGTAATTTTGTATTGATTTATCGTTTTCTCCGATAAATGTATACATGTGTTATTTTGATTAGAACAGAATATTGAGTTTTAAGTAATTTTTTATTGATTAATTATCTTCTCCGATAAATTTATAGATGTGTTATTTTGATTAGAATAGAATTTGTCTTCTCCGATAAATTTATAGATCTGTTATTTTGATTAGAATTAAATTTTAAGTTTCAAGTAATTTTTTACTGATTTATTGTGTTCTGCGATAGATTTTTAGATGTGTTATTTTGAGTAGAATACAATTTCAAATTTCAAGCAATTTTTAATTGATTTATTGTCTTCTCTGATAGATTTATAGATGTGGTATTTTGATTAGAATAAAATTTTAAGTTTCGAGTAATTTTTTATTGATTTATTGTTCTCTGCGATAGATTTTTAGATGTGTTATTTTGATTAGAATACAATTTCAAATTTCAAGCAATTTTTAATTGATTTATTGTCTTCTCTAATAGATTTATAGATGTGGTATTTCGATTAGAATAGAATTTTAAGTTTCAAGAAATTTTTCATTTATGTATTGTCTTTTCCGATAAAATTAGACGTGTTATTTTGGTAGAATAGGATTTTAAGTTTTAAGTAATTTTTTATTGATTTATTAACTTCCCGATAAATGTATATCTGTGTTATTTTGATTAGAATAGAATTTTAAGTTTTATGTCATTTTTTATTGATTTATTCTCTTCTCCGATAGATTTATAGATGTGTTTTTTTTATTAAAATAGAATTTTAAGTTTCAAATAATTTTTTAAGGTTTATTGTCTTCTCCGAGAAAATCAGACGTGTTATTTTAGTAGAATAGAATTTTAAGTTTTATGTAATTTTTTATTGAATTATTATCTTCCCGATAAATGTATATCTGTGTTATTTTGATTGGAATAGAATTTTAAATTTTACGTAATTTTTTATTGATTCATTCTCTTCTCCGATAAATTTATAGATGTGTTATTTTAATTAAGATAGAATTTTAAGTTTCAAGTAATTTTTTATAGGTTTATTGTCTCTCCGATACATTTATAGATGTGTTATTTTAATTCGAATAGAATTTTAAGTTTCAAGTAACTTGTTATTGATTTCTTGTCTTCTCCGATATATTTTTAGATGTGTTATTTTGATTAGAACAGAATTTTAAATTTTAAGTAATTTTTTATTGATTTTTTGTCTTCTCCAATAGATTTATAGATGTCTTATTTTGATTAGAATAGAATTTTAAGTTTCACGTAACTTTTTATTGATTTATTATCTTCTCCGATAAAATTATACATGTGTTATTTTGATTAGAACAGAATATTGAGTTTAAAGTAATTTTTTATTGATTAATTATCTTCTCCGATAAATTTATAGATGTGTTATTTTGATTAGAATAGAATTTGTCTTCTCCGATAAATTTATAGATCTGTTATTTTGATTAGAATAGAATTTTAAGTTTTAAGTAATTTTTTAAATTCGAATAGAATTTTAAATTTCAAGTAACTTGTTATTGATTTCTTGTCTTCTCCGATACATTTATAAATGTGTTATTTTGATTAGAATAGAATTTTAAGTTTCAAGTACTTTTTATTGATTGATTGTCTTCTCCGATATATTTTTAGATGTGTTATTTTGATTAGAACAAAATTTTTAGTTTTAAGTAATTTTTTATTGATTTTTTGTCTTCTCCAATAGATTTATAGATGTGTTATTTTAATTAGAATAGAATTTTATGTTTCACGTAACTTTTTATTGATTTATTATCTTCTCCGATAAAATTATACATGTGTTATTTTGATTAGAAAATATTTTTAAGTTTCAAGTTATTTTTATTGATTGATTGTCTTATCCGATACATTTATAAATGTGTTATTTCAATTCGAATAGAATTTCGAGTTTCAAGTTACTTTTTATTGATTTCTTGTCTTCTCCGACACATTTATAGATGTGTTATTTTGATTAGAATAGAATTTTAAGTTTCAAGTAATTTTTTACTGATTTATTATTCTCTGCGATAGATTTTTAGATGTGTTATTTTGATTAGAATACAATTTTTAATTTCAAGTATTTTTAAATTGATTTATTGTTTTCTCTAATAGATTTATAGATGTAGTATTTCGATTAGAATAGAATTTTAAGTTTCAAGAAATTTTTTATTTATGTATTGTCTTCTCCGATAAAATTAGACGTGTTACTTTGGTAGAATAGAATTTTAAGTTTTAAGTAATTTTTTATTGATTAATTATCTTTCCGATAAATGTATATCTGTGTTATTTTGATTAGAATAGAATTTTAAGTTTTACGTCATTTTTTATTGATTTATTCTCTTCTCCGATAGATTTATAGATGTGTTATTTTGATTAAAATAGAATTTTAAGTTTCAAATAATTTTTTAAGGTTTATTGTCTTCTCCGAGAAAATTAGACGTGTTATTTTAGTAGAATAGAATTTTAAGTTTTATGTAATTTTTTATTGAATTATTATCTTCCCGATAAATGTATATCTGTGTTATTTTGATTAGAATAGAATTTTAAGTTTTACGTAATTTTTTATTGATTCATTCTCTTCTCCGATAAATTTATAGATGTGTTATTTTGATTAAAATAGAATTTTAAGTTGCAAGTAATTTTTTATAGGTTTATTGTCTTCTCCGATACATTTATAGATGTGTTATTTTAATTCGAATAGAATTTTAAGTTTCAAGTAACTTGTTATTGATTTCTTGTCTTCTCCGATACATTTATAGATGTGTTATTTTGATTAGAATAGAATTTTAAGTTTCAAGTACTTTTTCTTGATTGATTGTCTTCTCCGATATATTTTTAGATGTGTTATTTTGATTAGAACAGAATTTTAAGTTTTAAGTAATTTTTTATTGATTTTTTGTCTTCTCCAATAGATTTATAGATGTGTTATTTTAATTAGAATAGAATTTTAAGTTTCACGTAACTTTTTATTGATTTATTATCTTCTCCGATAAAATTATACATGTGTTATTTTGATTAGAACAGAATATTGAGTTTTAAGTAATTTTTTATTGATTAATTATCTTCTCCGATAAATTTATAGATGTGTTATTTTGATTAGAATAGAATTTTAAGTTTTACGTCATTTTTTATTGATTTATTCCCTTCTCCGATAGATTTATAGATGTGTTATTTTGATTAAAATAGAATTTTAAGTTTTAAATAATTTTTTAAGGTTTATTGTCTTCTCCGAGAAAATTAGATGTGTTATTTTAATGGAATAGAATTTTAAGTTTTATGTAATTTTTTATTGAATTATTATCTTCCCGATAAATGTATATCTGTGTTATTTTGATTAGAATAGAATTTTAAGTTTTACGTCATTTTTTATTGATTTATTCTCTTCTCCGATAGATTTATAGATGTGTTATTTTGATTAAAATAGAATTTTAAGTTTCAAATAATTTTTTAAGGTTTATTGTCTTCTCCGAGAAAATTAGACGTGTTATTTTAGTAGAATAGAATTTTAAGTTTTATGAAATTTTTTATTGAATTATTATCTTCCCGATAAATGTATATCTGTGTTATTTTGATTAGAATAGAATTTTAAGTTTTACGTAATTTTTTATTGATTCATTCTCTTCTCCGATAAATTTATAGATGTGTTATTTTGATTAAAATAGAATTTTAAGTTTCAAGTAATTTTTTATAGGTTTATTGTCTTCTCCGATACATTTATAGATGTGTTATTTTAATTCGAATAGAATTTTAAGTTTCAAGTAACTTGTTATTGATTTCTTGTCTTCTCCGATACATTTATAGATGTGTTATTTTGATTGAAATAGAATTTTAAGTTTCAAGTACTTTTTCTTGATTGATTGTCTTCTGCGATTAATTTTTAGATGTGTTATTTTGATTAGAACAGAATTTTAAGTTTTAAGTAATTTTTTATTGATTTTTTGTCTTCCCCAATAGATTTATAGATGTGTTATTTTAATTAGAATAGAATTTTAAGTTTCACGTAACTTTTTATTGATTTATTATCTTCTCCGATAAAATTATACATGTGTTATTTTGATTAGAAAATATTTTTAAGTTTCAAGTAATTTTTATTGATTGATTGTCTTCTCCGATACATTTATAAATGTGTTATTTTAATTCGAATAGAATTTCAAGTTTCAAGTACCTTTTTATTGATTTCTTGTCTTCCCCGATACATTTATAGATGTGTTATTTTGATTAGAATAGAATTTTAAGTTTCAAGTAATTTTTTACTGATTTATTCTTTTCTGCGATGGATTTTTAGATGTGTTATTTTGATTAGAATAAAATTTTGAATTTCAAGTAATTTTTAATTGATTTATTGTCTTCTCTGATAGATTTATAGATGTGATATTTTGATTAGAATAGATATTTAAGTTTTACGTTATTTTTTATTGATTCATTCTCTTCTCCGATAGATTTATAGATGTGTTATTTTCATTAAAATAGAATTTTAAGTTTCGAGTAATTTTTTAATGGTTTATTGCCTCAGAATAATTTATAGATGTCTTATTTTGATTAGAATAGAATTTTAAGTTTCACGTAACTTTTTATTGATTTATTATCTTCTCCGATAAAATTATACATGTGTTATTTTGATTAGAAAATATTTTTAAGTTTCAAGTTATTTTTATTGATTGATTGTCTTATCCGATACATTTATAAATGTGTTATTTCAATTCGAATAGAATTTCGAGTTTCAAGTTACTTTTTATTGATTTCTTGTCTTCTCCGACACATTTATAGATGTGTTATTTTGATTAGAATAGAATTTTAAGTTTCAAGTAATTTTTAACTGATTTATTATTCTCTGCAATAGATTTTTAGATGTGTTATTTTGATTAGAATACAATTTTTAATTTCAAGTATTTTTTAATTGATTTATTGTTTTCTCTAATAGATTTATAGATGTAGTATTTCGATTAGAATAGAATTTTAAGTTTTAAGAAATTTTTGATTTATGTATTGTCTTCTCCGATAAAATTAGACGTGTTACTTTGGTAGAATAGAATTTTAAGTTTTAAGTAATTTTTTATTGATTTATTATCTTCCCGATAAATGTATATCTGTGTTATTTTGATTAGAATAGAATTTTAAGTTTTACGTCATTTTTTATTGATTTATTCTCTTCTCCGATAGATTCATAGATGTGTTATTTTTATTAAAATAGAATTTTAAGTTTCAAATAATTTTTTAAGGTTTATTGTCTTCTCCGAGAAAATTAGACGTGTTATTTTAGTAGAATAGAATTTTAAGTTTTATGTAATTTTTTATTGAATTATTATCTTCCCGATAAATGTATATCTGTGTTATTTTGATTAGAATAGAATTTTAAGTTTTACGTAATTTTTTATTGATTCATTCTCTTCTCCGATAAATTTATAGATGTGTTATTTTGATTAAAATAGAATTTTAAGTTGCAAGTAACTTTTTATTGATTTCTTGTTTTCTCCGATACATTTATAGATGTGTTATTTTGATTAGATCAGAATTTTTAGTTTCAAGTAATTTTGTATTGATTTATCGTCTTCTCCGATAAATGTATACATGTGTTGTTTTGATTAGAACAGAATATTAAGTTTTAAGTAATTTTTTATTGATTAATTATCTTCTCCGATAAATTTATAGATGTGTTATTTTGATTAGAATAGAATTTGTCTTCTCCGATAAATTTATAGATCTGTTATTTTGATTAGAATAGAATTTTAAGTTTCAAGTAGTTTTTTACTGATTTATTGTTCTCTGCGATAGATTTTTAGATGTGTTATTTTGATTAGAATACAATTTCAAATTTCAAGCAATTTTTAAATGATTTATTGTCTTCTCTAATAGATTTATAGATGTGGTATTTCGATTAGAATAGAATTTTAAGTTTCAAGAAATTTTTCATTTATGTATTGTCTTCTCCGATAAAATTAGACGTGTTATTTTGGTAGAATAGAATTTTAAGTTTTAAGTAATTTTTTATTGATTTATTCTCTTCTCCGATAGATTTATAGATGTGTTATTTTCATTAAAAGAGAATTTTAAGTTTCGAGTAATTTTTTATTGGTTTATTGCCTCCTCAGAATAATTTATCGATGTCTTATTTTGATTAGAATAGAATTTTAAGTTTTAAGTAATTTTTTATTGATTTATTATCTTCTCCGATAAAATTATACATGTGTTATTTTAATTAGAAAAGATTTTTAAGTTTAAAGTTAATTTTTATTGATTTATTGTCTTCTCCGATAGATTTATAGATGTGTTATTCTAATTAGAATAGATCTTTAAGTTTCAAGTAACTTTTAATTGATTTCTTGTCTTCTCCGATAGATTTATGAATGTGTTATTTTGATTAGAATGAAATTTTTAATTTCAGGTAATTTTTCAATGATTTATTGTCTTATCTGATAGATTTATAGACGTGTTATTTTGATTAGAATAGAATTATAAGTTTCAAGTATATTTTTATTGATTTATTGTCTTTTCCGATAATCGTATAGATATGTTATTTCGATTAGAATAGAAAATTTTATTTTCAAGTAATTTTTCATTTATTTATTGTCTTCCCCGAGAAAATTAGCAGCGTTATTTTAGTAGAATAGAGTTTTAAGTTTCAAGTAATTTTTTATTGAATTATTATCTTCCCGATAAATGTATACCTGTGTTATTTTTATTAGAATAGAATTTTGAGATTTACATTATTTTTTATTGATTTATTTTCTTCTCCGATAATCTTATAGATATGTTATTTTGATTGGAATAGAATTTTTATTTTTAACCAATTTTTCATTTATTTATTGTCTTCTCCGAGAAAATTAGACGTGTTATTTTAGTAGAATAGAATTTTAAGTTTTAAGTAATTTTTTATTGAATTGTTATCTTCCCGATAAATGTATATCTGTGTTATTTTGATTAGAATAGAATTTTGAGTTTTACGTAATTTTTTATTGATTAATTCTCTTCTCCGATAGATTTATCGATGTGTTATTTTGACTAAAATAGAATTTTAAGTTTCAAGTACTTTTTTATTGGTTTATTGTCTTCTCCGATACATTTTTAGATGTGTTATTATAATTCGAATAGAATTTTTAATTTCAAGTAACTTGTTATTGATTTCTTGTCTTCTCCGATACATTTATAGATGTGTTATTTTGATTAGAATAGAGTTTTAAGTTTCAAGTAATTTTTATTGATTGATTGTCTTCTCCGTTATATTTTTAGATGTGTTATTTTGATTAGAAAATATTTTTAAGTTTCAAGTTATTTTTATTGATTGATTGTCTTTTCCGATACATTTATAAATGTGTTATTTTAATTCGAATAAAATTTCGAGTTTCAAGTAACTTTTTATTGGTTTCTTGTCTTCTCCGACACATTTATAGATGTGTTATTTTGATTAGAATAGAATTTTAAGTTTCAAGTATTTTTTAATTGATTTATTGTCTTCTCTAATAGATTTATAGATGTGGTATTTCGCCTAGAATAGAATTTTAAGTTTCAAGAAATTTTTCATTTATGTATTGTCTTCTCCGATAAAATTAGACGTGTTATTTTGGTAGAATAGAATTTTAAGTTTTAAGTAACTTTTTATTGTTTATTATCTTCTCCGATAAAATTATACATGTGTTATTTTGATTAGAAAATATTTTTAAGTTTCAAGTTCTTTTTATTGATTGATTGTCTTCTCCGATACATTTATAAATGTGTTATTTTGATTAGAAAATATTTTTAAGTTTCAAGTTATTTTTATTGATTGATTGTCTTTTCCGATACGTTTATAAATGTGTTATTTTAATTCGAATAGAATTTCGAGTTTCAAGTAACTTTTTATTGATTTCTTGTCGTCTCCGACACATTTATAGATGTGTTATTTTGATTAGAATAGAATTTTAAGTTTCAAGTATTTTTTAATTGATTTATTGTCTTCTCTAATAGATTTATAGATGTGGTATTTCGCCTAGAATAGAATTTTAAGTTTCAAGAAATTTTTCATTTATGTATTGTCTTCTCCGATAAAATTAGACGTGTTATTTTGGTAGAATAGAATTTTAAGTTTTAAGTAATTTTTTATTGATTTATTATCTTCCCGATAAATGTATATCTGTGTTATTTTGATTAGAATAGAATTTTAAGTTTTACGTCATTTTTTATTGATTTATTCTCTTCTCCGATAGATTTATAGATGTGTTATTTTGATTAAAATAGAATTTTAAGTTTCAAATAATTTTTTAAGGTTTATTGTCTTCTCCGACAAAATTAGACGTGTTATTTTAGTAGAATAGAATTTTAAGTTTTATGTAATTTTTTATTGAATTATTATTTTCCCGATAAATGTATATCTGTGTTATTTGGTTAGAATAGAATTTTAAGTTTTACGTAATTTTTTATTGATTCATTCTCTTCTCCGATAAATTTATAGATGTGTTATTTTGATTAAAATAGAATTTTAAGTTTCAAGTAATTTTTTATAGGTTTATTGTCTTCTCCGATACATTTATAGATGTGTTATTTTAATTCGAATAGAATTTCAAGTTTCAAGTAACTTGTTATTGATTTCTTGTCTTCTCCGATACATTTATAGATGTGTTATTTTGATTAGAATAGAATTTTAAGTTTCAAGTACTTTTTCTTGATTGATTGTCTTCTCCGATATATTTTTAGATGTGTTATTTTGATTAGAACAGAATTTTGAGTTTTAAGTAATTTTTTATTGATTTTTTGTCTTTTCCAATAGATTTATAGATGTGGTATTTTGATTAGAATAAAATTTTAAGTTTCAAGTAACTTTTTATTGATTTATTGTCTTCTCCGATAATCTTATAGATATGTTATTTTGATTAGAAGAGAATTTTTATTTTCAAGTAATTTTTCATTTATTTATTGTCTTCTCCGAGAAATCTAGACGTGTTATTTTAGTAAAATGGAATTTTAAGTTTTAAGTAATTTTTTATTGAATTATTATTTTCCCGATAAAAGTATATCTGTGTTATTTTGATTAGAATAGTATTTTAAGTTTTACGTAATTTTTTATTCATTCATTCTCTTCTCCGATAGATTTATAGATGTGTTATTTTGATTAAAATAGAATTTTAAGTTTCAAGTAATTTTTTATTGGTTTATTGTCTTCTCCGATACATTTATAGATGTGTTATTTTAATTCGAATAGAATTTTAAGTTTCAAGTAACTTGTTATTAATTTCTTGACTTCTCCGATACATTTATACATGTGTTATTTTGATTAGAACAAAATTTTAAGTTTTAAGTAATTTTTCATTTATTTTTTGTCTTCTCCAATAGATTTATAGATGTGTTATTTTAATTAGAATAGAATTTTAAGTTTCACGTAACTTTTTATTGATTTATTATCTTCTCCGATAAAATTATACATGTGTTATTTTGATTAGAAAAAATTTTTAAGTATCAAGTAATTTTTATTGATTGATTGTCTTCTCCGATACATTTATAAATGTGTTATTTTAATTCGAATAGAATTTCAAGTTTCAGGTAACTTTTTATTGATTTCTTGTCTTCTCCGATACATTTATAGATGTGTTATTTTGATTAGAATAGAATTTTAAGTTTCAAGTAATTTTTTACTGATTTATTCTTTTCTGCGCTGGATTTTTATATGTGTTATTTTGATTAGAATAGAATTTTAAGTTTCAAGTACTTTTTCTTGATTGATTGTTTTCTCCGATATATTTTTAGATGTGTTATTTTGATTAGAACAGAATTTTAAGTTTTAAGTAATTTTTTATTGATTTTTTGTCTTCTCCAATAGATTTATAGATGTGTTATTTTAATTAGAATAGAATTTTAAGTTTTACGTAATTTTTTATTGATTCATTCTCTTCTCCGATAGATTTATAGATGTGTTATTTTCATTAAAATAAAATTTTAAGTTCCGAGTAATTTTTTATTGGTTTATTGCCTCAGAATAATTTATAGATGTCTTATTTTGATTAGAATAGAATTTTAAGTTTTAAGTAATTTTTTATTGATTTATTATCTTCTCCGATAAAATTATACATGTGTTATTTTAATTAGAAAAGATTTTTAAGTTTAAAGTTAATTTTTATTGATTTATTGTTTTCTCCGATAGATTTATAGATGTGTTATTCTAATTAGAATAGATCTTTAAGTTTCAAGTAACTTTTAATTGATTTCTTGTCTTCTCCGATAGATTTATGAATCTGTTATTTTGATTAGAATGAAATTTTAAATTTCAGGTAATTTTTCAATGATTTATTGTCTTATCCGATAGATTTATAGACGTGTTATTTTGATTAGAATAGAATTATAAGTTTCAAGTATACTTTTATTGATTTATTGTCTTTTCCGATAATCGTATAGATATGTTATTTTGATTAGAATAGAAAATTTTATTTTCAAGTAATTTTTCATTTATTTATTGTCTTCTCCAAGAAAATTAGGAGCGTTATTTTAGTATAATAGAGTTTTAAGTTTCAAGTAATTTTTTATTGAATTATTATCTTCCCGATAAATGTATATCTGTGTTATTTTGATTAGAATAGAATTTTGAGATTTACATTATTTTTTATTGATTTATTTTCTTCTCCGATAATCTTATAGATATGTTATTTTGATTGGAATAGAATTTTTATTTTTAACCAATTTTTCATTAATTTATTGTCTTCTCCGAGAAAATTAGACGTGTTATTTTAGTAGAATAGAATTTTAAGTTTTAAGTAATTTTTTATTGAATTGTTATCTTCCCGATAAATGTATATCTGTGTTATTTTGATTAGAATAGAATTTTAAGTTTTACGTAATTTTTTATTGATTCATTCTCTTCTCCGATAGATTTATAGATGTGTAATTTTGACTAAAATAGAATTTCAAGTTTCAAGTAATTTTTTTTTGGTTTATTGTCTTCTCCGATACATTTTTAGATGTGTTATTATAATTCGAATAGAATTTTAAATTTCAAGTAACTTGTTATTGATTTCTTGTCTTCTCCGATACATTTATAGATGTGTTATTTTGATTAGAATAGAGTTTTAAGTTTCAAGTAATTTTTATTGATTGATTGTCTTCTCCGTTATATTTTTAGATGTGTTATTTTGATTAAAACAGAATTTTAAGTTTCAAGTAATTTTTTATTGATTTTTTGTCTTCTCCGATAGATTTTTAGATGTGTTATTTTGATTAGAACAGAATTTTAAGTTTCAAGTAACTTTTTATTGATTTATTGTCTTCTCCGATAATCTTATAGATATGTTATTTTGATTGGAATAGAATTTTTATTTTCAAGTAATTTTTAAATTGGTTTCTTGTCTTCTCCGATACATTTTTAGATGTGTTATTTTGATTAGAATAGAATTTTAACTTTCAAGTGATTTTTTATTGATTTATTGTTTTCTCCGACAGATTTATAGATGTGTTATTTTGATTAGAATAGAATTTCAAATTTCAAGTAATTTTTTATTGATTTTTTGTCTTCTCCGATAAATTAATGGTTGTGTTATTTTAATTAGAATAGAATTTTAAGTTTTAAGAAATTTCTTATTGATTTTTTGTCTTCTCCGATACATTTATAGATGTGTTATTTTGATTAGAACAGAATTTTGAGTTTCAAGTAATTTTTTACTGATTTATTGTTTTCTGCGATGGATTTTTAGGTGTGTTATTTTGATTAGAATACAATTTAGAATTTCAAGTAATTTTTAATTGATTTATTGTCTTCTCTGATAGATTTATAGATGTGGCATTTTGATTAGAATAGAATTTTAAGTTTTACGTAATTTTTTATTGATTCATTCTCTTCTCCGATAGATTTATAGATGTGTTATTTTCATTAAAATAGAATTTTAAGTTTCGAGTAAATTTTTATTGGTTTATTGCCTCCTCAGAATAATATATAGATGTCTTATTTTGATTAGAATAGAATTTTAAGTTTTAAGTAATTTTTTATTGATTTATTATCTTTTCCGATAAAATTATACATGTGTTATTTTAATTAGAAAAGATTTTTAAGTTTAAAGTTAATTTTTATTGATTTATTGTCTTCTCCGATAGATTTATGAATGTGTTGTTTTGATTAGAAGGAAATTTTAAATTTCAGGTAATTGTTCAATGATTTGATGTCTTATCCGATAGATTTATAGACGTGTTATTTTGATTAGAATAGAATTATAAGTTTCAAGTATATTTTTATTGATTTATTGTCTTTTCCGATAATCGTATAGATATGTTATTTTGATTAGAATAGAAAATTTTAATTTCAAGTAATTTTTTATTCATTTATTGTCTTCTCCGAGAAAATTAGGAGCGTTATTTTAGTAGAATAGAGTTTTAAGTTTCAAGTAATTTTTTATTGAATTATTATCTTCCCGATAAATGTATATCTGTGTTATTTTGATTAGAATAAAATTTTGAGATTTACATTATTTTTTATTGATTTATTTTCTTCTCCGATAATCTTATAGATATGTTATTTTTATTGGAATAGAATTTTTATTTTTAACCAATTTTTCATTTATTTATTGTCTTCTCCGAGAAAATTAGACGTGTTATTTTAGTAGAATAGAATTTTAAGTTTTAAGTAATTTTTTATTGAATTGTTATCTTCCCGATAAATGTATATCTGTGTTATTTTGATTAGAATAGAATTTTAAGTTTTACGTAATTTTTTATTGATTCATTCTCTTCTCCGATAGATTTATAGATGTGTTATTTTGACTAAAATAGAATTTTAAGTTTCAAGTAATTTTTTATTGGTTTATTGTCTTCTCCGATACATTTTTAGATGTGTTATTATAATTCGAATAGAATTTTAAGTTTCAAGTAACTTGTTATTGATTTCTTGTCTTCTCCGATATATTTTTAGATGTGTTATTTTGATTAGAACAGAATTTTAAGTTTTAAGTAATTTTTTATTGATTTTTTGTCTTCTCCAATAGATTTATAGATGTCTTATTTTGATTAGAATAGAATTTTAAGTTTTAAGTAATTTTTTAAATTCGAATAGAATTTTAAATTTCAAGTAACTTGTTATTGATTTCTTGTCTTCTCCGATACATTTATAAATGTGTTATTTTGATTAGAATAGAATTTTAAGTTTCAAGTACTTTTTATTGATTGATTGTCTTCTCCGATATATTTTTAGATGTGTTATTTTGATTAGAACAAAATTTTTAGTTTTAAGTAATTTTTTATTGATTTTTTGTCTTCTCCAATAGATTTATAGATGTGTTATTTTAATTAGAATAGAATTTTAAGTTTCACGTAACTTTTTATTGATTTATTATCTTCTCCGATAAAATTATACATGTGTTATTTTGATTAGAAAATATTTTTAAGTTTCAAGTTATTTTTATTGATTGATTGTCTTATCCGATACATTTATAAATGTGTTATTCTAATTAGAATAGATCTTTAAGTTTCAAGTAACTTTTAATTGATTTCTTGTCTTCTCCGATAGATTTATGAATCTGTTATTTTGATTAGAATGAAATTTTAAATTTCAGGTAATTTTTCAATGATTTATTGTCTTATCCGATAGATTTATAGACGTGTTATTTTGATTAGAATAGAATTATAAGTTTCAAGTATATTTTTATTGATTTATTGTCTTTTCCGATAATCGTATAGATATGTTATTTTGATTAGAATAGAAAATTTTATTTTCAAGTAATTTTTCATTTATTTATTGTCTTCTCCAAGAAAATTAGGAGCGTTATTTTAGTATAATAGAGTTTTAAGTTTCAAGTAATTTTTTATTGAATTATTATCTTCCCGATAAATGTATATCTGTGTTATTTTGATTAGAATAGAATTTTGAGATTTACATTATTTTTTATTGATTTATTTTCTTCTCCGATAATCTTATAGATATGTTATTTTGATTGGAATAGAATTTTTATTTTTAACCAATTTTTCATTAATTTATTGTCTTCTCCGAGAAAATTAGACGTGTTATTTTAGTAGAATAGAATTTTAAGTTTTAAGTAATTTTTTATTGAATTGTTATCTTCCCGATAAATGTATATCTGTGTTATTTTGATTAGAATAGAATTTTAAGTTTTACGTAATTTTTTATTGATTCATTCTCTTCTCCGATAGATTTATAGATGTGTAATTTTGACTAAAATAGAATTTCAAGTTTCAAGTAATTTTTTATTGGTTTATTGTCTTCTCCGATACATTTTTAGATGTGTTATTATAATTCGAATAGAATTTTAAATTTCAAGTAACTTGTTATTGATTTCTTGTCTTCTCCGATACATTTATAGATGTGTTATTTTGATTAGAATAGAGTTTTAAGTTTCAAGTAATTTTTATTGATTGATTGTCTTCTCCGTTATATTTTTAGATGTGTTATTTTGATTAAAACAGAATTTTAAGTTTCAAGTAATTTTTTATTGATTTTTTGTCTTCTCCGATAGATTTTTAGATGTGTTATTTTGATTAGAACAGAATTTTAAGTTTCAAGTAACTTTTTATTGATTTATTGTCTTCTCCGATAATCTTATAGATATGTTATTTTGATTGGAATAGAATTTTTATTTTCAAGTAATTTTTAATTGGTTTATTGTCTTCTCCGATACATTTTTAGATGTGTTATTTTGATTAGAATAGAATTTTAACTTTCAAGTGATTTTTTATTGATTTATTGTTTTCTCCGACAGATTTATAGATGTGTTATTTTGATTAGAATAGAATTTCAAATTTCAAGTAATTTTTTATTGATTTTTTGTCTTCTCCGATAAATTAATGCTTGTGTTATTTTAATTAGAATAGAATTTTAAGTTTTAAGAAATTTCTTATTGATTTTTTGTCTTCTCCGATACATTTATAGATGTGTTATTTTAATTCGAATAGAATTTTAAATTTCAAGTAACTTTTTATTGATTTCTTGTCTTCTCCGATACATTTATAGATGTGTTATTTTGATTAGAATAGAATTTTTAGTTTCAAGTAATTTTGTATTGATTAATTATCTTCTCCGATAAATTTATAGATGTGTTATTTTGATTAGAATAGAATTTGTCTTCTCCGATAAATTTATAGATCTGTTATTTTGATTAGAATAGAATTTTAAGTTCCAAGTAATTTTTTACTGATTTATTGTGTTCTGCGATAGATTTTTAGATGTGTTATTTTGAGTAGAATACAATTTCAAATTTCGAGCAATTTTTAATTGATTTATTGTCTTCTCTGATAGATTTATAGATGTGGTATTTTGATTAAAATAAAATTTTAAGTTTCAAGTAACTTTTTATTGATTTATTGTCTTCTCCGATAATCTTATAGATATGTTATTTTGATTAGAATAGAATTTTTATTTTCAAGTAATTTTTTATTTATTTATTGTCTTCTCCGAGAAATCTAGACGTGTTATTTTAGTAAAATGGAATTTTAAGTTTTAAGTAATTTTTTATTGAATTATTATTTTCCCGATAAAAGTATATCTGTGTTATTTTGATTAGAATAGTATTTTAAGTTTTACGTAATTTTTTATTCATTCATTCTCTTCTCCGATAGATTTATAGATGTGTTATTTTGATTAAAATAGAATTTTAAGTTTCAAGTAATTTTTTAATGGTTTATTGTCTTCTCCGATACATTTATAGATGTGTTATTTTAATTCGAATAGAATTTTAAGTTTCAAGTAACTTGTTATTGATTTCTTGTTTTCTCCGATACATTTATAGATGTGTTAGTTTGATTAGAAAATATTTTTAAGTTTCAAGTTATTGTAATTGATTGATTGTCTTCTCCGATACATTTATAAATGTGTTATTTCAATTCGAATAGAATTTCGAGTTTCAAGTAACTTTTTATTGATTTCTTGTCTTCTCCGACACATTTATAGATGTGTTATTTTGATTAGAATAGAATTTTAAGTTTCAAGTAATTTTTTACTGATTTATTGTTCTCTGCGATAGATTTTTAGATGTGTTATTTTGATTAGAATACAATTTTTAATTTCAAGTATTTTTTAATTGATTTATTGTCTTCTCTAATAGATTTATAGATGTGGTATTTCGATTAGAATAGAATTTTAAGTTTCAAGAAATTTTTCATTTATGTATTGTGTTCTCTGATAAAATTAGACGTGTTATTTTAGTAGAATAGAATTTTAAGTTTTATGTAATTTTTTATTGAATTATTATCTTCCCGATAAATGTATATCTGTGTTATTTTGATTAGAATAGAATTTTAAGTTTTACGTAATTTTTTATTGATTTATTCTCTTCTCCGATAAATTTATAGATGTGTTATTTTGATTAAAATAGAATTTTAAGTTTCAAGTAATTTTTTATCGGTTTATTGTTTTCTCCGACAGATTTATAGATGTGTTATTTTGATTACAATAGAATTTTAAATTTCAAGTAATTTTTTATTGATTTTTTGTCTTCTCTAATAAATTAATGGTTGTGTTATTTTAATTAGAATAAAATTTTAAGTTTTAAGAAATTTCTTATTGATTTTTTGTCTTCTCCGATACATTTATACATGTGTTATTTTAATTCGAATAGAATTTTAAATTTGAAGTAACTTTTTATTGATTTCTTGTCTTCTCCGATACATTTATAGATGTGTTATTTTGATTAGATCAGAATTTTTAGTTTCAAGTAATTTTGTATTGATTTATCGTCTTCTCCGATAAATGTATACATGTGTTGTTTTGATTAGAACAGACTATTGAGTTTTAAGTAATTTTTTATTGATTAATTATCTTCTCCGATAAATTTATAGATGTGTTATTTTGATTAGAATAGAATTTGTCTTCTCCGATAAATTTATAGATCTGTTATTTTGATTAGAATAGAATTTTAAGTTTCAAGTAATTTTTTACTGATTTATTGTTCTCTGCGATAGATTTTTAGATGTGTTATTTTGATTAGAATACAATTTCAAATTTCAAGCAATTTTTAAATGATTTATTGTCTTCTCTAATAGATTTATAGATGTGTTATTTCGATTAGAATAGAATTTTAAGTTTCAAGAAATTTTTCATTTATGTATTGTCTTCTCCGATAAAATTAGACGTGTTATTTTGGTAGAATAGAATTTTAAGTTTTAAGTAATTTTTTATTGATTTATTCTCTTCTCCGATAGATTTATAGATGTGTTATTTTCATTAAAAGAGAATTTTAAGTTTCGAGTAATTTTTTATTGGTTTATTGCCTCCTCAGAATAATTTATCGATGTCTTATTTTGATTAGAATAGAATTTTAAGTTTTAAGTAATTTTTTATTGATTTATTATCTTCTCCGATAAAATTATACATGTGTTATTTTAATTAGAAAAGATTTTTAAGTTTAAAGTTAATTTTTATTGATTTATTGTCTTCTCCGATAGATTTATAGATGTGTTATTCTAATTAGAATAGATCTTTAAGTTTCAAGTAACTTTTAATTGATTTCTTGTCTTCTCCGATAGATTTATGAATGTGTTATTTTGATTAGAATGAAATTTTTAATTTCAGGTAATTTTTCAATGATTTATTGTCTTATCTGATAGATTTATAGACGTGTTATTTTGATTAGAATAGAATTATAAGTTTCAAGTATATTTTTATTGATTTATTGTCTTTTCCGATAATCGTATAGATATGTTATTTCGATTAGAATAGAAAATTTTATTTTCAAGTAATTTTTCATTTATTTATTGTCTTCCCCGAGAAAATTAGCAGCGTTATTTTAGTAGAATAGAGTTTTAAGTTGCAAGTAATTTTTTATTGAATTATTATCTTCCCGATAAATGTATATCTGTGTTATTTTTATTAGAATAGAATTTTGAGATTTACATTATTTTTTATTGATTTATTTTCTTCTCCGATAATCTTATAGATATGTTATTTTGATTGGAATAGAATTTTTATTTTTAACCAATTTTTCATTTATTTATTGTCTTCTCCGAGAAAATTAGACGTGTTATTTTAGTAGAATAGAATTTTAAGTTTTAAGTAATTTTTTATTGAATTGTTATCTTCCCGATAAATGTATATCTGTGTTATTTTGATTAGAATAGAAGTTTGAGTTTTACGTAATTTTTTATTGATTCATTCTCTTCTCCGATAGATTTATCGATGTGTTATTTTGACTAAAATAGAATTTTAAGTTTCAAGTAATTTTTTATAGGTTTATTGTCTTCTCCGATACATTTATAGATGTGTTATTTTAATTCGAATAGAATTTCAAGTTTCAAGTAACTTGTTATTGATTTCTTGTCTTCTCCGATACATTTATAGATGTGTTATTTTGATTAGAATAGAATTTTAAGTTTCAAGTACTTTTTCTTGATTGATTGTCTTCTCCGATATATTTTTAGATGTGTTATTTTGATTAGAACAGAATTTTGAGTTTTAAGTAATTTTTTATTGATTTTTTGTCTTTTCCAATAGATTTATAGATGTGGTATTTTGATTAGAATAAAATTTTAAGTTTCAAGTAACTTTTTATTGATTTATTGTCTTCTCCGATAATCTTATAGATATGTTATTTTGATTAGAAGAGAATTTTTATTTTCAAGTAATTTTTCATTTATTTATTGTCTTCTCCGAGAAATCTAGACGTGTTATTTTAGTAAAATGGAATTTTAAGTTTTAAGTAATTTTTTATTGAATTATTATTTTCCCGATAAAAGTATATCTGTGTTATTTTGATTAGAATGGTATTTTAAGTTTTACGTAATTTTTTATTCATTCATTCTCTTCTCCGATAGATTTATAGATGTGTTATTTTGATTAAAATAGAATTTTAAGTTTCAAGTAATTTTTTATTGGTTTATTGTCTTCTCCGATACATTTATAGATGTGTTATTTTAATTCGAATAGAATTTTAAGTTTCAAGTAACTTGTTATTAATTTCTTGACTTCTCCGATACATTTATACATGTGTTATTTTGATTAGAACAAAATTTTAAGTTTTAAGTAATTTTTTATTTATTTTTTGTCTTCTCCAATAGATTTATAGATGTGTTATTTTAATTAGAATAGAATTTTAAGTTTCACGTAACTTTTTATTGATTTATTATCTTCTCCGATAAAATTATACATGTGTTATTTTGATTAGAAAATATTTTTAAGTATCAAGTAATTTTTATTGATTGATTGTCTTCTCCGATACATTTATAAATGTGTTATTTTAATTCGAATAGAATTTCAAGTTTCAGGTAACTTTTTATTGATTTCTTGTCTTCTCCGATACATTTATAGATGTGTTATTTTGATTAGAATAGAATTTTAAGTTTCAAGTAATTTTTTACTGATTTATTCTTTTCTGCGCTGGATTTTTAGATGTGTTATTTTGATTAGAATACAATTTTGAATTTCAAGTAATTTTTAATTGATTTATTGTCTTCTCTGATAGATTTATAGATGTGATATTTTGATTAGAATAGATATTTGAGTTTTACGTGATTTTTTATTGATTCATTCTCTTCTCCGATAGATTTATAGATGTGTTATTTTCATTAAAATAAAATTTTAAGTTTCGAGTAATTTTTTATTGGTTTATTGCCTCAGAATAATTTATAGATGTCTTATTTTGATTAGAATAGAATTTTAAGTTTTAAGTAATTTTTTATTGATTTATTATCTTCTCCGTTAAATTATACATGTTGTTATTTTAATTAGAAAAGATTTTTAAGTTTAAAGTTAATTTTTATTGATTTATTGTCTTCTCCGATAGATTTATAGATGTGTTATTCTAATTAGAATAGATCTTTAAGTTTCAAGTAACTTTTAATTGATTTCTTGTCTTCTCCGATAGATTTATGAATCTGTTATTTTGATTAGAATGAAATTTTAAATTTCAGGTAATTTTTCAATGATTTATTGTCTTATCCGATAGATTTATAGACGTGTTATTTTGATTAGAATAGAATTATAAGTTTCAAGTATATTTTTATTGATTTATTGTCTTTTCCGATAATCGTATAGATATGTTATTTTGATTAGAATAGAAAATTTTATTTTCAAGTAATTTTTCATTTATTTATTGTCTTCTCCAAGAAAATTAGGAGCGTTATTTTAGTATAATAGAGTTTTAAGTTTCAAGTAATTTTTTATTGAATTATTATCTTCCCGATAAATGTATATCTGTGTTATTTTGATTAGAATAGAATTTTGAGATTTACATTATTTTTTATTGATTTATTTTCTTCTCCGATAATCTTATAGATATGTTATTTTGATTGGAATAGAATTTTTATTTTTAACCAATTTTTCATTAATTTATTGTCTTCTCCGAGAAAATTAGACGTGTTATTTTAGTAGAATAGAATTTTAAGTTTTAAGTAATTTTTTATTGAATTGTTATCTTCCCGATAAATGTATATCTGTGTTATTTTGATTAGAATAGAATTTTAAGTTTTACGTAATTTTTTATTGATTCATTCTCTTCTCCGATAGATTTATAGATGTGTAATTTTGACTAAAATAAAATTTCAAGTTTCAAGTAATTTTTTATTGGTTTATTGTCTTCTCCGATACATTTTTAGATGTGTTATTATAATTCGAATAGAATTTTAAATTTCAAGTAACTTGTTATTGATTTCTTGTCTTCTCCGATACATTTATAGATGTGTTATTTTGATTAGAATAGAGTTTTAAGTTTCAAGTAATTTTTATTGATTGATTGTCTTCTCCGTTATATTTTTAGATGTGTTATTTTGATTAAAACAGAATTTTAAGTTTCAAGTAATTTTTGATTGATTTTTTGTCTTCTCCGATAGATTTTTAGATGTGTTATTTTGATTAGAACAGAATTTTAAGTTTCAAGTAACTTTTTATTGATTTATTGTCTTCTCCGATAATCTTATAGATATGTTATTTTGATTGGAATAGAATTTTTATTTTCAAGTAATTTTTAATTGGTTTATTGTCTTCTCCGATACATTTTTAGATGTGTTATTTTGATTAGAATAGAATTTTAACTTTCAAGTGATTTTTTATTGATTTATTGTTTTCTCCGACAGATTTATAGATGTGTTATTTTGATTAGAGTAGAATTTCAAATTTCAAGTAGTTTTTTATTGATTTTTTGTCTTCTCCGATAAATTAATGGTTGTGTTATTTTAATTAGAATAGAATTTTAAGTTTTAAGAAATTTCTTATTGATTTTTTGTCTTCTCCGATACATTTATAGATGTGTTATTTTAATTCGAATAGAATTTTAAATTTCAAGTAACTTTTTATTGATTTCTTGTCTTCTCCGATACATTTATAGATGTGTTATTTTGATTAGAATAGAATTTTTAGTTTCAAGTAATTTTGTATTGATTAATTATCTTCTCCGATAAATTTATAGATGTGTTATTTTGATTAGAATAGAATTTGTCTTCTCCGATAAATTTATAGATCTGTTATTTTGATTAGAATAGAATTTTAAGTTCCAAGTAATTTTTTAGTGATTTATTGTGTTCTGCGATAGATTTTTAGATGTGTTATTTTGAGTAGAATACAATTTCAAATTTCAAGCAATTTTTAATTGATTTATTGTCTTCTCTGATAGATTTATAGATGTGGTATTTTGATTAAAATAAAATTTTAAGTTTCAAGTAACTTTTTATTGATTTATTGTCTTCTCCGATAATCTTATAGATATGTTATTTTGATTAGAATAGAATTTTTATTTTCAAGTAATTTTTTATTTATTTATTGTCTTCTCCGAGAAATCTAGACGTGTTATTTTAGTAAAATGGAATTTTAAGTTTTAAGTAATTTTTTATTGAATTATTATTTTCCCGATAAAAGTATATCTGTGTTATTTTGATTAGAATAGTATTTTGAGTTTTACGTAATTTTTTATTCATTCATTCTCTTCTCCGATAGATTTATAGATGTGTTATTTTGATTAAAATAGAATTTTAAGTTTCAAGTAATTTTTTATTGGTTTTTTGTCTTCTCCGATACATTTATAGATGTGTTATTTTAATTCGAATAGAATTTTAAGTTTCAAGTAACTTGTTATTGATTTCTTGTTTTCTCCGATACATTTATAGATGTGTTAGTTTGATTAGAAAATATTTTTAAGTTTCAAGTTATTGTAATTGATTGATTGTCTTCTCCGATACATTTATAAATGTGTTATTTCAATTCGAATAGAATTTCGAGTTTCAAGTAACTTTTTATTGATTTCTTGTCTTCTCCGACACATTTATAGATGTGTTATTTTGATTAGAATAGAATTTTAAGTTTCAAGTAATTTTTTACTGATTTATTGTTCTCTGCGATAGATTTTTAGATGTGTTATTTTGATTAGAATACAATTTTTAATTTCAAGTATTTTTTAATTGATTTATTGTCTTCTCTAATAGATTTATAGATGTGGTATTTCGATTAGAATAGAATTTTAAGTTTCAAGAAATTTTTCATTTATGTATTGTCTTCTCCGATAAAATTAGACGTGTTATTTTAGTAGAATAGAATTTTAAGTTTTATGTAATTTTTTATTGAATTATTATCTTCCCGATAAATGTATATCTGTGTTATTTTGATTAGAATAGAATTTTAAGTTTTACGTAATTTTTTATTGATTTATTCTCTTCTCCGATAAATTTATAGATGTGTTATTTTGATTAAAATAGAATTTTAAGTTTCAAGTAATTTTTTATCGGTTTATTGTTTTCTCCGACAGATTTATAGATGTGTTATTTTGATTAGAATAGAATTTTAAATTTCAAGTAATTTTTTATTGATTTTTTGTCTTCTCCAATAAATTAATGGTTGTGTTATTTTAATTAGAATAAAATTTTAAGTTTTAAAAAATTTCTTATTGATTTTTTGTCTTCTCCGATACATTTATACATGTGTTATTTTAATTCGAATAGAATTTTAAATTTGAAGTAACTTTTTATTGATTTCTTGTCTTCTCCGATACATTTATAGATGTGTTATTTTGATTAGATCAGAATTTTTAGTTTCAAGTAATTTTGTATTGATTTATCGTCTTCTCCGATAAATGTATACATGTGTTGTTTTGATTAGAACAGAATATTGAGTTATAAGTAATTTTTTATTGATTAATTATCTTCTCCGATAAATTTATAGATGTGTTATTTTGATTAGAATAGAATTTGTCTTCTCCGATAAATTTATAGATCTGTTATTTTGATTAGAATAGAATTTTAAGTTTCAAGTAATTTTTTACTGATTTATTGTTCTCTGCGATAGATTTTTAGATGTGTTATTTTGATTAGAATACAATTTCAAATTTCAAGCAATTTTTAAATGATTTATTGTCTTCTCTAATAGATTTATAGATGTGGTATTTCGATTAGAATAGAATTTTAAGTTTCAAGAAATTTTTCATTTATGTATTGTCTTCTCCGATAAAATTAGACGTGTTATTTTGGTAGAATAGAATTTTAAGTTTTAAGTAATTTTTTATTGATTTATTCTCTTCTCCGATAGATTTATAGATGTGTTATTTTCATTAAAAGAGAATTTTAAGTTTCGAGTAATTTTTTATTGGTTTATTGCCTCCTCAGAATAATTTATCGATGTCTTATTTTGATTAGAATAGAATTTTAAGTTTTAAGTAATTTTTTATTGATTTATTATCTTCTCCGATAAAATTATACATGTGTTATTTTAATTAGAAAAGATTTTTAAGTTTAAAGTTAATTTTTATTGATTTATTGTCTTCTCCGATAGATTTATAGATGTGTTATTCTAATTAGAATAGATCTTTAAGTTTCAAGTAACTTTTAATTGATTTCTTGTCTTCTCCGATAGATTTATGAATGTGTTATTTTGATTAGAATGAAATTTTTAATTTCAGGTAATTTTTCAATGATTTATTGTCTTATCTGATAGATTTATAGATGTGTTATTTTGATTAGAATAGAATTATAAGTTTCAAGTATATTTTTATTGATTTATTGTCTTTTCCGATAATCGTATAGATATGTTATTTCGATTAGAATAGAAAATTTTATTTTCAAGTAATTTTTCATTTATTTATTGTCTTCCCCGAGAAAATTAGCAGCGTTATTTTAGTAGAATAGAGTTTTAAGTTTCAAGTAATTTTTTATTGAATTATTATCTTCCCGATAAATGTATATCTGTGTTATTTTTATTAGAATAGAATTTTGAGATTTACATTATTTTTTATTGATTTATTTTCTTCTCCGATAATCTTATAGATATGTTATTTTGATTGGAATAGAATTTTTATTTTTAACCAATTTTTCATTTATTTATTGTCTTCTCCGAGAAAATTAGACGTGTTATTTTAGTAGAATAGAATTTTAAGTTTCAAGTACTTTTTTATTGGTTTATTGTCTTCTCCGATACATTTTTAGATGTGTTATTATAATTCGAATAGAATTTTTAATTTCAAGTAACTTGTTATTGATTTCTTGTCTTCTCCGATACATTTATAGATGTGTTATTTTGATTAGAATAGAGTTTTAAGTTTCAAGTAATTTTTATTGATTGATTGTCTTCTCCGTTATATTTTTAGATGTGTTATTTTGATTAGAAAATATTTTTAAGTTTCAAGTTATTTTTATTGATTGATTGTCTTCTCCGATACATTTATAAATGTGTTATTTTGATTAGAAAATATTTTTAAGTTTCAAGTTATTTTTATTGATTGATTGTCTTTTCCGATACGTTTATAAATGTGTTATTTTAATTCGAATAGAATTTCGAGTTTCAAGTAACTTTTTATTGATTTCTTGTCTTCTCCGACACATTTATAGATGTGTTATTTTGATTAGAACAGAATTTTAAGTTTCAAGTATTTTTTAATTGATTTATTGTCTTCTCTAATAGATTTATAGATGTGGTATTTCGCCTAGAATAGAATTTTAAGTTTCAAGAAATTTTTCATTTATGTATTGTCTTCTCCGATAAAATTAGACGTGTTATTTTGGTAGAATAGAATTTTAAGTTTTAAGTAATTTTTTATTGATTTATTATCTTCCCGATAAATGTATATCTGTGTTATTTTGATTAGAATAGAATTTTAAGTTTTACGTCATTTTTTATTGATTTATTCTCTTCTCCGATAGATTTATAGATGTGTTATTTTGATTAAAATAGAATTTTAAGTTTCAAATAATTTTTTAAGGTTTATTGTCTTCTCCGACAAAATTAGACGTGTTATTTTAGTAGAATAGAATTTTAAGTTTTATGTAATTTTTTATTGAATTATTATTTTCCCGATAAATGTATATCTGTGTTATTTGGTTAGAATAGAATTTTAGATTTTACGTAATTTTTTATTGAATCATTCTCTTCTCCGATAAATTTATAGATGTGTTATTTTGATTAAAATAGAATTTTAAGTTTCAAGTAATTTTTTATAGGTTTATTGTCTTCTCCGATACATTTATAGATGTGTTATTTTAATTCGAATAGAATTTCAAGTTTCAAGTAACTTGTTATTGATTTCTTGTCTTCTCCGATACATTTATAGATGTGTTATTTTGATTAGAATAGAATTTTAAGTTTCAAGTACTTTTTCTTGATTGATTGTCTTCTCCGATATATTTTTAGATGTGTTATTTTGATTAGAACAGAATTTTGAGTTTTAAGTAATTTTTTATTGATTTTTTGTCTTTTCCAATAGATTTATAGATGTGGTATTTTGATTAGAATAAAATTTTAAGTTTCAAGTAACTTTTTATTGATTTATTGTCTTCTCCGATAATCTTATAGATATGTTATTTTGATTAGAATAGAATTTTAAGTTTTACGTAATTTTTTATTGATTTATTCTCTTCTCCGATAAATTTATAGATGTGTTATTTTGATTAAAATAGAATTTTAAGTTTCAAGTAATTTTTTATCGGTTTATTGTTTTCTCCGACAGATTTATAGATGTGTTATTTTGATTAGAATAGAATTTTAAATTTCAAGTAATTTTTTATTGATTTTTTGTCTTCTCCAATAAATTAATGGTTGTGTTATTTTAATTAGAATAAAATTTTAAGTTTTAAGAAATTTCTTATTGATTTTTTGTCTTCTCCGATACATTTATACATGTGTTATTTTAATTCGAATAGAATTTTAAATTTGAAGTAACTTTTTATTGATTTCTTGTCTTCTCCGATACATTTATAGATGTGTTATTTTGATTAGATCAGAATTTTTAGTTTCAAGTAATTTTGTATTGATTTATCGTCTTCTCCGATAAATGTATACATGTGTTGTTTTGATTAGAACAGAATATTGAGTTTTAAGTAATTTTTTATTGATTAATTATCTTCTCCGATAAATTTATAGATGTGTTATTTTGATTAGAATAGAATTTGTCTTCTCCGATAAATTTATAGATCTGTTATTTTGATTAGAATAGAATTTTAAGTTTCAAGTAATTTTTTACTGATTTATTGTTCTCTGCGATAGATTTTTAGATGTGTTATTTTGATTAGAATACAATTTCAAATTTCAAGCAATTTTTAAATGATTTATTGTCTTCTCTAATAGATTTATAGATGTGGTATTTCGATTAGAATAGAATTTTAAGTTTCAAGAAATTTTTCATTTATGTATTGTCTTCTCCGATAAAATTAGACGTGTTATTTTGGTAGAATAGAATTTTAAGTTTTAAGTAATTTTTTATTGATTTATTCTCTTCTCCGATAGATTTATAGATGTGTTATTTTCATTAAAAGAGAATTTTAAGTTTCGAGTAATTTTTTATTGGTTTATTGCCTCCTCAGAATAATTTATCGATGTCTTATTTTGATTAGAATAGAATTTTAAGTTTTAAGTAATTTTTTATTGATTTATTATCTTCTCCGATAAAATTATACATGTGTTATTTTAATTAGAAAAGATTTTTAAGTTTAAAGTTAATTTTTATTGATTTATTGTCTTCTCCGATAGATTTATAGATGTGTTATTCTAATTAGAATAGATCTTTAAGTTTCAAGTAACTTTTAATTGATTTCTTGTCTTCTCCGATAGATTTATGAATCTGTTATTTTGATTAGAATGAAATTTTAAATTTCAGGTAATTTTTCAATGGTTTATTGTCTTATCCGATAGATTTATAGACGTGTTATTTTGATTAGAATAGAATTATAAGTTTCAAGTATATTTTTATTGATTTATTGTCTTTTCCGATAATCGTATAGATATGTTATTTTGATTAGAATAGAAAATTTTATTTTCAAGTAATTTTTCATTTATTTATTGTCTTCTCCAAGAAAATTAGGAGCGTTATTTTAGTATAATAGAGTTTTAAGTTTCAAGTAATTTTTTATTGAATTATTATCTTCCCGATAAATGTATATCTGTGTTATTTTGATTAGAATAGAATTTTGAGATTTACATTATTTTTTATTGATTTATTTTCTTCTCCGATAATCTTATAGATATGTTATTTTGATTGGAATAGAATTTTTATTTTTAACCAATTTTTCATTAATTTATTGTCTTCTCCGAGAAAATTAGACGTGTTATTTTAGTAGAATAGAATTTTAAGTTTTAAGTAATTTTTTATTGAATTGTTATCTTCCCGATAAATGTATATCTGTGTTATTTTAATTAGAATAGAAGTTTGAGTTTTACGTAATTTTTTATTGATTCATTCTCTTCTCCGATAGATTTATCGATGTGTTATTTTGACTAAAATAGAATTTTAAGTTTCAAGTAATTTTTTATAGGTTTATTGTCTTCTCCGATACATTTATAGATGTGTTATTTTAATTCGAATAGAATTTCAAGTTTCAAGTAACTTGTTATTGATTTCTTGTCTTCTCCGATACATTTATAGATGTGTTATTTTGATTAGAATAGAATTTTAAGTTTCAAGTACTTTTTCTTGATTGATTGTCGTCTCCGATATATTTTTAGATGTGTTATTTTGATTAGAACAGAATTTTGAGTTTTAAGTAATTTTTTATTGATTTTTTGTCTTTTCCAATAGATTTATAGATGTGGTATTTTGATTAGAATAAAATTTTAAGTTTCAAGTAACTTTTTATTGATTTATTGTCTTCTCCGATAATCTTATAGATATGTTATTTTGATTAGAAGAGAATTTTTATTTTCAAGTAATTTTTCATTTATTTATTGTCTTCTCCGAGAAATCTAGACGTGTTATTTTAGTAAAATGGAATTTTAAGTTTTAAGTAATTTTTTATTGAATTATTATTTTCCCGATAAAAGTATATCTGTGTTATTTTGATTAGAATGGTATTTTAAGTTTTACGTAATTTTTTATTCATTCATTCTCTTCTCCGATAGATTTATAGATGTGTTATTTTGATTAAAATAGAATTTTAAGTTTCAAGTAATTTTTTATTGGTTTATTGTCTTCTCCGATACATTTATAGATGTGTTATTTTAATTCGAATAGAATTTTAAGTTTCAAGTAACTTGTTATTATCAGGGGTACAAATTGAAAATGCGGGTTTGATAACAGATGGCGTTACTAACGCTATACGCATCAGGCAGTACTGTGACTATGTTCATGTCAAAGCTACGTCTTATAGCTTTAATTTTCAGTATGTGTCAATTTGTCGCAGTGTCAAATTCATAGTTTTTTTGAGCTCTCAATATGTCGAGTTTCGTGCCAACAAAACAGCATTTGCGGGAAGTTTTAATTTACTTCTTTAATTTGAAGAAAAGTGCTGCTGAAGCACATCGATTGGTCTCCGAGGCTTATCCGAGTCTTGTTCCATCGGTTTCAACGTGCGAGAGATGGTTTGTGCGGTTTAGAAGTGGTGATTTTGACGTTGAGGACAAAGAGCGGCCGGGCCAAGTGAAAAAGTTTGAGAATGCTGAATTGGAGGCAATACTCAATGAAGACTCGTGTCAAACTCAACAAGAGCTCGCAGATTCATTGGGAGTGACACAACAAGCCATTTCCCATCGTATAAAAGCCCTCGGAATGATCCAAAAGCAAGGACATTGGGTGCCGTATGAGCTGAAGCCGAGAGACGTCGAGCGCCGTTTTTTTGCATGCGAACTGCTGCTCGAACGGCAAAAACGGAAGGGTTTTTTGCATCGCATTGTCACTGGTGATGAAAAGTGGATCCATTACGATAACCCGAAGCGCAAAAAATCATATGGTTACCCCGGCCATGCATCATCATCGACGGCCAAACCAAATATTCACGGCGCCAAGCTCATGCTCTGTATTTGGTGGGACCAGCTGGGTGTGGTGTATTATGAGCTATTGAAATCGAACGAAACCATCACAGGAGCACTATACCGAACTCAATTGATGCGTTTGAGCCGCGCACTCAAAGAAAAACGGCCACAATACGAGCAAAGACACGACAAAGTAATTTTGCAACATGACAACGCTCGGCCACATGTTGCAGCGCCGGTCAAAACATACCTACAAACGCTGAAATGGGAAGTCTTACCCCACCCGCCGTATAGCCCAGATATTGCTCCTTCCGATTACCACCTTTTCCGATCGATGACACATGGCCTAGCTGACCAGCGCTTCCATTCTTACGAAGAAGCCCAAAAATGGGTCGATGACTGGATAGCAGCCAAGCCGGCCGAATTTTTTCGCGACGGTATCCGTAAATTGCCAGAAAGATGGGAAAAAGTTGTGGCTAGCGATGGACAATACTTTGAATAATTCATTTGTTACCATTTTTTCAGAATAAACGTTCAAAAATAGAAAAAAATCCCGCATTTTCAATTTGTACTCCTGATAATTTCTTGACTTCTCCGATACATTTATACATGTGTTATTTTGATTAGAACAAAATTTTAAGTTTTAAGTAATTTTTTATTTATTTTTTGTCTTCTCCAATAGATTTATAGATGTGTTATTTTAATTAGAATAGAATTTTAAGTTTCACGTAACTTTTTATTGATTTATTATCTTCTCCGATAAAATTATACATGTGTTATTTTGATTAGAAAATATTTTTAAGTATCAAGTAATTTTTATTGATTGATTGTCTTCTCCGATACATTTATAAATGTGTTATTTTAATTCGAATAGAATTTCAAGTTTCAGGTAACTTTTTATTGATTTCTTGTCTTCTCCGATACATTTATAGATGTGTTATTTTGATTAGAATAGAATTTTAAGTTTCAAGTAATTTTTTACTGATTTATTCTTTTCTGCGCTGGATTTTTAGATGTGTTATTTTGATTAGAATACAATTTTGAATTTCAAGTAATTTTTAATTGATTTATTGTCTTCTCTGATAGATTTATAGATGTGATATTTTGATTAGAATAGATATTTAAGTTTTACGTAATTTTTTATTGATTCATTCTCTTCTCCGATAGATTTATAGATGTGTTATTTTCATTAAAATAAAATTTTAAGTTTCGAGTAATTTTTTATTGGTTTATTGCCTCAGAATAATTTATAGATGTCTTATTTTGATTAGAATAGAATTTTAAGTTTTAAGTAATTTTTTATTGATTTATTATCTTCTCCGATAAAATTATACATGTGTTATTTTAATTAGAAAAGATTTTTAAGTTTAAAGTTAATTTTTATTGATTTATTGTTTTCTCCGATAGATTTATAGATGTGTTATTCTAATTAGAATAGATCTTTAAGTTTCAAGTAACTTTTAATTGATTTCTTGTCTTCTCCGATAGATTTATGAATCTGTTATTTTGATTAGAATGAAATTTTAAATTTCAGGTAATTTTTCAATGATTTATTGTCTTATCCGATAGATTTATAGACGTGTTATTTTGATTAGAATAGAATTATAAGTTTCAAGTATATTTTTATTGATTTATTGTCTTTTCCGATAATCGTATAGATATGTTATTTTGATTAGAATAGAAAATTTTATTTTCAAGTAATTTTTCATTTATTTATTGTCTTCTCCAAGAAAATTAGGAGCGTTATTTTAGTATAATAGAGTTTTAAGTTTCAAGTAATTTTTTATTGAATTATTATCTTCCCGATAAATGTATATCTGTGTTATTTTGATTAGAATAGAAGTTTGAGTTTTACGTAATTTTTTATTGATTCATTCTCTTCTCCGATAGATTTATCGATGTGTTATTTTGACTAAAATAGAATTTTAAGTTTCAAGTAATTTTTTATAGGTTTATTGTCTTCTCCGATACATTTATAGATGTGTTATTTTAATTCGAATAGAATTTCAAGTTTCAAGTAACTTGTTATTGATTTCTTGTCTTCTCCGATACATTTATAGATGTGTTATTTTGATTAGAATAGAATTTTAAGTTTCAAGTACTTTTTCTTGATTGATTGTCTTCTCCGATATATTTTTAGATGTGTTATTTTGATTAGAACAGAATTTTGAGTTTTAAGTAATTTTTTATTGATTTTTTGTCTTTTCCAATAGATTTATAGATGTGGTATTTTGATTAGAATAAAATTTTAAGTTTCAAGTAACTTTTTATTGATTTATTGTCTTCTCCGATAATCTTATAGATATGTTATTTTGATTAGAAGAGAATTTTTATTTTCAAGTAATTTTTCATTTATTTATTGTCTTCTCCGAGAAATCTAGACGTGTTATTTTAGTAAAATGGAATTTTAAGTTTTAAGTAATTTTTTATTGAATTATTATTTTCCCGATAAAAGTATATCTGTGTTATTTTGATTAGAATGGTATTTTAAGTTTTACGTAATTTTTTATTCATTCATTCTCTTCTCCGATAATCTTATAGATATGTTATTTTGATTGGAATAGAATTTTTATTTTCAAGTAATTTTTAATTGGTTTATTGTCTTCTCCGATACATTTTTAGATGTGTTATTTTGATTAGAATAGAATTTTAACTTTCAAGTGATTTTTTATTGATTTATTGTTTTCTCCGACAGATTTATAGATGTGTTATTTTGATTAGAATAGAATTTCAAATTTCAAGTAATTTTTTATTGATTTTTTGTCTTCTCCGATAAATTAATGGTTGTGTTATTTTAATTAGAATAGAATTTTAAGTTTTAAGAAATTTCTTATTGATTTTTTGTCTTCTCCGATACATTTATAGATGTGTTATTTTAATTCGAATAGAATTTTAAATTTCAAGTAACTTTTTATTGATTTCTTGTCTTCTCCGATACATTTATAGATGTGTTATTTTGATTAGAATAGAATTTTTAGTTTCAAGTAATTTTGTATTGATTAATTATCTTCTCCGATAAATTTATAGATGTGTTATTTTGATTAGAATAGAATTTGTCTTCTCCGATAAATTTATAGATCTGTTATTTTGATTAGAATAGAATTTTAAGTTCCAAGTAATTTTTTACTGATTTATTGTGTTCTGCGATAGATTTTTAGATGTGTTATTTTGAGTAGAATACAATTTCAAATTTCAAGCAATTTTTAATTGATTTATTGTCTTCTCTGATAGATTTATAGATGTGGTATTTTGATTAAAATAAAATTTCAAGTTTCAAGTAACTTTTTATTGATTTATTGTCTTCTCCGATAATCTTATAGATATGTTATTTTGATTAGAATAGAATTTTTATTTTCAAGTAATTTTTTATTTATTTATTGTCTTCTCCGAGAAATCTAGACGTGTTATTTTAGTAAAATGGAATTTTAAGTTTTAAGTAATTTTTTATTGAATTATTATTTTCCCGATAAAAGTATATCTGTGTTATTTTGATTAGAATAGTATTTTAAGTTTTACGTAATTTTTTATTCATTCATTCTCTTCTCCGATAGATTTATAGATGTGTTATTTTGATTAAAATAGAATTTTAAGTTTCAAGTAATTTTTTATTGGTTTATTGTCTTCTCCGATACATTTATAGATGTGTTATTTTAATTCGAATAGAATTTTAAGTTTCAAGTAACTTGTTATTTATTTCTTGTTTTCTCCGATACATTTATAGATGTGTTAGTTTGATTAGAAAATATTTTTAAGTTTCAAGTTATTGTAATTGATTGATTGTCTTCTCCGATACATTTATAAATGTGTTATTTCAATTCGAATAGAATTTCGAGTTTCAAGTAACTTTTTATTGATTTCTTGTCTTCTCCGACACATTTATAGATGTGTTATTTTGATTAGAATAGAATTTTAAGTTTCAAGTAATTTTTTACTGATTTATTGTTCTCGGCGATAGATTTTTAGATGTGTTATTTTGATTAGAATACAATTTTTAATTTCAAGTATTTTTTAATTGATTTATTGTCTTCTCTAATAGATTTATAGATGTGGTATTTCGATTAGAATAGAATTTTAAGTTTCAAGAAATTTTTCATTTATGTATTGTCTTCTCCGATAAAATTAGACGTGTTATTTTAGTAGAATAGAATTTTAAGTTTTATGTAATTTTTTATTGAATTATTATCTTCCCGATAAATGTATATCTGTGTTATTTTGATTAGAATAGAATTTTAAGTTTTACGTAATTTTTTATTGATTTATTCTCTTCTCCGATAAATTTATAGATGTGTTATTTTGATTAAAATAGAATTTTAAGTTTCAAGTAATTTTTTATCGGTTTATTGTTTTCTCCGACAGATTTATAGATGTGTTATTTTGATTAGAATAGAATTTTAAATTTCAGGTAATTTTTTATTGATTTTTTGTCTTCTCCAATAAATTAATGGTTGTGTTATTTTAATTAGAATAAAATTTTAAGTTTTAAGAAATTTCTTATTGATTTTTTGTCTTCTCCGATACATTTATACATGTGTTATTTTAATTCGAATAGAATTTTAAATTTGAAGTAACTTTTTATTGATTTCTTGTCTTCTCCGATACATTTATAGATGTGTTATTTTGATTAGATCAGAATTTTTAGTTTCAAGTAATTTTGTATTGATTTATCGTCTTCTCCGATAAATGTATACATGTGTTGTTTTGATTAGAACAGAATATTGAGTTTTAAGTAATTTTTTATTGATTAATTATCTTCTCCGATAAATTTATAGATGTGTTATTTTGATTAGAATAGAATTTGTCTTCTCCGATAAATTTATAGATCTGTTATTTTGATTAGAATAGAATTTTAAGTTTCAAGTAATTTTTTACTGATTTATTGTTCTCTGCGATAGATTTTTAGATGTGTTATTTTGATTAGAATACAATTTCAAATTTCAAGCAATTTTTAAATGATTTATTGTCTTCTCTAATAGATTTATAGATGTGGTATTTCGATTAGAATAGAATTTTAAGTTTCAAGAAATTTTTCATTTATGTATTGTCTTCTCCGATAAAATTAGACGTGTTATTTTGGTAGAATAGAATTTTAAGTTTTAAGTAATTTTTTATTGATTTATTCTCTTCTCCGATAGATTTATAGATGTGTTATTTTCATTAAAAGAGAATTTTAAGTTTCGAGTAATTTTTTATTGGTTTATTGCCTCCTCAGAATAATTTATCGATGTCTTATTTTGATTAGAATAGAATTTTAAGTTTTAAGTAATTTTTTATTGATTTATTATCTTCTCCGATAAAATTATACATGTGTTATTTTAATTAGAAAAGATTTTTAAGTTTAAAGTTAATTTTTATTGATTTATTGTCTTCTCCGATAGATTTATAGATGTGTTATTCTAATTAGAATAGATCTTTAAGTTTCAAGTAACTTTTAATTGATTTCTTGTCTTCTCCGATAGATTTATGAATGTGTTATTTTGATTAGAATGAAATTTTTAATTTCAGGTAATTTTTCAATGATTTATTGTCTTATCTGATAGATTTATAGACGTGTTATTTTGATTAGAATAGAATTATAAGTTTCAAGTATATTTTTATTGATTTATTGTCTTTTCCGATAATCGTATAGATATGTTATTTCGATTAGAATAGAAAATTTTATTTTCAAGTAATTTTTTATTTATTTATTGTCTTCCCCGAGAAAATTAGCAGCGTTATTTTAGTAGAATAGAGTTTTAAGTTTCAAGTAATTTTTTATTGAATTATTATCTTCCCGATAAATGTATATCTGTGTTATTTTTATTAGAATAGAATTTTGAGATTTACATTATTTTTTATTGATTTATTTTCTTCTCCGATAATCTTATAGATATGTTATTTTGATTGGAATAGAATTTTTATTTTTAACCAATTTTTCATTTATTTATTGTCTTCTCCGAGAAAATTAGACGTGTTATTTTAGTAGAATAGAATTTTAAGTTTTAAGTAATTTTTTATTGAATTGTTATCTTCCCGATAAATGTATATCTGTGTTATTTTGATTAGAATAGAAGTTTGAGTTTTACGTAATTTTTTATTGATTCATTCTCTTCTCCGATAGATTTATCGATGTGTTATTTTGACTAAAATAGAATTTTAAGTTTCAAGTACTTTTTTATTGGTTTATTGTCTTCTCCGATACATTTTTAGATGTGTTATTATAATTCGAATAGAATTTTTAATTTCAAGTAACTTGTTATTGATTTCTTGTCTTCTCCGATACATTTATAGATGTGTTATTTTGATTAGAATAGAGTTTTAAGTTTCAAGTAATTTTTATTGATTGATTGTCTTCTCCGTTATATTTTTAGATGTGTTATTTTGATTAGAAAATATTTTTAAGTTTCAAGTTATTTTTATTGATTGATTGTCTTTTCCGATACATTTATAAATGTGTTATTTTAATTCGAATAAAATTTCGAGTTTCAAGTAACTTTTTATTGATTTCTTGTCTTCTCCGACACATTTATAGATGTGTTATTTTGATTAGAATAGAATTTTAAGTTTCAAGTATTTTTTAATTGATTTATTGTCTTCTCTAATAGATTTATAGATGTGGTATTTCGCCTAGAATAGAATTTTAAGTTTCAAGAAATTTTTCATTTATGTATTGTCTTCTCCGATAAATTTAGACGTGTTATTTTGGTAGAATAGAATTTTTAGTTTCAAGTAATTTTGTATTGATTAATTATCTTCTCCGATAAATTTATAGATGTGTTATTTTGATTAGAATAGAATTTGTCTTCTCCGATAAATTTATAGATCTGTTATTTTGATTAGAATAGAATCTTAAGTTCCAAGTAATTTTTTACTGATTTATTGTGTTCTGCGATAGATTTTTAGATGTGTTATTTTGAGTAGAATACAATTTCAAATTTCAAGCAATTTTTAATTGATTTATTGTCTTCTCTGATAGATTTATAGATGTGGTATTTTGATTAAAATAAAATTTTAAGTTTCAAGTAACTTTTTATTGATTTATTGTCTTCTCCGATAATCTTATAGATATGTTATTTTGATTAGAATAGAATTTTTATTTTCAAGTAATTTTTTATTTATTTATTGTCTTCTCCGAGAAATCTAGACGTGTTATTTTAGTAAAATGGAATTTTAAGTTTTAAGTAATTTTTTATTGAAATATTATTTTGCCGATAAAAGTATATCTGTGTTATTTTGATTAGAATAGTATTTTAAGTTTTACGTAATTTTATATTCATTCATTCTCTTCTCCGATAGATTTATAGATGTGTTATTTTGATTAAAATAGAATTTTAAGTTTCAAGTAATTTTTTATTGGTTTATTGTCTTCTCCGATACATTTATAGATGTGTTATTTTTATTCGAATAGAATTTTAAGTTTCAAGTAACTTGTTATTGATTTCTTGTTTTCTCCGATACATTTATAGATGTGTTATTTTGATTAGAAAATATTTTTAAGTTTCAAGTTATTTTTATTGATTGATTGTCTTTTCCGATACGTTTATAAATGTGTTATTTTAATTCGAATAGAATTTCGAGTTTCAAGTAACTTTTTATTGATTTCTTGTCTTCTCCGACACATTTATAGATGTGTTATTTTGATTAGAATAGAATTTTAAGTTTCAAGTATTTTTTAATTGATTTATTGTCTTCTCTAATAGATTTATAGATGTGGTATTTCGCCTAGAATAGAATTTTAAGTTTCAAGAAATTTTTCATTTATGTATTGTCTTCTCCGATAAAATTAGACGTGTTATTTTGGTAGAATAGAATTTTAAGTTTTAAGTAATTTTTTATTGATTTATTATCTTCCCGATAAATGTATATCTGTGTTATTTTGATTAGAATAGAATTTTAAGTTTTACGTCATTTTTTATTGATTTATTCTCTTCTCCGATAGATTTATAGATGTGTTATTTTGATTAAAATAGAATTTTAAGTTTCAAATTATTTTTTAAGGTTTATTGTCTTCTCCGACAAAATTAGACGTGTTATTTTAGTAGAATAGAATTTTAAGTTTTATGTAATTTTTTATTGAATTATTATTTTCCCGATAAATGTATATCTGTGTTATTTTGATTAGAATAGAATTTTAAGTTTTACGTAATTTTTTATTGATTCATTCTCTCCTCCGATAAATTTATAGATGTGTTATTTTGATTAAAATAGAATTTTAAGTTTCAAGTAATTTTTTATAGGTTTATTGTCTTCTCCGATACATTTATAGATGTGTTATTTTAATTCGAATAGAATTTCAAGTTTCAAGTAACTTGTTATTGATTTCTTGTCTTCTCCGATACATTTATAGATGTGTTATTTTGATTAGAATAGAATTTTAAGTTTCAAGTACTTTTTCTTGATTGATTGTCTTCTTCGATATATTTTTAGATGTGTTATTTTGATTAGAACAGAATTTTGAGTTTTAAGTAATTTTTTATTGATTTTTTGTCTTTTCCAATAGATTTATAGATGTGGTATTTTGATTAGAATAAAATTTTAAGTTTCAAGTAACTTTTTATTGATTTATTGTCTTCTCCGATAATCTTATAGATATGTTATTTTGATTAGAAGAGAATTTTTATTTTCAAGTAATTTTTCATTTATTTATTGTCTTCTCCGAGAAATCTAGACGTGTTATTTTAGTAAAATGGAATTTTAAGTTTTAAGTAATTTTTTATTGAATTATTATTTTCCCGATAAAAGTATATCTGTGTTATTTTGATTAGAATAGTATTTTAATTTTTACGTAATTTTTTATTCATTCATTCTCTTCTCCGATAGATTTATAGATGTGTTATTTTGATTAAAATAGAATTTTAAGTTTCAAGTAATTTTTTATTGGTTTATTGTCTTCTCCGATACATTTATAGATGTGTTATTTTAATTCGAATAGAATTTTAAGTTTCAAGTAACTTGTTATTAATTTCTTGACTTCTCCGATACATTTATACATGTGTTATTTTGATTAGAACAAAATTTTAAGTTTTAAGTAATTTTTTATTCATTTTTTGTCTTCTCCAATAGATTTATAGATGTGTTATTTTAATTAGAATAGAATTTTAAGTTTCACGTAACTTTTTATTGATTTATTATCTTCTCCGATAAAATTATACATGTGTTATTTTGATTAGAAAATATTTTTAAGTATCAAGTAATTTTTATTGATTGATTGTCTTCTCCGATACATTTATAAATGTGTTATTTTAATTCGAATAGAATTTCAAGTTTCAGGTAACTTTTTATTGATTTCGTGTCTTCTCCGATACATTTATAGATGTGTTATTTTGATTAGAATAGAATTTTAAGTTTCAAGTAATTTTTTACTGATTTATTCTTTTCTGCGCTGGATTTTTAGATGTGTTATTTTGATTAGAATACAATTTTGAATTTCAAGTACATTTTAATTGATTTATTGTCTTCTCTGATAGATTTATAGATGTGATATTTCGATTAGAATAGATATTTAAGTTTTACGTAATTTTTTATTGATTCATTCTCTTCTCCGATAGATTTATAGATGTGTTATTTTCATTAAAATAAAATTTTAAGTTTCGAGTAATTTTTTATTGGTTTATTGCCTCAGAATAATTTATAGATGTCTTATTTTGATTAGAATAGAATTTTAAGTTTTAAGTAATTTTTTATTGATTTATTATCTTCTCCGATAAAATTATACATGTGTTATTTTAATTAGAATAGAATTATAAGTTTCAAGTATATTTTTATTGATTTATTGTCTTTTCCGATAATCGTATGGATATGTTATTTTGATTAGAATAGAAAATTTTATTTTCAAGTAATTTTTCATTTATTTATTGTCTTCTCCAAGAAAATTAGGAGCGTTATTTTAGTATAATAGAGTTTTAAGTTTCAAGTAATTTTTTATTGAATTATTATCTTCCCGATAAATGTATATCTGTGTTATTTTGATTAGAATAGAATTTTGAGATTTACATTATTTTTTATTGATTTATTTTCTTCTCCGATAATCTTATAGATATGTTATTTTGATTGGAATAGAATTTTTATTTTTAACCAATTTTTCATTAATTTATTGTCTTCTCCGAGAAAATTAGACGTGTTATTTTAGTAGAATAGAATTTTAAGTTTTAAGTAATTTTTTATTGAATTGTTATCTTCCCGATAAATGTATATCTGTGTTATTTTGATTAGAATAGAATTTTAAGTTTTACGTAATTTTTTATTGATTCATTCTCTTCTCCGATAGATTTATAGATGTGTTATTTTGACTAAAATAGAATTTCAAGTTTCAAGTAATTTTTTATTGGTTTATTGTCTTCTCCGATACATTTTTAGATGTGTTATTATAATTCGAATAGAATTTTTAATTTCAAGTAACTTGTTATTGATTTCTTGTCTTCTCCGATACATTTATAGATGTGTTATTTTGATTAGAATAGAGTTTTAAGTTTCAAGTAATTTTTATTGATTGATTGTCTTCTCCGTTATATTTTTAGATGTGTTATTTTGATTAAAACAGAATTTTAAGTTTCAAGTAATTTTTTATTGATTTTTTGTCTTCTCCGATAGATTTTTAGATGTGTTATTTTGATTAGAACAGAATTTTAAGTTTCAAGTAACTTTTTATTGATTTATTGTCTTCTCCGATAATCTTATAGATATGTTATTTTGATTGGAATAGAATTTTTATTTTCAAGTAATTTTTAATTGGTTTATTGTCTTCTCCGATACATTTTTAGATGTGTTATTTTGATTAGAATAGAATTTTAACATTCAAGTGATTTTTTATTGATTTATTGTTTTCTCCGACAGATTTATAGATGTGTTATTTTGATTAGAATAGAATTTCAAATTTCAAGTAATTTTTTATTGATTTTTTGTCTTCTCCGATAAATTAATGGTTGTGTTATTTTAATTAGAATAGAATTTTAAATTTGAAGTAACTTTTTATTGATTTCTTGTCTTCTCCGATACATTTATAGATGTGTTATTTTGATTAGATCAGAATTTTTAGTTTCAAGTAATTTTGTATTGATTTATCGTCTTCTCCGATAAATGTATACATGTGTTGTTTTGATTAGAACAGAATATTGAGTTTTAAGTAATTTTTTATTGATTAATTATCTTCTCCGATAAATTTATAGATGTGTTATTTTGATTAGAATAGAATTTGTCTTCTCCGATAAATTTATAGATCTGTTATTTTGATTAGAATAGAATTTTAAGTTTCAAGTAATTTTTTACTGATTTATTGTTCTCTGCGATAGATTTTAAGATGTGTTATTTTGATTAGAATACAATTTCAAATTTCAAGCAATTTTTAAATGATTTATTGTCTTCTCTAATAGATTTATAGATGTGGTATTTCGCTTAGAATAGAATTTTAAGTTTCAAGAAATTTTTCATTTATGTATTGTCTTCTCCGACAAAATTAGACGTGTTATTTTGGTAGAATAGAATTTTAAGTTTTAAGTAATTTTTTATTGATTTATTCTCTTCTCCGATAGATTTATAGATGTGTTATTTTCATTAAAAGAGAATTTTAAGTTTCGAGTAATTTTTTATTGGTTTATTGCCTCCTCAGAATAATTTATCGATGTCTTATTTTGATTAGAATAGAATTTTAAGTTTTAAGTAATTTTTTATTGATTTATTATCTTCTCCGATAAAATTATACATGTGTTATTTTAATTAGAAAAGATTTTTAAGTTTAAAGTTAATTTTTATTGATTTATTGTCTTCTCCGATAGATTTATAGATGTGTTATTCTAATTAGAATAGATCTTTAAGTTTCAAGTAACTTTTAATTGATTTCTTGTCTTCTCCGATAGATTTATGAATGTGTTATTTTGATTAGAATGAAATTTTTAATTTCAGGTAATTTTTCAATGATTTATTGTCTTATCTGATAGATTTATAGACGTGTTATTTTGATTAGAATAGAATTATAAGTTTCAAGTATATTTTTATTGATTTATTGTCTTTTCCGATAATCGTATAGATATGTTATTTCGATTAGAATAGAAAATTTTATTTTCAAGTAATTTTTCATTTATTTATTGTCTTCCCCGAGAAAATTAGCAGCGTTATTTTAGTAGAATAGAGTTTTAAGTTTCACGTAACTTTTTATTGATTTATTATCTTCTCCCATAAAATTATACATGTGTTATTTTGATTAGAAAATATTTTTAAGTTTCAAGTTATTTTTATTGATTGATTGTCTTCTCCGATACATTTATAAATGTGTTATTTTAATTCGAATAGAATCTCGAGTTTCAAGTAACTTTTTATTGATTTCTTGTCTTCTCCGACACATTTATAGATGCGTTATTTTGATTAGAATAGAATTTTAAGTTTCAAGTAATTTTTTACTGATTTATTGTTCTCTGCGATAGATTTTTAGATGTGTTATTTTGATTAGAATACAATTTTTAATTTCAAGTATTTTTTAATTGATTTATTGTCTTCTCTAATAGATTTATAGATGTGGTATTTCGATTAGAATAGAATTTAAATTTCAAGAAATTTTACATTTATGTATTGTCTTCTCCGATAAAATTAGACGTGTTATTTTGGTAGAATAGAATTTTAAGTTTTAAGTAATTTTTTATTGATTGATTATCTTCCCGATAAATGTATATCTGTGTTATTTTGATTAGAATAGAATTTTAAGTTTTACGTCATTTTTTATTGATTTATTCTCTTCTCCGATAGATTTATAGGTGTGTTATTTTGATTAAAATAGAATTTTAAGTTTCAAATAATTTTTTAAGGTTTATTGTCTTCTCCGAGAAAATTAGACGTGTTATTTTAGTAGAATAGAATTTTAAGTTTTATGCAATTTTTTATTGAATTATTATCTTCCCGATAAATGTATATCTGTGTTATTTTGATTAGAATAGAATTTTAAGTTTTACGTAATTTTTTATTGATTCATTCTCTTCTCCGATAACTTTATAGATGTGTTATTTTGATTAAAATAGAATTTAAAGTTTCAAGTAATTTTTTATAGGTTTATTGTCTTCTCCGATACATTTATAGATGTGTTATTTTAATTCGAATAGAATTTTAAGTTTCAAGTTACTTGTTATTGATTTCTTGTCTTCTCCGATACATTTATAGATGTGTTATTTGATTAAAATAGAATTTTAAGTTTCAAGTACTTTTTCTTGATTGATTGTCTTCTCCGATATATTTTTAGATGTGTTATTTTGATTAGAACAGAATTTTGAGTTTTAAGTAATTTTTTCTTGATTTTTTGTCTTTTCCAATAGATTTATAGATGTGGTATTTTGATTAGAATAAAATTTTAAGTTTCAAGTAACTTTTTATTGATTTATTGTCTTCTCCGATAATCTTATAGATATGTTATTTTGATTAGAAGAGAATTTTTATTTTCAAGTAATTTTTCATTTATTTATTGTCTTCTCCGAGAAATCTAGACGTGTTATTTTAGTAAAATGGAATTTTAAGTTTTAAGTAATTTTTTATTGAATTATTATTTTCCCGATAAAAGTATATCTGTGTTATTTTGATTAGAATAGTATTTTAAGTTTTACGTAATTTTTTATTCATTCATTCTCTTCTCCGATAGATTTATAGATGTGTTATTTTGATTAAAATAGAATTTTAAGTTTCAAGTAATTTTTTATTGGTTTATTGTCTTCTCCGATACATTTATAGATGTGTTATTTTAATTCGAATAGAATTTTAAGTTTCAAGTAACTTGTTATTAATTTCTTGACTTCTCCGATACATTTATACATGTGTTATTTTGATTAGAACAAAATTTTAAGTTTTAAGTAATTTTTTATTCATTTTTTGTCTTCTCCAATAGATTTATAGATGTGTTATTTTAATTAGAATAGAATTTTAAGTTTCACGTAACTTTTTATTGATTTATTATCTTCTCCCATAAAATTATACATGTGTTATTTTGATTAGAAAATATTTTTAAGTTTCAAGTTATTTTTATTGATTGATTGTCTTCTCCGATACATTTATAAATGTGTTATTTCAATTCGAATAGAATTTCGAGTTTCAAGTAACTTTTTATTGATTTCTTGTCTTCTCCGACACATTTATAGATGTGTTATTTTGATTAGAATAGAATTTTAAGTTTCAAGTAATTTTTTACTGATTTATTGTTCTCTGCGATAGATTTTTAGATGTGTTATTTTGATTAGAATACAATTTTTAATTTCAAGTATTTTTTAATTGATTTATTGTCTTCTCTAATAGATTTATAGATGTGGTATTTCGATTAGAATAGAATTTTAAGTTTCAAGAAATTTTTCATTTATGTATTGTCTTCTCCGATAAAATTAGACGTGTTATTTTAGTAGAATAGAATTTTAAGTTTTATGTAATTTTTTATTGAATTATTATCTTCCCGATAAATGTATATCTGTGTTATTTTGATTTGAATAGAATTTTAAGTTTTACGTAATTTTTTATTGATTCATTCTCTTCTCCGATAAATTTATAGATGTGTTATTTTGATTAAAATAGAATTTTAAGTTTCAAGTAATTTTTTATCGGTTTATTGTTTTTTCCGACAGATTTATAGATGTGTTATTTTGATTAGAATAGAATTTCAAATTTCAAGTAATTTTTTATTGATTTTTTGTCTTCTCCAATAAATTAATGGTTGTGTTATTTTAATTAGAATAGAATTTTAAGTTTTAAGAAATTTCTTATTGATTTTTTGTCTTCTCCGATACATTTATACATGTGTTATTTTAATTCGAATAGAATTTTAAATTTCAAGTAACTTTTTATTGATTTCTTGTCTTCTCCGATACATTTATAGATGTGTTATTTTGATTAGAATAGAAATTTTAGTTTCAAGTAATTTTGTATTGATTTATCGTCTTCTCCGATAAATGTATACATGTGTTGTTTTGATTAGAACAGAATATTGAGTTTTAAGTAATTTTTTATTGATTAATTATCTTCTCCGATAAATTTATAGATGTGTTATTTTGATTAGAATAGAATTTGTCTTCTCCGATAAATTTATAGATCTGTTATTTTGATTAGAATAGAATTTTAAGTTTCAAGTAATTTTTTACTGATTTATTGTTCTCTGCGATAGATTTTTAGATGTGTTATTTTGATTAGAATACAATTTCAAATTTCAAGCAATTTTTAAATGATTTATTGTCTTCTCTAATAGATTTATAGATGTGGTATTTCGATTAGAATAGAATTTTAAGTTTCAAGAAATTTTTCATTTATGTATTGTCTTCTCCGATAAAATTAGACGTGTTATTTTGGTAGAATAGAATTTTAAGTTTTAAGTAATTTTTTATTGATTTATTATTTTCCCGATAAATGTATATCTGTGTTATTTTGATTAGAATAGAATTTTAAGTTTTACGTAATTTTTTATTGATTCATTCTCTTCTCCGATAAATTTATAGATGTGTTATTTTGATAAAAATAGAATTTTAAGTTTCAAGTAATTTTTTATAGGTTTATTGTCTTCTCCGATACATTTATAGATGTGTTATTTTAATTCGAATAGAATTTTAAGTTTCAAGTAACTTGTTATTGATTTCTTGTCTTCTCCGATACATTTATAGATGTGTTATTTTGATTAGAATAGAATTTTAAGTTTCAAGTACTTTTTCTTGATTGATTGTCTTCTCCGATATATTTTTAGATGTGTTATTTTGATTAAAATAGAATTTTAAGTTTCAAGTAACTCTTTATTGATTTATTGTCTTCTCCGATAATCTTATAGATATGTTATTTTGATTGGAATAGAATTTTTATTTTCAAGTAATTTTTCATTTATTCATTGTCGTCTCCGATAAAATTAAACGTGTTATTTTAGTAGAATAGAATTTTAAGTTTTAAGTAATTTTTTATTGATTTATTATCTTCCGGTCAAATGTATATTTGTGTTATTTTGAATAGAATAGAATTTTAAGTTTTACGTAATTTTTTATTGATTTATTCTCTTCACCGATAGATTTATGGATGTGTTATTTTGATTAAAATAGAATTTTAAGTTTCAAGTAATTTTTTATTGGTTTATTGTTTTCTCCGATACATTTTTAGATGTGTTATTTTGATTAGAATAGAATTTTAACTTTCAAGTGTTTTTTTTTTCTTTTACTGTTTTCTCCGACAGATTTATAGATGTGTTATTTTGATTAGAATAGAATTTCAAATTTCAAGTAATTTTTTATGGATTTTTTGTCTTCTCCGATAAATTAATGGTTGTGTTATTTTAATTAGAATAGAATTTTAAGTTTTAAGAAATTTCTCATTGATTTTTTGTCTTCTCCGATACATTTATAGATGTGTTATTTTAATTCGAATAGAATTTTAAATTTCAAGTAACTTTTTATTGATTTCTTGTCTTCTCCGATACATTTATAGATGTGTTATTTTGATTAGAATAGAAATTTTAGTTTCAAGTAATTTTGTATTGATTTATCGTCTTCTCCGATAAATGTATACATGTGTTGTTTTGATTAGAACGGAATATTGAGTTTTAAGCAATTTTTTATTGATTAATTATCTTCTCCGATAAATTTATAGATGTGTTATTTTGATTAGAATAGAATTTGTCTTCTCCGATAAATTTATAGATCTGTTATTTTGATTAGAATAGAATTTTAAGTTTCAAGTAATTTTTTACTGATTTATTGTTCTCTGCGATAGATTTTTAGATGTGTTATTTTGATTACAATACAATTTCAAATTTCAAGCAATTTTTAAATGATTTATTGTCTTCTCTAATAGATTTATAGATGTGGTATTTCGATTAGAATAGAATTTTAAGTTTCAAGAAATTTTTCATTTATGTATTGTCTTCTCCGATAAAATTAGACGTGTTATTTTGGTAGAATAGAATTTTAAGTTTTAAGTAATTTTTTATTGATTTATTCTCTTCTCCGATAGATTTATAGATGTGTTATTTTCATTAAAAGAGAATTTTAAGTTTCGAGTAATTTTTTATTGGTTTATTGCCTCCTCAGAATAATTTATCGATGTCTTATTTTGATTAGAACAGAATTTTAAGTTTTAAGTAATTTTTTATTGATTTATTATCTTCTCCGATAAAATTATACATGTGTTATTTTAATTAGAAAAGATTTTTAAGTTTAAAGTTAATTTTTATTGATTTATTGTCTTCTCCGATAGATTTATAGATGTGTTATTCTAATTAGAATAGATCTTTAAGTTTCAAGTAACTTTTAATTGATTTCTTGTCTTCTCCGATAGATTTATGAATGTGTTATTTCGATTAGAATGAAATTTTTAATTTCAGGTAATTTTTCAATGATTTATTGTCTTATCTGATAGATTTATAGACGTGTTATTTTGATTAGAATAGAATTATAAGTTTCAAGTATATTTTTATTGATTTATTGTCTTTTCCGATAATCGTATACATATGTTATTTCGATTAGAATAGAAAATTTTATTTTCAAGTAATTTTTTATTTATTTATTGTCTTCCCCGAGAAAATTAGCAGCGTTATTTTAGTAGAATAGAGTTTTAAGTTTCAAGTAATTTTTTATTGAATTATTATCTTCCCGATAAATGTATATCTGTGTTATTTTTATTAGAATAGAATTTTGAGATTTACATTATTTTTTATTGATTTATTTTCTTCTCCGATAATCTTATATATATGTTATTTTGATTGGAATAGAATTTTTATTTTTAACCAATTTTTCATTTATTTATTGTCTTCTCCGAGAAAAATAGACGTGTTATTTTAGTAGAATAGAATTTTAAGTTTTAAGTAATTTTTTATTGAATTGTTATCTTCCCGATAAATGTATATCTGTGTTATTTTGATTAGAATAGAATTTTGAGTTTTACGTAATTTTTTATTGATTCATTCTCTTCTCCGATAGATTTATCGATGTGTTATTTTGACTAAAATAGAATTTTAAGTTTCAAGTACTTTTTTATTGGTTTATTGTCTTCTCCGATACATTTTTAGATGTGTTATTATAATTCGAATAGAATTTTTAATTTCAAGTAACTTGTTATTGATTTCTTGTCTTCTCCGATACATTTATAGATGTGTTATTTTGATTAGAATAGAGTTTTAAGTTTCAAGTAATTTCTATTGATTGATTGTCTTCTCCGTTATATTTTTAGATGTGTTATTTTGATTAGAAAATATTTTTAAGTTTCAAGTTATTTTTATTGATTGATTGTCTTTTCCGATACATTTATAAATGTGTTATTTTTATTCGAATAAAATTTCGAGTTTCAAGTAACTTTTTATTGATTTCTTGTCTTCTCCGACACATTTATAGATGTGTTATTTTGATTAGAATAGAATTTTAAGTTTCAAGTATTTTTTAATTGATTTATTGTCTTCTCTAATAGATTTATAGATGTGGTATTTCGCCTAGAATAGAATTTTAAGTTTCAAGAAATTTTTCATTTATGTATTGTCTTCTCCGATAAAATTAGACGTGTTATTTTGGTAGAATAGAATTTTAAGTTTTAAGTAACTTTTTATTGATTTATTATCTTCTCCGATAAAATTATACATGTGTTATTTTGATTAGAAAATATTTTTAAGTTTCAAGTTATTTTTATTGATTGATTGTCTTCTCCGATACATTTATAAATGTGTTATTTTGATTAGAAAATATTTTTAAGTTTTAAGTTATTTTTATTGATTGATTGTCTTTTCCGATACGTTTATAAATGTGTTATTTTAATTCGAATAGAAATTCGAGTTTCAAGTAACTTTTTATTGATTTCTTGTCTTCTCCGACACATTTATAGATGTGTTATTTTGATTAGAATAGAATTTTAAGTTTCAAGTATTTTTTAATTGATTTATTGTCTTCTCTAATAGATTTATAGATGTGGTATTTCGCCTAGAATAGAATTTTAAGTTTCAAGAAATTTTTCATTTATGTATTGTCTTCTCCGATAAAATTAGACGTGTTATTTTGGTAGAATAGAATTTTAAGTTTTAAGTAATTTTTTATTGATTTATTATCTTCCCGATAAATGTATATCTGTGTTATTTTGATTAGAATAGAATTTTAAGTTTTACGTAATTTTTTATTGATTTATTCTCTTCTCCGATAGATTTATAGATGTGTTATTTTGATTAAAATAGAATTTTAAGTTTTAAATAATTTTTTAAGGTTTATTGTCTTCTCCGACAAAATTAGACGTGTTATTTTAGTAGAATAGAATTTTAAGTTTTATGTAATTTTTTATTGAATTATTATTTTCCCGATAAATGTATATCTGTGTTATTTTGATTAGAATAGAATTTTAAGTTTTACGTAATTTTTTATTGATTCATTCTCTTTTCCGATAAATTTATAGATGTGTTATTTTGATTAAAATAGAATTTTAAGTTTCAAGTAATTTTTTATAGGTTTATTGTCTTCTCCGATACATTTATAGATGTGTTATTTTAATTCGAATAGAATTTCAAGTTTCAAGTAACTTGTTATTGATTTCTTGTCTTCTCCGATACATTTATAGATGTGTTATTTTGATTAGAATAGAATTTTAAGTTTCAAGTACTTTTTCTTGATTGATTGTTTTCTCCGATATATTTTTAGATGTGTTATTTTGATTAGAACAGAATTTTGAGTTTTAAGTAATTTTTTATTGATTTTTTGTCTTTTCCAATAGATTTATAGATGTGGTATTTTGATTAGAATAAAATTTTAAGTTTCAAGTAACTTTTTATTGATTTATTGTCTTCTCCGATAATCTTATAGATATGTTATTTTGATTAGAAGAGAATTTTTATTTTCAAGTAATTTTTCATTTATTTATTGTCTTCTCCGAGAAATCTAGACGTGTTATTTTAGTAAAATGGAATTTTGAGTTTTAAGTAATTTTTTATTGAATTATTATTTTCCCGATAAAAGTATATCTGTGTTATTTTGATTAGAATAGTATTTTAAGTTTTACGTAATTTTTTTTTCATTCATTCACTTCTCCGATAGATTTATAGATGTGTTATTTTGATTAAAATAGAATTTTAAGTTTCAAGTAATTTTTTATTGGTTTATTGTCTTCTCCGATACATTTATAGATGTGTTATTTTAATTCGAATGGAATTTTAAGTTTCAAGTAACTTGTTATTAATTTCTTGACTTCTCCGATACATTTATACATGTGTTATTTTGATTAGAACAAAATTTTAAGTTTTAAGTAATTTTTTATTCATTTTTTGTCTTCTCCAATAGATTTATAGATGTGTTATTTTAATTAGAATAGAATTTTAAGTTTCACGTAACTTTTTATTGATTTATTATCTTCTCCGATAAAATTATACATGTGTTATTTTGATTAGAAAATATTTTTAAGTTTCAAGTTATTTTTATTGATTGATTGTCTTCTCCGATACATTTATAAATGTGTTATTTTAATTCGAATAGAATCTCGAGTTTCAAGTAACTTTTTATTGATTTCTTGTCTTCTCCGACACATTTATAGATGCGTTATTTTGATTAGAATAGAATTTTAAGTTTCAAGTAATTTTTTACTGATTTATTGTTCTCTGCGATAGATTTTTAGATGTGTTATTTTGATTAGAATACAATTTTTAATTTCAAGTATTTTTTAATTGATTTATTGTCTTCTCTAATAGATTTATAGATGTGGTATTTCGATTAGAATAGAATTTAAATTTCAAGAAATTTTACATTTATGTATTGTCTTCTCCGATAAAATTAGACGTGTTATTTTGGTAGAATAGAATTTTAAGTTTTAAGTAATTTTTTATTGATTGATTATCTTCCCGATAAATGTATATCTGTGTTATTTTGATTAGAATAGAATTCTAAGTTTTACGTCATTTTTTATTGATTTATTCTCTTCTCCGATAGATTTATAGATGTGTTATTTTGATTAAAATAGAATTTTAAGTTTCAAATAATTTTTTAAGGTTTATTGTCTTCTCCGAGAAAATTAGACGTGTTATTTTAGTAGAATAGAATTTTAAGTTTTATGTAATTTTTTATTGAATTATTATCTTCCCGATAAATGTATATCTGTGTTATTTTGATTAGAATAGAATTTTAAGTTTTACGTAATTTTTTATTGATTCATTCTCTTCTCCGATAAATTTATAGATGTGTTATTTTGATTAAAATAGAATTTTAAATTTCAAGTAATTTTTTATAGGTTTATTGTCTTCTCCGATACATTTATAGATGTGTTATTTTAATTCGAATAGAATTTTAAGTTTCAAGTAACTTGTTATTGATTTCTTGTCTTCTCCGATACATTCATAGATGTGTTATTTTGATTAGAATAGAATTTTAAGTTTCAAGTACTTTTTCTTGATTGATTGTCTTCTCCGATATATTTTTAGATGTGTTATTTTGATTAGAACAGAATTTTGAGTTTTAAGTAATTTTTTATTGATTTTTTGTCTTTTCCAATAGATTTATAGATGTGGTATTTTGATTAGAATAAAATTTTAAGTTTCAAGTAACTTTTTATTGATTTATTGTCTTCTCCGATAATCTTATAGATATGTTATTTTGATTAGAAGAGAATTTTTATTTTCAAGTAATTTTTCATTTATTTATTGTCTTCTCCGAGAAATCTAGACGTGTTATTTTAGTAAAATGGAATTTTAAGTTTTAAGTAATTTTTTATTGAATTATTATTTTCCCGATAAAAGTATATCTGTGTTATTTTGATTAGATTAGTATTTTAAGTTTTACGTAATTTTTTATTCATTCATTCTCTTCTCCGATAGATTTATAGATGTGTTATTTTGATTAAAATAGAATTTTAAGTTTCAAGTAATTTTTTATTGGTTTATTGTCTTCTCCGATACATTTATAGATGTGTTATTTTAATTCGAATAGAATTTTAAGTTTCAAGTAACTTGTTATTGATTTCTTGACTTCTCCGATACATTTATACATGTGTTATTTTGATTAGAACAAAATTTTAAGTTTTAAGTAATTTTTTATTCATTTTTTGTCTTCTCCAATAGATTTATAGATGTGTTATTTTAATTAGAATAGAATTTTAAGTTTCACGTCACTTTTTATTGATTTATTATCTTCTCCGATAAAATTATACATGTTTTATTTTGATTAGAAAATATTTTTAAGTTTCAAGTTATTTTTATTGATTGATTGTCTTCTCCGATACATTTATAAATGTGTTATTTTAATTCGAATAGAATCTCGAGTTTCAAGTAACTTTTTATTGATTTCTTGTCTTCTCCGACACATTTATAGATGCGTTATTTTGATTAGAATAGAATTTTAAGTTTCAAGTAATTTTTTACTGATTTATTCTTTTCTGCGCTGGATTTTTAGATGTGTTATTTTGATTAGAATACAATTTTGAATTTCAAGTAATTTTTAATTGATTTATTGTCTTCTCTGATAGATTTATAGATGTGATATTTTGATTAGAATAGATATTTAAGTTTTACGTAATTTTTTATTGATTCATTCTCTTCTCCGATAGATTTATAGATGTGTTATTTTCATTAAAATAAAATTTTAAGTTTCGAGTAATTTTTTATTGGTTTATTGCCTCAGAATAATTTATAGATGTCTTATTTTGATTAGAATAGAATTTTAAGTTTTAAGTAATTTTTTATTGATTTATTATCTTCTCCGATAAAATTATACATGTGTTATTTTAATTAGAAAAGATTTTTAAGTTTAAAGTTAATTTTTATTGATTTATTGTCTTCTCCGATAGATTTATAGATGTGTTATTCTAATTAGAATAGATCTTTAAGTTTCAAGTAACTTTTAATTGATTTCTTGTCTTCTCCGATAGATTTATGAATCTGTTATTTTGATTAGAATGAAATTTTAAATTTCAGGTAATTTTTCAATGATTTATTGTCTTATCCGATAGATTTATAGACGTGTTATTTTGATTAGAATAGAATTATAAGTTTCAAGTATATTTTTATTGATTTATTGTCTTTTCCGATAATCGTATAGATATGTTATTTTGATTAGAATAGAAAATTTTACTTTCAAGTAATTTTTCATTTATTTATTGTCTTCTCCAAGAAAATTAGGAGCGTTATTTTAGTATAATAGAGTTTTAAGTTTCAAGTAATTTTTTATTGAATTATTATCTTCCCGATAAATGTATATCTGTGTTATTTTGATAAGAATAGAATTTTAAGATTTACATTATTTTTTATTGATTTATTTTCTTCTCCGATAATCTTATAGATATGTTATTTTGATTGGAATAGAATTTTTATTTTTAACCAATTTTTCATTAATTTATTGTCTTCTCCGAGAAAATTAGACGTGTTATTTTAGTAGAATAGAATTTTAAGTTTTAAGTAATTTTTTATTGAATTGTTATCTTCCCGATAAATGTATATCTGTGTTATTTTGATTAGAATAGAATTTTAAGTTTTACGTAATTTTTTATTGATTCATTCTCTTCTCCGATAGATTTATAGATGTGTAATTTTGACTAAAATAGAATTTCAAGTTTCAAGTAATTTTTTATTGGTTTATTGTCTTCTCCGATACATTTTTAGATGTGTTATTATAATTCGAATAGAATTTTAAATTTCAAGTAACTTGTTATTGATTTCTTGTCTTCTCCGATACATTTATAGATGTGTTATTTTGATTAGAATAGAGTTTTAAGTTTCAAGTAATTTTTATTGATTGATTGTCTTCTCCGTTATATTTTTAGATGTGTTATTTTGATTAAAACAGAATTTTAAGTTTCAAGTAATTTTTTATTGATTTTTTGTCTTCTCCGATAGATTTTTAGATGTGTTATTTTGATTAGAATAGAATTTTAACTTTCAAGTGTTTTTTTTTTCTTTTACTGTTTTCTCCGACAGATTTATAGATGTGTTATTTTGATTAGAATAGAATTTCAAATTTCAAGTAATTTTTTATGGATTTTTTGTCTTCTCCGATAAATTAATGGTTGTGTTATTTTAATTAGAATAGAATTTTAAGTTTTAAGAAATTTCTCATTGATTTTTTGTCTTCTCCGATACATTTATAGATGTGTTATTTTAATTCGAATAGAATTTTAAATTTCAAGTAACTTTTTATTGATTTCTTGTCTTCTCCGATACATTTATAGATGTGTTATTTTGATTAGAATAGAAATTTTAGTTTCAAGTAATTTTGTATTGATTTATCGTCTTCTCCGATAAATGTATACATGTGTTATTTTGATTAGAACGGAATATTGAGTTTTAAGCAATTTTTTATTGATTAATTATCTTCTCCGATAAATTTATAGATGTGTTATTTTGATTAGAATAGAATTTGTCTTCTCCGATAAATTTATAGATCTGTTATTTTGATTAGAATAGAATTTTAAGTTTCAAGTAATTTTTTACTGATTTATTGTTCTCTGCGATAGATTTTTAGATGTGTTATTTTGATTAGAATACAATTTCAAATTTCAAGCAATTTTTAAATGATTTATTGTCTTCTCTAATGGATTTATAGATGTGGTATTTCGATTAGAATAGAATTTTAAGTTTCAAGAAATTTTTCATTTATGTATTGTCTTCTCCGATAAAATTAGACGTGTTATTTTGGTAGAATAGAATTTTAAGTTTTAAGTAATTTTTTATTGATTTATTCTCTTCTCCGATAGATTTATAGATGTGTTATTTTCATTAAAAGAGAATTTTAAGTTTCGAGTAATTTTTTATTGGTTTATTGCCTCCTCAGAATAATTTATCGATGTCTTATTTTGATTAGAATAGAATTTTAAGTTTTAAGTAATTTTTTATTGATTTATTATCTTCTCCGATAAAATTATACATGTGTTATTTTAATTAGAAAAGATTTTTAAGTTTAAAGTTAATTTTTATTGATTTATTGTCTTCTCCGATAGATTTATAGATGTGTTATTCTAATTAGAATAGATCTTTAAGTTTCAAGTAACTTTTAATTGATTTCTTGTCTTCTCCGATAGATTTATGAATGTGTTATTTTGATTAGAATGAAATTTTTAATTTCAGGTAATTTTTCAATGATTTATTGTCTTATCTGATAGATTTATAGACGTGTTATTTTGATTAGAATAGAATTATAAGTTTCAAGTATATTTTTATTGATTTATTGTCTTTTCCGATAATCGTATAGATATGTTATTTCGATTAGAATAGAAAATTTTATTTTCAAGTAATTTTTTATTTATTTATTGTCTTCCCCGAGAAAATTAGCAGCGTTATTTTAGTAGAATAGAGTTTTAAGTTTCAAGTAATTTTTTATTGAATTATTATCTTCCCGATAAATGTATATCTGTGTTATTTTTATTAGAATAGAATTTTGAGATTTACATTATTTTTTATTGATTTATTTTCTTCTCCGATAATCTTATATATATGTTATTTTGATTGGAATAGAATTTTTATTTTTAACCAATTTTTCATTTATTTATTGTCTTCTCCGAGAAAATTAGACGTGTTATTTTAGTAGAATAGAATTTTAAGTTTTAAGTAATTTTTTATTGAATTGTTATCTTCCCGATAAATGTATATCTGTGTTATTTTGATTAGAATAGAATTTTGAGTTTTACGTAATTTTTTATTGATTCATTCTCTTCTCCGATAGATTTATCGATGTGTTATTTTGACTAAAATAGAATTTTAAGTTTCAAGTACTTTTTTATTGGTTTATTGTCTTCTCCGATACATTTTTAGATGTGTTATTATAATTCGAATAGAATTTTTAATTTCAAGTAACTTGTTATTGATTTCTTGTCTTCTCCGATACATTTATAGATGTGTTATTTTGATTAGAATAGAGTTTTAAGTTTCAAGTAATTTTTATTGATTGATTGTCTTCTCCGTTATATTTTTAGATGTGTTATTTTGATTAGAAAATATTTTTAAGTTTCAAGTTATTTTTATTGATTGATTGTCTTTTCCGATACATTTATAAATGTGTTATTTTTATTCGAATAAAATTTCGAGTTTCAAGTAACTTTTTATTGATTTCTTGTCTTCTCCGACACATTTATAGATGTGTTATTTTGATTAGAATAGAATTTTAAGTTTCAAGTATTTTTTAATTGATTTATTGTCTTCTCTAATAGATTTATAGATGTGGTATTTCGCCTAGAATAGAATTTTAAGTTTCAAGAAATTTTTCATTTATGTATTGTCTTCTCCGATAAAATTAGACGTGTTATTTTGGTAGAATAGAATTTTAAGTTTTAAGTAACTTTTTATTGATTTATTATTTTCTCCGATAAAATTATACATGTGTTATTTTGATTAGAAAATATTTTTAAGTTTCAAGTTATTTTTATTGATTGATTGTCTTCTCCGATACATTTATAAATGTGTTATTTTGATTAGAAAATATTTTTAAGTTTCAAGTTATTTTTATTGATTGATTGTCTTTTCCGATACGTTTATAAATGTGTTATTTTAATTCGAATAGAAATTCGAGTTTCAAGTAACTTTTTATTGATTTCTTGTCTTCTCCGACACATTTATTGATGTGTTATTTTGATTAGAATAGAATTTTAAGTTTCAAGTATTTTTTAATTGATTTATTGTCTTCTCTAATAGATTTATAGATGTGGTATTTCGCCTAGAATAGAATTTTAAGTTTCAAGAAATTTTTCATTTATGTATTGTCTTCTCCGATAAAATTAGACGTGTTATTTTGGTAGAATAGAATTTTAAGTTTTAAGTAATTTTTTATTGATTTATTATCTTCCCGATAAATGTATATCTGTGTTATTTTGATTAGAATAGAATTTTAAGTTTTACGTCATTTTTTATTGATTTATTCTCTTCTCCGATAGATTTATAGATGTGTTATTTTGATTAAAATAGAATTTTAAGTTTTATGTAATTTTTTATTGAATTATTATTTTCCCGATAAATGTATATCTGTGTTATTTTGATTAGAATAGAATTTTAAGTTTTACGTAATTTTTTATTGATTCATTCTCTTCTCCGATAAATTTATAGATGTGTTATTTTGATTAAAATAGAATTTTAAGTTTCAAGTAATTTTTTATAGGTTTATTGTCTTCTCCGATACATTTATAGATGTGTTATTTTAATTCGAATAGAAATTCAAGTTTCAAGTAACTTGTTATTGATTTCTTGTCTTCTCCGATACATTTATAGATGTGTTATTTTGATTAGAATAGAATTTTAAGTTTCAAGTACTTTTTCTTGATTGATTGTCTTCTCCGATATATTTTTAGATGTGTTATTTTGATTAGAACAGAATTTTGAGTTTTAAGTAATTTTTTATTGATTTTTTGTCTTTTCCAATAGATTTATAGATGTGGTATTTTGATTAGAATAAAATTTTAAGTTTCAAGTAACTTTTTATTGATTTATTGTCTTCTCCGATAATCTTATAGATATGTTATTTTGATTAGAAGAGAATTTTTATTTTCAAGTAATTTTTCATTTATTTATTGTCTTCTCCGAGAAATCTAGACGTGTTATTTTAGTAAAATGGAATTTTAAGTTTTAAGTAATTTTTTATTGAATTATTATTTTCCCGATAAAAGTATATCTGTGTTATTTTGATTAGAATAGTATTTTAAGTTTTACGTAATTTTTTATTCATTCATTCTCTTCTCCGATAGATTTATAGATGTGTTATTTTGATTAAAATAGAATTTTAAGTTTCATGTAATTTTTTATTGGTTTATTGTCTTCTCCGATACATTTATAGATGTGTTATTCTAATTCGAATAGAATTTTAAGTTTCAAGTAACTTGTTATTAATTTCTTGACTTCTCCGATACATTTATACATGTGTTATTTTGATTAGAACAAAATTTTAAGTTTTAAGTAATTTTTTATTCATTTTTTGTCTTCTCCAATAGATTTATAGATGTGTTATTTTAATTAGAATAGAATTTTAAGTTTCACGTAACTTTTTATTGATTTATTATCTTCTCCGATAAAATTATACATGTGTTATTTTGATTAGAAAATATTTTTAAGTTTCAAGTTATTTTTATTGATTGATTGTCTTCTCCGATACATTTATAAATGTGTTATTTTAATTCGAATAGAATCTCGAGTTTCAAGTAACTTTTTATTGATTTCTTGTCTTCTCCGACACATTTATAGATGCGTTATTTTGATTAGAATAGAATTTTAAGTTTCAAGTAATTTTTTACTGATTTATTGTTCTCTGCGATAGATTTTTAGATGTGTTATTTTGATTAGAATACAATTTTTAATTTCAAGTATTTTTTAATTGATTTATTGTCTTCTCTAATAGATTTATAGATGTGGTATTTCGATTAGAATAGAATTTAAATTTCAAGAAATTTTACATTTATGTATTGTCTTCTCCGATAAAATTAGACGTGTTATTTTGGTAGAATAGAATTTCAAGTTTTAAGTAATTTTTTATTGATTGATTATCTTCCCGATAAATGTATATCTGTGTTATTTTGATTAGAATAGAATTTTAAGTTTTACGTCATTTTTCATTGATTTATTCTCTTCTCCGATAGATTTATAGATGTGTTATTTTGATTAAAATAGAATTTTAAGTTTCAAATAATTTTTTAAGGTTTATTGTCTTCTCCGAGAAAATTAGACGTGTTATTTTAGTAGAATAGAATTTCAAGTTTTATGTAATTTTTTATTGAATTGATATCTTCCCGATAAATGTATATCTGTGTTATTTTGATTAGAATAGAATTTTAAGTTTTACGTAATTTTTTATTGATTCATTCTCTTCTCCGATAAATTTATAGATGTGTTATTTTGATTAAAATAGAATTTTAAGTTTCAAGTAATTTTTTATAGGTTTATTGTCTTCTCCGATACATTTATAGATGTGTTATTTTAATTCGAATAGAATTTTAAGTTTCAAGTAACTTGTTATTGATTTCTTGTCTTCTCCGATACATTCATAGATGTGTTATTTTGATTAGAATAGAATTTTAAGTTTCAAGTACTTTTTCTTGATTGATTGTCTTCTCCGATATATTTTTAGATGTGTTATTTTGATTAGAACAGAATTTTGAGTTTTAAGTAATTTTTTATTGATTTTTTGTCTTTTCCAATAGATTTATAGATGTGGTATTTTGATTAGAATAAAATTTTAAGTTTCAAGTAACTTTTTATTGATTTATTGTCTTCTCCGATAATCTTATAGATATGTTATTTTGATTAGAAGAGAATTTTTATTTTCAAGTAATTTTTCATTTATTTATTGTCTTCTCCGAGAAATCTAGACGTGTTATTTTAGTAAAATGGAATTTTAAGTTTTAAGTAATTTTTTATTGAATTATTATTTTCCCGATAAAAGTATATCTGTGTTATTTTGATTAGATTAGTATTTTAAGTTTTACGTAATTTTTTATTCATTCATTCTCTTCTCCGATAGATTTATAGATGTGTTATTTTGATTAAAATAGAATTTTAAGTTTCAAGTAATTTTTTATTGGTTTATTGTCTTCTCCGATACATTTATAGATGTGTTATTTTAATTCGAATAGAATTTTAAGTTTCAAGTAACTTGTTATTGATTTCTTGACTTCTCCGATACATTTATACATGTGTTATTTTGATTAGAACAAAATTTTAAGTTTTAAGTAATTTTTTATTCATTTTTTGTCTTCTCCAATAGATTTATAGATGTGTTATTTTAATTAGAATAGAATTTTAAGTTTCACGTCACTTTTTATTGATTTATTATCTTCTCCGATAAAATTATACATGTTTTATTTTGATTAGAAAATATTTTTAAGTTTCAAGTTATTTTTATTGATTGATTGTCTTCTCCGATACATTTATAAATGTGTTATTTTAATTCGAATAGAATCTCGAGTTTCAAGTAACTTTTTATTGATTTCTTGTCTTCTCCGACACATTTATAGATGCGTTATTTTGATTAGAATAGAATTTTAAGTTTCAAGTAATTTTTTACTGATTTATTCTTTTCTGCGCTGGATTTTTAGATGTGTTATTTTGATTAGAATACAATTTTGAATTTCAAGTAATTTTTAATTGATTTATTGTCTTCTCTGATAGATTTATAGATGTGATATTTTGATTAGAATAGATATTTAAGTTTTACGTAATTTTTTATTGATTCATTCTCTTCTCCGATAGATTTATAGATGTGTTATTTTCATTAAAATAAAATTTTAAGTTTCGAGTAATTTTTTATTGGTTTATTGCCTCAGAATAATTTATAGATGTCTTATTTTGATTAGAATAGAATTTTAAGTTTTAAGTAATTTTTTATTGATTTATTATCTTCTCCGATAAAATTATACATGTGTTATTTTAATTAGAAAAGATTTTTAAGTTTAAAGTTAATTTTTATTGATTTATTGTCTTCTCCGATAGATTTATAGATGTGTTATTCTAATTAGAATAGATCTTTAAGTTTCAAGTAACTTTTAATTGATTTCTTGTCTTCTCCGATAGATTTATGAATCTGTTATTTTGATTAGAATGAAATTTTAAATTTCAGGTAATTTTTCAATGATTTATTGTCTTATCCGATAGATTTATAGACGTGTTATTTTGATTAGAATAGAATTATAAGTTTCAAGTATATTTTTATTGATTTATTGTCTTTTCCGATAATCGTATAGATATGTTATTTTGATTAGAATAGAAAATTTTACTTTCAAGTAATTTTTCATTTATTTATTGTCTTCTCCAAGAAAATTAGGAGCGTTATTTTAGTATAATAGAGTTTTAAGTTTCAAGTAATTTTTTATTGAATTATTATCTTCCCGATAAATGTATATCTGTGTTATTTTGATAAGAATAGAATTTTAAGATTTACATTATTTTTTATTGATTTATTTTCTTCTCCGATAATCTTATAGATATGTTATTTTGATTGGAATAGAATTTTTATTTTTAACCAATTTTTCATTAATTTATTGTCTTCTCCGAGAAAATTAGACGTGTTATTTTAGTAGAATAGAATTTTAAGTTTTAAGTAATTTTTTATTGAATTGTTATCTTCCCGATAAATGTATATCTGTGTTATTTTGATTAGAATAGAATTTTAAGTTTTACGTAATTTTTTATTGATTCATTCTCTTCTCCGATAGATTTATAGATGTGTAATTTTGACTAAAATAGAATTTCAAGTTTCAAGTAATTTTTTATTGGTTTATTGTCTTCTCCGATACATTTTTAGATGTGTTATTATAATTCGAATAGAATTTTAAATTTCAAGTAACTTGTTATTGATTTCTTGTCTTCTCCGATACATTTATAGATGTGTTATTTTGATTAGAATAGAGTTTTAAGTTTCAAGTAATTTTTATTGATTGATTGTCTTCTCCGTTATATTTTTAGATGTGTTATTTTGATTAAAACAGAATTTTAAGTTTCAAGTAATTTTTTATTGATTTTTTGTCTTCTCCGATAGATTTTTAGATGTGTTATTTTGATTAGAACAGAATTTTAAGTTTCAAGTAACTTTTTATTGATTTATTGTCTTCTCCGATAATCTTATAGATATGTTATTTTGATTGGAATAGAATTTTTATTTTCAAGTAATTTTTAATTGGTTTATTGTCTTCTCCGATACATTTTTAGATGTGTTATTTTGATTAGAATAGAATTTTAACTTTCAAGTGTTTTTTTTTTCTTTTACTGTTTTCTCCGACAGATTTATAGATGTGTTATTTTGATTAGAATAGAATTTCAAATTTCAAGTAATTTTTTATGGATTTTTTGTCTTCTCCGATAAATTAATGGTTGTGTTATTTTAATTAGAATAGAATTTTAAGTTTTAAGAAATTTCTCATTGATTTTTTGTCTTCTCCGATACATTTATAGATGTGTTATTTTAATTCGAATAGAATTTTAAATTTCAAGTAACTTTTTATTGATTTCTTGTCTTCTCCGATACATTTATAGATGTGTTATTTTGATTAGAATAGAAATTTTAGTTTCAAGTAATTTTGTATTGATTTATCGTCTTCTCCGATAAATGTATACATGTGTTATTTTGATTAGAACGGAATATTGAGTTTTAAGCAATTTTTTATTGATTAATTATCTTCTCCGATAAATTTATAGATGTGTTATTTTGATTAGAATAGAATTTGTCTTCTCCGATAAATTTATAGATCTGTTATTTTGATTAGAATAGAATTTTAAGTTTCAAGTAATTTTTTACTGATTTATTGTTCTCTGCGATAGATTTTTAGATGTGTTATTTTGATTAGAATACAATTTCAAATTTCAAGCAATTTTTAAATGATTTATTGTCTTCTCTAATAGATTTATAGATGTGGTATTTCGATTAGAATAGAATTTTAAGTTTCAAGAAATTTTTCATTTATGTATTGTCTTCTCCGATAAAATTAGACGTGTTATTTTGGTAGAATAGAATTTTAAGTTTTAAGTAATTTTTTATTGATTTATTCTCTTCTCCGATAGATTTATAGATGTGTTATTTTCATTAAAAGAGAATTTTAAGTTTCGAGTAATTTTTTATTGGTTTATTGCCTCCTCAGAATAATTTATCGATGTCTTATTTTGATTAGAATAGAATTTTAAGTTTTAAGTAATTTTTTATTGATTTATTATCTTCTCCGATAAAATTATACATGTGTTATTTTAATTAGAAAAGATTTTTAAGTTTAAAGTTAATTTTTATTGATTTATTGTCTTCTCCGATAGATTTATAGATGTGTTATTCTAATTAGAATAGATCTTTAAGTTTCAAGTAACTTTTAATTGATTTCTTGTCTTCTCCGATAGATTTATGAATGTGTTATTTTGATTAGAATGAAATTTTTAATTTCAGGTAATTTTTCAATGATTTATTGTCTTATCTGATAGATTTATAGACGTGTTATTTTGATTAGAATAGAATTATAAGTTTCAAGTATATTTTTATTGATTTATTGTCTTTTCCGATAATCGTATAGATATGTTATTTCGATTAGAATAGAAAATTTTATTTTCAAGTAATTTTTTATTTATTTATTGTCTTCCCCGAGAAAATTAGCAGCGTTATTTTAGTAGAATAGAGTTTTAAGTTTCAAGTAATTTTTTATTGAATTATTATCTTCCCGATAAATGTATATCTGTGTTATTTTTATTAGAATAGAATTTTGAGATTTACATTATTTTTTATTGATTTATTTTCTTCTCCGATAATCTTATATATATGTTATTTTGATTGGAATAGAATTTTTATTTTTAACCAATTTTTCATTTATTTATTGTCTTCTCCGAGAAAATTAGACGTGTTATTTTAGTAGAATAGAATTTTAAGTTTTAAGTAATTTTTTATTGAATTGTTATCTTCCCGATAAATGTATATCTGTGTTATTTTGATTAGAATAGAATTTTGAGTTTTACGTAATTTTTTATTGATTCATTCTCTTCTCCGATAGATTTATCGATGTGTTATTTTGACTAAAATAGAATTTTAAGTTTCAAGTACTTTTTTATTGGTTTATTGTCTTCTCCGATACATTTTTAGATGTGTTATTATAATTCGAATAGAATTTTTAATTTCAAGTAACTTGTTATTGATTTCTTGTCTTCTCCGATACATTTATAGATGTGTTATTTTGATTAGAATAGAGTTTTAAGTTTCAAGTAATTTTTATTGATTGATTGTCTTCTCCGTTATATTTTTAGATGTGTTATTTTGATTAGAAAATATTTTTAAGTTTCAAGTTATTTTTATTGATTGATTGTCTTTTCCGATACATTTATAAATGTGTTATTTTTATTCGAATAAAATTTCGAGTTTCAAGTAACTTTTTATTGATTTCTTGTCTTCTCCGACACATTTATAGATGTGTTATTTTGATTAGAATAGAATTTTAAGTTTCAAGTATTTTTTAATTGATTTATTGTCTTCTCTAATAGATTTATAGATGTGGTATTTCGCCTAGAATAGAATTTTAAGTTTCAAGAAATTTTTCATTTATGTATTGTCTTCTCCGATAAAATTAGACGTGTTATTTTGGTAGAATAGAATTTTAAGTTTTAAGTAACTTTTTATTGATTTATTATTTTCTCCAATAAAATTATACATGTGTTATTTTGATTAGAAAATATTTTTAAGTTTCAAGTTATTTTTATTGATTGATTGTCTTCTCCGATACATTTATAAATGTGTTATTTTGATTAGAAAATATTTTTAAGTTTCAAGTTATTTTTATTGATTGATTGTCTTTTCCGATACGTTTATAAATGTGTTATTTTAATTCGAATAGAAATTCGAGTTTCAAGTAACTTTTTATTGATTTCTTGTCTTCTCCGACACATTTATTGATGTGTTATTTTGATTAGAATAGAATTTTAAGTTTCAAGTATTTTTTAATTGATTTATTGTCTTCTCTAATAGATTTATAGATGTGGTATTTCGCCTAGAATAGAATTTTAAGTTTCAAGAAATTTTTCATTTATGTATTGTCTTCTCCGATAAAATTAGACGTGTTATTTTGGTAGAATAGAATTTTAAGTTTTAAGTAATTTTTTATTGATTTATTATCTTCCCGATAAATGTATATCTGTGTTATTTTGATTAGAATAGAATTTTAAGTTTTACGTCATTTTTTATTGATTTATTCTCTTCTCCGATAGATTTATAGATGTGTTATTTTGATTAAAATAGAATTTTAAGTTTTATGTAATTTTTTATTGAATTATTATTTTCCCGATAAATGTATATCTGTGTTATTTTGATTAGAATAGAATTTTAAGTTTTACGTAATTTTTTATTGATTCATTCTCTTCTCCGATAAATTTATAGATGTGTTATTTTGATTAAAATAGAATTTTAAGTTTCAAGTAATTTTTTATAGGTTTATTGTCTTCTCCGATACATTTATAGATGTGTTATTTTAATTCGAATAGAAATTCAAGTTTCAAGTAACTTGTTATTGATTTCTTGTCTTCTCCGATACATTTATAGATGTGTTATTTTGATTAGAATAGAATTTTAAGTTTCAAGTACTTTTTCTTGATTGATTGTCTTCTCCGATATATTTTTAGATGTGTTATTTTGATTAGAACAGAATTTTGAGTTTTAAGTAATTTTTTATTGATTTTTTGTCTTTTCCAATAGATTTATAGATGTGGTATTTTGATTAGAATAAAATTTTAAGTTTCAAGTAACTTTTTATTGATTTATTGTCTTCTCCGATAATCTTATAGATATGTTATTTTGATTAGAAGAGAATTTTTATTTTCAAGTAATTTTTCATTTATTTATTGTCTTCTCCGAGAAATCTAGACGTGTTATTTTAGTAAAATGGAATTTTAAGTTTTAAGTAATTTTTTATTGAGTTATTATTTTCCCGATAAAAGTATATCTGTGTTATTTTGATTAGAATAGTATTTTAAGTTTTACGTAATTTTTTATTCATTCATTCTCTTCTCCGATAGATTTATAGATGTGTTATTTTGATTAAAATAGAATTTTAAGTTTCATGTAATTTTTTATTGGTTTATTGTCTTCTCCGATACATTTATAGATGTGTTATTCTAATTCGAATAGAATTTTAAGTTTCAAGTAACTTGTTATTAATTTCTTGACTTCTCCGATACATTTATACATGTGTTATTTTGATTAGAACAAAATTTTAAGTTTTAAGTAATTTTTTATTCATTTTTTGTCTTCTCCAATAGATTTATAGATGTGTTATTTTAATTAGAATAGAATTTTAAGTTTCACGTAACTTTTTATTGATTTATTATCTTCTCCGATAAAATTATACATGTGTTATTTTGATTAGAAAATATTTTTAAGTTTCAAGTTATTTTTATTGATTGATTGTCTTCTCCGATACATTTATAAATGTGTTATTTTAATTCGAATAGAATCTCGAGTTTCAAGTAACTTTTTATTGATTTCTTGTCTTCTCCGACACATTTATAGATGCGTTATTTTGATTAGAATAGAATTTTAAGTTTCAAGTAATTTTTTACTGATTTATTGTTCTCTGCGATAGATTTTTAGATGTGTTATTTTGATTAGAATACAATTTTTAATTTCAAGTATTTTTTAATTGATTTATTGTCTTCTCTAATAGATTTATAGATGTGGTATTTCGATTAGAATAGAATTTAAATTTCAAGAAATTTTACATTTATGTATTGTCTTCTCCGATAAAATTAGACGTGTTATTTTGGTAGAATAGAATTTCAAGTTTTAAGTAATTTTTTATTGATTGATTATCTTCCCGATAAATGTATATCTGTGTTATTTTGATTAGAATAGAATTTTAAGTTTTACGTCATTTTTCATTGATTTATTCTCTTCTCCGATAGATTTATAGATGTGTTATTTTGATTAAAATAGAATTTTAAGTTTCAAATAATTTTTTAAGGTTTATTGTCTTCTCCGAGAAAATTAGACGTGTTATTTTAGTAGAATAGAATTTCAAGTTTTATGTAATTTTTTATTGAATTGATATCTTCCCGATAAATGTATATCTGTGTTATTTTGATTAGAATAGAATTTTAAGTTTTACGTAATTTTTTATTGATTCATTCTCTTCTCCGATAAATTTATAGATGTGTTATTTTGATTAAAATAGAATTTTAAGTTTCAAGTAATTTTTTATAGGTTTATTGTCTTCTCCGATACATTTATAGATGTGTTATTTTGATTAGAATAGAATTTTAAGTTTCAAGTAATTTTTTACTGATTTATTCTTTTCTGCGCTGGATTTTTAGATGTGTTATTTTGATTAGAATACAATTTTGAATTTCAAGTAATTTTTAATTGATTTATTGTCTTCTCTGATAGATTTATAGATGTGATATTTTGATTAGAATAGATATTTAAGTTTTACGTAATTTTTTATTGATTCATTCTCTTCTCCGATAGATTTATAGATGTGTTATTTTCATTAAAATAAAATTTTAAGTTTCGAGTAATTTTTTATTGGTTTATTGCGTCAGAATAATTTATAGATGTCTTATTTTGATTAGAATAGAATTTTAAGTTTTAGGTATTTTTTTATTGATTTATTATCTTCTCCGATAAAATTATACATGTGTTATTTTAATTAGAAAAGATTTTTAAGTTTAAAGTTAATTTTTATTGATTTATTGTCTTCTCCGATAGATTTATAGATGTGTTATTCTAATTAGAATAGATCTTTAAGTTTCAAGTAACTTTTAATTGATTTCTTGTCTTCTCCGATAGATTTATGAATCTGTTATTTTGATTAGAATGAAATTTTAAATTTCAGGTAATTTTTCAATGATTTATTGTCTTATCCGATAGATTTATAGACGTGTTATTTTGATTAGAATAGAATTATAAGTTTCAAGTATATTTTTATTGATTTATTGTCTTTTCCGATAATCGTATAGATATGTTATTTTGATTAGAATAGAAAATTTTATTTTCAAGTAATTTTTCATTTATTTATTGTCTTCTCCAAGAAAATTAAGAGCGTTATTTTAGTATAATAGAGTTTTAAGTTTCAAGTAATTTTTTATTGAATTATTATCTTCCCGATAAATGTATATCTGTGTTATTTTGATTAGAATAGAATTTTGAGATTTACATTATTTTTTATTGATTTATTTTCTTCTCCGATAATCTTATAGATATGTTATTTTGATTAGAATAGAATTTTAATTTTTAACCAATTTTTCATTAATTTATTGTCTTCTCCGAGAAAATTAGACGTGTTATTTTAGTAGAATAGAATTTTAAGTTTTAAGTAATTTTTTATTGAATTGTTATCTTCCCGATAAATGTATATCTGTGTTATTTTGATAAGAATAGAATTTTAAGTTTTACGTAATTTTTTATTGATTCATTCTCTTCTCCGATAGATTTATAGATGTGTAATTTTGACTAAAATAGAATTTCAAGTTTCAAGTAATTTTTTATTGGTTTATTGTCTTCTCCGATAAATTTTTAGATGTGTTATTATAATTCGAATAGAATTTTAAATTTCAAGTAACTTGTTATTGATTTCTTGTCTTCTCCGATACATTTATAGATGTGTTATTTTGATTAGAATAGAGTTTTAAGTTTCAAGTAATTTTTATTGATTGATTGTCTTCTCCGTTATATTTTTAGATGTGTTATTTTGATTAAAACAGAATTTTAAGTTTCAAGTAATTTTTTATTGATTTTTTGTCTTCTCCGATAGATTTTTAGATGTGTTATTTTGATTAGAACAGAATTTTAAGTTTCAAGTAACTTTTTATTGATTTATTGTCTTCTCCGATAATCTTATAGATATGTTATTTTGATTGGAATAGAATTTTTATTTTCAAGTAATTTTTAATTGGTTTATTGACTTCTCCGATACATTTTTAGATGTGTTATTTTGATTAGAATAGAATTTTAACTTTCAAGTGATTTTTTATTGATTTATTGTTTTCTCCGACAGATTTATAGATGTGTTATTTTGATTAGAATAGAATTTCAAATTTCAAGTAATTTTTTATTGATTTTTTGTCTTCTCCGATAAATTAATGGTTGTGTTATTTTAATTAGAATAGAGGTTTAAGTTTTAAGAAATTTCTTATTGATTTTTTGTCTTCTCCGATACATTTATAGATGTGTTATTTTAATTCGAATAGAATTTTAAATTTCAAGTAACTTTTTATTGATTTCTTGTCTTCTCCGATACATTTATAGATGTGTTATTTTGATTAGAATAGAATTTTTAGTTTCAAGTAATTTTGTATTGATTAATTATCTTCTCCGATAAATTTATAGATGTGTTATTTTGATTAGAATAGAATTTGTCTTCTCCGATAAATTTATAGATCTGTTATTTTGATTAGAATAGAATTTTAAGTTCCAAGTAATTTTTTACTGATTTATTGTGTTCTCCGATAGATTTTTAGATGTGTTATTTTGAGTAGAATACAATTTCAAATTTCAAGCAATTTTTAATTGATTTATTGTCTTCTCTGATAGATTTATAGATGTGGTATTTTGATTAAAATAAAATTTTAAGTTTCAAGTAACTTTTTATTGATTTATTGTCTTCTCCGATAATCTTATAGATATGTTATTTTGATTAGAATAGAATTTTTATTTTCAAGTAATTTTTTATTTATTTATTGTCTTCTCCGAGAAATCTAGACGTGTTATTTTAGTAAAATGGAATTTTAAGTTTTAAGTAATTTTTTATTGAATTATTATTTTCCCGATAAAAGTATATCTGTGTTATTTTGATTAGAATAGTATTTTAAGTTTTACGTAATTTTTTATTCATTCATTCTCTTCTCCGATAGATTTATAGATGTGTTATTTTGATTAAAATAGAATTTTAAGTTTCAAGTAATTTTTTAAGGTTTATTGTCTTCTCCGAGAAAATTAGACGTGTTATTTTAGTAGAATAGAATTTTAAGTTTTATGCAATTTTTTATTGAATTATTATCTTCCCGATAAATGTATATCTGTGTTATTTTGATTAGAATAGAATTTTAAGTTTTACGTAATTTTTTATTGATTCATTCTCTTCTCCGATAAATTTATAGATGTGTTATTTTGATTAAAATAGAATTTTAAGTTTCAAGTAACTTGTTATTGATTTCTTGTCTTCTCCGATAAATTAATGGTTGTGTTATTTTAATTAGAATAGAATTTTAAGTTTTAAGAAATTTCTTATTGATTTTTTGTCTTCTCCGATACATTTATAGATGTGTTATTTTAATTCGAATAGAATTTTAAATTTCAAGTAACTTTTTATTGATTTCTTGTCTTCTCCGATACATTTATAGATGTGTTATTTTGATTAGAATACAATTTTGAATTTCAAGTAATTTTTAATTGATTTATTGTCTTCTCTGATAGATTTATAGATGTGATATTTTGATTAGAATAGATATTTAAGTTTTACGTAATTTTTTATTGATTCATTCTCTTCTCCGATAGATTTATAGATGTGTTATTTTCATTAAAATAAAATTTTAAGTTTCGAGTAATTTTTTATTGGTTTATTGCCTCAGAATAATTTATAGATGTCTTATTTTGATTAGAATAGAATTTTAAGTTTTAAGCAATTTTTTATTGATTTATTATCTTCTCCGATAAAATTATACATGTGTTATTTTAATTAGAAAAGATTTTTAAGTTTAAAGTTAATTTTTATTGATTTATTGTCTTCTCCGATAGATTTATAGATGTGTTATTCTAATTAGAATAGATCTTTAAGTTTCAAATAACTTTTAATTGATTTCTTGTCTTCTCCGATAGATTTATGAATCTGTTATTTTGATTAGAATGAAATTTTAAAGTTCAGGTAATTTTTCAATGATTTATTGTCTTATCCGATAGATTTATAGACGTGTTATTTTGATTAGAATAGAATTATAAGTTTCAAGTATATTTTTATTGATTTATTGTCTTTTCCGATAATCGTATAGATATGTTATTTTGATTAGAATAGAAAATTTTATTTTCAAGTAATTTTTCATTTATTTATTGTCTTCTCCAAGAAAATTAGGAGCGTTATTTTAGTATAATAGAGTTTTAAGTTTCAAGTAATTTTTTATTGAATTATTATTTTCCCGATAAATGTATATCTGTGTTATTTTGATAAGAATAGAATTTTGAGATTTACATTATTTTTTATTGATTTATTTTCTTCTCCGATAATCTTATAGATATGTTATTTTGATTGGAATAGAATTTTTATTTTTAACCAATTTTTCATTAATTTATTGTCTTCTCCGAGAAAATTAGACGTGTTATTTTAGTAGAATAGAATTTTAAGTTTTAAGTAATTTTTTATTGAATTGTTATCTTCCCGATAAATGTATATCTGTGTTATTTTGATTAGAATAGAATTTTAAGTTTTACGTAATTTTTTATTGATTCATTCTCTTCTCCGATAGATTTATAGATGTGTAATTTTGACTAAAATAGAATTTCAAGTTTCAAGTAATTTTTTATTGGTTTATTGTCTTCTCCGATACATTTTTAGATGTGTTATTATAATTCGAATAGAATTTTAAATTTCAAGTAACTTGTTATTGATTTCTTGTCTTCTCCGATACATTTATAGATGTGTTATTTTGATTAGAATAGAGTTTTAAGTTTCAAGTAATTTTTATTGATTGATTGTCTTCTCCGTTATTTTCTTAGATGTGTTATTTTGATTAAAACAGAATTTTAAGTTTCAAGTAATTTTTTATTGATTTTTTGTCTTCTCCGATAGATTTTTAGATGTGTTATTTTGATTAGAACAGAATTTTAAGTTTCAAGTAACTTTTTATTGATTTATTGTCTTCTCCGATAATCTTATAGATATGTTATTTTGATTGGAATAGAATTTTTATTTTCAAGTAATTTTTAATTGGTTTATTGTCTTCTCCGATACATTTTTAGATGTGTTATTTTGATTAGAATAGAATTTTTACTTTCAAGTGATTTTTTATTGATTTATTGTTTTCTCCGACAGATTTATAGATGTGTTATTTTGATTAGAATAGAATTTCAAATTTCAAGTAATTTTTTATTGATTTTTTGTCTTCTCCGATAAATTAATGGTTGTGTTATTTTAATTAGAATAGAATTTTAAGTTTTAAGAAATTTCTTATTGATTTTTTGTCTTCTCCGATACATTTATAGATGTGTTATTTTAATTCGAATAGAATTTTAAATTTCAAGTAACTTTTTATTGATTTCTTGTCTTCTCCGATACATTTATAGATGTGTTATTTCGATTAGAATAGAATTTTTAGTTTCAAGTAATTTTGTATTGATTAATTATCTTCTCCGATAAATTTATAGATGTGTTATTTTGATTAGAATAGAATTTGTCTTCTCCGATAAATTTATAGATCTGTTATTTTGATTAGAATAGAATTTTGAGTTCCAAGTAATTTTTTACTGATTTATTGTGTTCTGCGATAGATTTTTAGATGTGTTATTTTGAGTAGAATACAATTTCAAATTTCAAGCAATTTTTAATTGATTTATTGTCTTCTCTGATAGATTTATAGATGTGGTATTTTGATAAAAATAAAATTTTAAGTTTCAAGTAACTTTTTATTGATTTATTGTCTTCTCCGATAATCTTATAGATATGTTATTTTGATTAGAATAGAATTTTTATTTTCAAGTAATTTTTTATTTATTTATTGTCTTCTCCGAGAAATCTAGACGTGTTATTTTAGTAAAATGGAATTTTAAGTTTTAAGTAATTTTTTATTGAATTATTATTTTCCCGATAAAAGTATATCTGTGTTATTTTGATTAGAATAGTATTTTAAGTTTTACGTAATTTTTTATTCATTCATTCTCTTCTCCGATAGATTTATAGATGTGTTATTTTGATTAAAATAGAATTTTAAGTTTCAAGTAATTTTTTATTGGTTTATTGTCTTCTCCGATACATTTATAGATGTGTTATTTTAATTCGAATAGAATTTTAAGTTTCAAGTAACTTGTTATTGATTTCTTGTTTTCTCCGATACATTTATAGATGTGTTATTTTGATTAGAAAATATTTTTAAGTTTCAAGTTATTGTAATTGATTGATTGTCTTCTCCGATACATTTATAAATGTGTTATTTCAATTCGAATAGAATTTCGAGTTTCAAGTAACTTTTTATTGATTTCTTGTCTTCTCCGACACATTTATAGATGTGTTATTTTGATTAGAATAGAATTTTAAGTTTCAAGTAATTTTTTACTGATTTATTGTTCTCTGCGATAGATTTTTAGATGTGTTATTTTGATTAGAATACAATTTTTAATTTCAAGTATTTTTTAATTGATTTATTGTCTTCTCTAATAGATTTATAGATGTGGTATTTCGATTAGAATAGAATTTTAAGTTTCAAGAAATTTTTCATTTATGTATTGTCTTCTCCGATAAAATTAGACGTGTTATTTTAGTAGAATAGAATTTTAAGTTTTATGTAATTTTTTATTGAATTATTATCTTCCCGATAAATGTATATCTGTGTTATTTTGATTAGAATAGAATTTTAAGTTTTACGTAATTTTTCATTGATTCATTCTCTTCTCCGATAAATTTATAGATGTGTTATTTTGATTAAAATAGAATTTTAAGTTTCAAGTAATTTTTTATCGGTTTATTGTTTTCTCCGACAGATTTATAGATGTGTTATTTTGATTAGAATAGAATTTCAAATTTCAAGTAATTTTTTATTGATTTTTTGTTTTCTCCAATAAATTAATGGTTGTGTTATTTTAATTAGAATAGAATTTTAAGTTTTAAGAAATTTCTTATTGATTTTTTGTCTTCTCCGATACATTTATACATGTGTTATTTTAATTCGAATAGAATTTTAAATTTGAAGTAACTTTTTATTGATTTCTTGTCTTCTCCGATACATTTATAGATGTGTTATTTTGATTAGATCAGAAATTTTAGTTTCAAGTAATTTTGTATTGATTTATCGTCTTCTCCGATAAATGTATACATGTGTTGTTTTGATTAGAACAGAATATTGAGTTTTAAGTAATTTTTTATTGATTAATTATCTTCTCCGATAAATTTATAGATGTGTTATTTTGATTAGAATAGAATTTGTCTTCTCCGATAAATTTATAGATCTGTTATTTTGATTAGAATAGAATTTTAAGTTTCAAGTAATTTTTTACTGATTTATTGTTCTCTGCGATAGATTTTTAGATGTGTTATTTTGATTAGAATACAATTTCAAATTTCAAGCAATTTTTAAATGATTTATTGTCTTCTCTAATAGATTTATAGATGTGGTATTTCGATTAGAATAGAATTTTAAGTTTCAAGAAATTTTTCATTTATGTATTGTCTTCTCCGATAAAATTAGACGTGTTATTTTGGTAGAATAGAATTTTAAGTTTTAAGTAATTTTTTATTGATTTATTCTCTTCTCCGATAGATTTATAGATGTGTTATTTTCATTAAAAGAGAATTTTAAATTTCGAGTAATTTTTTATTGGTTTATTGCCTCCTCAGAATAATTTATCGATGTCTTATTTTGATTAGAATAGAATTTTAAGTTTTAAGTAACTTTTTATTGATTTATTATCTTCTCCGATAAAATTATACATGTGTTATTTTGATTAGAAAATATTTTTAAGTTTCAAGTTATTTTTATTGATTGATTGTCTTCTCCGATACATTTATAAATGTGTTATTTTGATTAGAAAATATTTTTAAGTTTCAAGTTATTTTTATTGATTGATTGTCTTTTCCGATACGTTTATAAATGTGTTATTTTAATTCGAATAGAAATTCGAGTTTCAAGTAACTTTTTATTGATTTCTTGTCTTCTCCGACACATTTATTGATGTGTTATTTTGATTAGAATAGAATTTTAAGTTTCAAGTATTTTTTAATTGATTTATTGTCTTCTCTAATAGATTTATAGATGTGGTATTTCGCCTAGAATAGAATTTTAAGTTTCAAGAAATTTTTCATTTATGTATTGTCTTCTCCGATAAAATTAGACGTGTTATTTTGGTAGAATAGAATTTTAAGTTTTAAGTAATTTTTTATTGATTTATTATCTTCCCGATAAATGTATATCTGTGTTATTTTGATTAGAATAGAATTTTAAGTTTTACGTCATTTTTTATTGATTTATTCTCTTCTCCGATAGATTTATAGATGTGTTATTTTGATTAAAATAGAATTTTAAGTTTTATGTAATTTTTTATTGAATTATTATTTTCCCGATAAATGTATATCTGTGTTATTTTGATTAGAATAGAATTTTAAGTTTTACGTAATTTTTTATTGATTCATTCTCTTCTCCGATAAATTTATAGATGTGTTATTTTGATTAAAATAGAATTTTAAGTTTCAAGTAATTTTTTATAGGTTTATTGTCTTCTCCGATACATTTATAGATGTGTTATTTTAATTCGAATAGAAATTCAAGTTTCAAGTAACTTGTTATTGATTTCTTGTCTTCTCCGATACATTTATAGATGTGTTATTTTGATTAGAATAGAATTTTAAGTTTCAAGTACTTTTTCTTGATTGATTGTCTTCTCCGATATATTTTTAGATGTGTTATTTTGATTAGAACAGAATTTTGAGTTTTAAGTAATTTTTTATTGATTTTTTGTCTTTTCCAATAGATTTATAGATGTGGTATTTTGATTAGAATAAAATTTTAAGTTTCAAGTAACTTTTTATTGATTTATTGTCTTCTCCGATAATCTTATAGATATGTTATTTTGATTAGAAGAGAATTTTTATTTTCAAGTAATTTTTCATTTATTTATTGTCTTCTCCGAGAAATCTAGACGTGTTATTTTAGTAAAATGGAATTTTAAGTTTTAAGTAATTTTTTATTGAATTATTATTTTCCCGATAAAAGTATATCTGTGTTATTTTGATTAGAATAGTATTTTAAGTTTTACGTAATTTTTTATTCATTCATTCTCTTCTCCGATAGATTTATAGATGTGTTATTTTGATTAAAATAGAATTTTAAGTTTCATGTAATTTTTTATTGGTTTATTGTCTTCTCCGATACATTTATAGATGTGTTATTCTAATTCGAATAGAATTTTAAGTTTCAAGTAACTTGTTATTAATTTCTTGACTTCTCCGATACATTTATACATGTGTTATTTTGATTAGAACAAAATTTTAAGTTTTAAGTAATTTTTTATTCATTTTTTGTCTTCTCCAATAGATTTATAGATGTGTTATTTTAATTAGAATAGAATTTTAAGTTTCACGTAACTTTTTATTGATTTATTATCTTCTCCGATAAAATTATACATGTGTTATTTTGATTAGAAAATATTTTTAAGTTTCAAGTTATTTTTATTGATTGATTGTCTTCTCCGATACATTTATAAATGTGTTATTTTAATTCGAATAGAATCTCGAGTTTCAAGTAACTTTTTATTGATTTCTTGTCTTCTCCGACACATTTATAGATGCGTTATTTTGATTAGAATAGAATTTTAAGTTTCAAGTAATTTTTTACTGATTTATTGTTCTCTGCGATAGATTTTTAGATGTGTTATTTTGATTAGAATACAATTTTTAATTTCAAGTATTTTTTAATTGATTTATTGTCTTCTCTAATAGATTTATAGATGTGGTATTTCGATTAGAATAGAATTTAAATTTCAAGAAATTTTACATTTATGTATTGTCTTCTCCGATAAAATTAGACGTGTTATTTTGGTAGAATAGAATTTCAAGTTTTAAGTAATTTTTTATTGATTGATTATCTTCCCGATAAATGTATATCTGTGTTATTTTGATTAGAATAGAATTTTAAGTTTTACGTCATTTTTCATTGATTTATTCTCTTCTCCGATAGATTTATAGATGTGTTATTTTGATTAAAATAGAATTTTAAGTTTCAAATAATTTTTTAAGGTTTATTGTCTTCTCCGAGAAAATTAGACGTGTTATTTTAGTAGAATAGAATTTTAAGTTTTATGTAATTTTTTATTGAATTGATATCTTCCCGATAAATGTATATCTGTGTTATTTTGATTAGAATATCAGGGGTACAAATTGAAAATGCGGGTTTGATAACAGATAGCGTTACTAACGCTATACGCATCAGGCAGTACTGTGACTATGTTCATGTCAAAGCTACGTCTTATAGCTTTAATTTTCAGTATGTGTCAATTTGTCGCAGTGTCAAATTCATAGTTTTTTTGAGCTCTCAATATGTCGAGTTTCGTGCCAACAAAACAGCATTTGCGGGAAGTTTTAATTTACTTCTTTAATTTGAAGAAAAGTGCTGCTGAAGCACATCGATTGGTCTCCGAGGCTTATCCGAGTCATGTTCCATCGGTTTCAACGTGCGAGAGATGGTTTGTGCGGTTTAGAAGTGGTGATTTTGACGTTGAGGACAAAGAGCGGCCGGGCCAAGTGAAAAAGTTTGAGAATGCTGAATTGGAGGCAATACTCAATGAAGACTCGTGTCAAACTCAACAAGAGCTCGCAGATTCATTGGGAGTGACACAACAAGCCATTTCCCATCGTATAAAAGCCCTCGGAATGATCCAAAAGCAAGGACATTGGGTGCCGTATGAGCTGAAGCCGAGAGACGTCGAGCGCCGTTTTTTTGCATGCGAACTGCTGCTCGAACGGCAAAAACGGAAGGGTTTTTTGCATCGCATTGTCACTGGTGATGAAAAGTGGATCCATTACGATAACCCGAAGCGCAAAAAATCATATGGTTACCCCGGCCATGCATCATCATCGACGGCCAAACCAAATATTCACGGCGCCAAGCTCATGCTCTGTATTTGGTGGGACCAGCTGGGTGTGGTGTATTATGAGCTATTGAAATCGAACGAAACCATCACAGGAGCACTATACCGAACTCAATTGATGCGTTTGAGCCGCGCACTCAAAGAAAAACGGCCACAATACGAGCAAAGACACGACAAAGTAATTTTGCAACATGACAACGCTCGGCCACATGTTGCAGCGTCGGTCAAAACATACCTACAAACGCTGAAATGGGAAGTCTTACCCCACCCGCCGTATAGCCCAGATATTGCTCCTTCCGATTACCACCTTTTCCGATCGATGACACATGGCCTAGCTGACCAGCGCTTCCATTCTTACGAAGAAGCCCAAAAATGGGTCGATGACTGGATAGCAGCCAAGCCGGCCGAATTTTTTCGCGACGGTATCCGTAAATTGCCAGAAAGATGGGAAAAAGTTGTGGCTAGCGATGGACAATACTTTGAATAATTCATTTGTTACCATTTTTTCAGAATAAACGTTCAAAAATAGAAAAAAATCCCGCATTTTCAATTTGTACTCCTGATAGAATTTTAAGTTTTACGTAATTTTTTATTGATTCATTCTCTTCTCCGATAAATTTATAGATGTGTTATTTTGATTAAAATAGAATTTTAAGTTTCAAGTAATTTTTTATAGGTTTATTGTCTTCTCCGATACATTTATAGATGTGTTATTTTAATTCGAATAGAATTTTAAGTTTCAAGTAACTTGTTATTGATTTCTTGTCTTCTCCGATACATTTATAGATGTGTTATTTTGATTAGAATAGAATTTTAAGTTTCAAGTAATTTTTTACTGATTTATTCTTTTCTGCGCTGGATTTTTAGATGTGTTATTTTGATTAGAATACAATTTTGAATTTCAAGTAATTTTTAATTGATTTATTGTCTTCTCTGATAGATTTATAGATGTGATATTTTGATTAGAATAGATATTTAAGTTTTACGTAATTTTTTATTGATTCATTCTCTTCTCCGATAGATTTATAGATGTGTTATTTTCATTAAAATAAAATTTTAAGTTTCGAGTAATTTTTTATTGGTTTATTGCGTCAGAATAATTTATAGATGTCTTATTTTGATTAGAATAGAATTTTAAGTTTTAGGTATTTTTTTATTGATTTATTATCTTCTCCGATAAAATTATACATGTGTTATTTTAATTAGAAAAGATTTTTAAGTTTAAAGTTAATTTTTATTGATTTATTGTCTTCTCCGATAGATTTATAGATGTGTTATTCTAATTAGAATAGATCTTTAAGTTTCAAGTAACTTTTAATTGATTTCTTGTCTTCTCCGATAGATTTATGAATCTGTTATTTTGATTAGAATGAAATTTTAAATTTCAGGTAATTTTTCAATGATTTATTGTCTTATCCGATAGATTTATAGACGTGTTATTTTGATTAGAATAGAATTATAAGTTTCAAGTATATTTTTATTGATTTATTGTCTTTTCCGATAATCGTATAGATATGTTATTTTGATTAGAATAGAAAATTTTATTTTCAAGTAATTTTTCATTTATTTATTGTCTTCTCCAAGAAAATTAGGAGCGTTATTTTAGTATAATAGAGTTTTAAGTTTCAAGTAATTTTTTATTGAATTATTATCTTCCCGATAAATGTATATCTGTGTTATTTTGATTAGAATAGAATTTTGAGATTTACATTATTTTTTATTGATTTATTTTCTTCTCCGATAATCTTATAGATATGTTATTTTGATTAGAATAGAATTTTAATTTTTAACCAATTTTTCATTAATTTATTGTCTTCTCCGAGAAAATTAGACGTGTTATTTTAGTAGAATAGAATTTTAAGTTTTAAGTAATTTTTTATTGAATTGTTATCTTCCCGATAAATGTATATCTGTGTTATTTTGATAAGAATAGAATTTTAAGTTTTACGTAATTTTTTATTGATTCATTCTCTTCTCCGATAGATTTATAGATGTGTAATTTTGACTAAAATAGAATTTCAAGTTTCAAGTAATTTTTTATTGGTTTATTGTCTTCTCCGATAAATTTTTAGATGTGTTATTATAATTCGAATAGAATTTTAAATTTCAAGTAACTTGTTATTGATTTCTTGTCTTCTCCGATACATTTATAGATGTGTTATTTTGATTAGAATAGAGTTTTAAGTTTTAAGTAATTTTTATTGATTGATTGTCTTCTCCGTTATATTTTTAGATGTGTTATTTTGATTAAAACAGAATTTTAAGTTTCAAGTAATTTTTTATTGATTTTTTGTCTTCTCCGATAGATTTTTAGATGTGTTATTTTGATTAGAACAGAATTTTAAGTTTCAAGTAACTTTTTATTGATTTATTGTCTTCTCCGATAATCTTATAGATATGTTATTTTGATTGGAATAGAATTTTTATTTTCAAGTAATTTTTAATTGGTTTATTGACTTCTCCGATACATTTTTAGATGTGTTATTTTGATTAGAATAGAATTTTAAGTTTCAAGTAATTTTTTACTGATTTATTGTTCTCTGCGATAGATTTTTAGATGTGTTATTTTGATTAGAATACAATTTTTAATTTCAAGTATTTTTTAATTGATTTATTGTCTTCTCTAATAGATTTATAGATGTGGTATTTCGATTAGAATAGAATTTTAAGTTTCAAGAAATTTTTCATTTATGTATTGTCTTCTCCGATAAAATTAGACGTGTTATTTTAGTAGAATAGAATTTTAAGTTTTATGTAATTTTTTATTGAATTATTATCTTCCCGATAAATGTATATCTGTGTTATTTTGATTAGAATAGAATTTTAAGTTTTACGTAATTTTTCATTGATTCATTCTCTTCTCCGATAAATTTATAGATGTGTTATTTTGATTAAAATAGAATTTTAAGTTTCAAGTAATTTTTTATCGGTTTATTGTTTTCTCCGACAGATTTATAGATGTGTTATTTTGATTAGAATAGAATTTCAAATTTCAAGTAATTTTTTATTGATTTTTTGTTTTCTCCAATAAATTAATGGTTGTGTTATTTTAATTAGAATAGAATTTTAAGTTTTAAGAAATTTCTTATTGATTTTTTGTCTTCTCCGATACATTTATACATGTGTTATTTTAATTCGAATAGAATTTTAAATTTGAAGTAACTTTTTATTGATTTCTTGTCTTCTCCGATACATTTATAGATGTGTTATTTTGATTAGATCAGAAATTTTAGTTTCAAGTAATTTTGTATTGATTTATCGTCTTCTCCGATAAATGTATACATGTGTTGTTTTGATTAGAACAGAATATTGAGTTTTAAGTAATTTTTTATTGATTAATTATCTTCTCCGATAAATTTATAGATGTGTTATTTTGATTAGAATAGAATTTGTCTTCTCCGATAAATTTATAGATCTGTTATTTTGATTAGAATAGAATTTTAAGTTTCAAGTAATTTTTTACTGATTTATTGTTCTCTGCGATAGATTTTTAGATGTGTTATTTTGATTAGAATACAATTTCAAATTTCAAGCAATTTTTAAATGATTTATTGTCTTCTCTAATAGATTTATAGATGTGGTATTTCGATTAGAATAGAATTTTAAGTTTCAAGAAATTTTTCATTTATGTATTGTCTTCTCCGATAAAATTAGACGTGTTATTTTGGTAGAATAGAATTTTAAGTTTTAAGTAATTTTTTATTGATTTATTCTCTTCTCCGATAGATTTATAGATGTGTTATTTTCATTAAAAGAGAATTTTAAATTTCGAGTAATTTTTTATTGGTTTATTGCCTCCTCAGAATAATTTATCGATGTCTTATTTTGATTAGAATAGAATTTTAAGTTTTAAGTAACTTTTTATTGATTTATTATCTTCTCCGATAAAATTATACATGTGTTATTTTGATTAGAAAATATTTTTAAGTTTCAAGTTATTTTTATTGATTGATTGTCTTCTCCGATACATTTATAAATGTGTTATTTTGATTAGAAAATATTTTTAAGTTTCAAGTTATTTTTATTGATTGATTGTCTTTTCCGATACGTTTATAAATGTGTTATTTTAATTCGAATAGAAATTCGAGTTTCAAGTAACTTTTTATTGATTTCTTGTCTTCTCCGACACATTTATTGATGTGTTATTTTGATTAGAATAGAATTTTAAGTTTCAAGTATTTTTTAATTGATTTATTGTCTTCTCTAATAGATTTATAGATGTGGTATTTCGCCTAGAATAGAATTTTAAGTTTCAAGAAATTTTTCATTTATGTATTGTCTTCTCCGATAAAATTAGACGTGTTATTTTGGTAGAATAGAATTTTAAGTTTTAAGTAATTTTTTATTGATTTATTATCTTCCCGATAAATGTATATCTGTGTTATTTTGATTAGAATAGAATTTTAAGTTTTACGTCATTTTTTATTGATTTATTCTCTTCTCCGATAGATTTATAGATGTGTTATTTTGATTAAAATAGAATTTTAAGTTTTATGTAATTTTTTATTGAATTATTATTTTCCCGATAAATGTATATCTGTGTTATTTTGATTAGAATAGAATTTTAAGTTTTACGTAATTTTTTATTGATTCATTCTCTTCTCCGATAAATTTATAGATGTGTTATTTTGATTAAAATAGAATTTTAAGTTTCAAGTAATTTTTTATAGGTTTATTGTCTTCTCCGATACATTTATAGATGTGTTATTTTAATTCGAATAGAAATTCAAGTTTCAAGTAACTTGTTATTGATTTCTTGTCTTCTCCGATACATTTATAGATGTGTTATTTTGATTAGAATAGAATTTTAAGTTTCAAGTACTTTTTCTTGATTGATTGTCTTCTCCGATATATTTTTAGATGTGTTATTTTGATTAGAACAGAATTTTGAGTTTTAAGTAATTTTTTATTGATTTTTTGTCTTTTCCAATAGATTTATAGATGTGGTATTTTGATTAGAATAAAATTTTAAGTTTCAAGTAACTTTTTATTGATTTATTGTCTTCTCCGATAATCTTATAGATATGTTATTTTGATTAGAAGAGAATTTTTATTTTCAAGTAATTTTTCATTTATTTATTGTCTTCTCCGAGAAATCTAGACGTGTTATTTTAGTAAAATGGAATTTTAAGTTTTAAGTAATTTTTTATTGAATTATTATTTTCCCGATAAAAGTATATCTGTGTTATTTTGATTAGAATAGTATTTTAAGTTTTACGTAATTTTTTATTCATTCATTCTCTTCTCCGATAGATTTATAGATGTGTTATTTTGATTAAAATAGAATTTTAAGTTTCATGTAATTTTTTATTGGTTTATTGTCTTCTCCGATACATTTATAGATGTGTTATTCTAATTCGAATAGAATTTTAAGTTTCAAGTAACTTGTTATTAATTTCTTGACTTCTCCGATACATTTATACATGTGTTATTTTGATTAGAACAAAATTTTAAGTTTTAAGTAATTTTTTATTCATTTTTTGTCTTCTCCAATAGATTTATAGATGTGTTATTTTAATTAGAATAGAATTTTAAGTTTCACGTAACTTTTTATTGATTTATTATCTTCTCCGATAAAATTATACATGTGTTATTTTGATTAGAAAATATTTTTAAGTTTCAAGTTATTTTTATTGATTGATTGTCTTCTCCGATACATTTATAAATGTGTTATTTTAATTCGAATAGAATCTCGAGTTTCAAGTAACTTTTTATTGATTTCTTGTCTTCTCCGACACATTTATAGATGCGTTATTTTGATTAGAATAGAATTTTAAGTTTCAAGTAATTTTTTACTGATTTATTGTTCTCTGCGATAGATTTTTAGATGTGTTATTTTGATTAGAATACAATTTTTAATTTCAAGTATTTTTTAATTGATTTATTGTCTTCTCTAATAGATTTATAGATGTGGTATTTCGATTAGAATAGAATTTAAATTTCAAGAAATTTTACATTTATGTATTGTCTTCTCCGATAAAATTAGACGTGTTATTTTGGTAGAATAGAATTTCAAGTTTTAAGTAATTTTTTATTGATTGATTATCTTCCCGATAAATGTATATCTGTGTTATTTTGATTAGAATAGAATTTTAAGTTTTACGTCATTTTTCATTGATTTATTCTCTTCTCCGATAGATTTATAGATGTGTTATTTTGATTAAAATAGAATTTTAAGTTTCAAATAATTTTTTAAGGTTTATTGTCTTCTCCGAGAAAATTAGACGTGTTATTTTAGTAGAATAGAATTTTAAGTTTTATGTAATTTTTTATTGAATTGATATCTTCCCGATAAATGTATATCTGTGTTATTTTGATTAGAATATCAGGGGTACAAATTGAAAATGCGGGTTTGATAACAGATAGCGTTACTAACGCTATACGCATCAGGCAGTACTGTGACTATGTTCATGTCAAAGCTACGTCTTATAGCTTTAATTTTCAGTATGTGTCAATTTGTCGCAGTGTCAAATTCATAGTTTTTTTGAGCTCTCAATATGTCGAGTTTCGTGCCAACAAAACAGCATTTGCGGGAAGTTTTAATTTACTTCTTTAATTTGAAGAAAAGTGCTGCTGAAGCACATCGATTGGTCTCCGAGGCTTATCCGAGTCATGTTCCATCGGTTTCAACGTGCGAGAGATGGTTTGTGCGGTTTAGAAGTGGTGATTTTGACGTTGAGGACAAAGAGCGGCCGGGCCAAGTGAAAAAGTTTGAGAATGCTGAATTGGAGGCAATACTCAATGAAGACTCGTGTCAAACTCAACAAGAGCTCGCAGATTCATTGGGAGTGACACAACAAGCCATTTCCCATCGTATAAAAGCCCTCGGAATGATCCAAAAGCAAGGACATTGGGTGCCGTATGAGCTGAAGCCGAGAGACGTCGAGCGCCGTTTTTTTGCATGCGAACTGCTGCTCGAACGGCAAAAACGGAAGGGTTTTTTGCATCGCATTGTCACTGGTGATGAAAAGTGGATCCATTACGATAACCCGAAGCGCAAAAAATCATATGGTTACCCCGGCCATGCATCATCATCGACGGCCAAACCAAATATTCACGGCGCCAAGCTCATGCTCTGTATTTGGTGGGACCAGCTGGGTGTGGTGTATTATGAGCTATTGAAATCGAACGAAACCATCACAGGAGCACTATACCGAACTCAATTGATGCGTTTGAGCCGCGCACTCAAAGAAAAACGGCCACAATACGAGCAAAGACACGACAAAGTAATTTTGCAACATGACAACGCTCGGCCACATGTTGCAGCGTCGGTCAAAACATACCTACAAACGCTGAAATGGGAAGTCTTACCCCACCCGCCGTATAGCCCAGATATTGCTCCTTCCGATTACCACCTTTTCCGATCGATGACACATGGCCTAGCTGACCAGCGCTTCCATTCTTACGAAGAAGCCCAAAAATGGGTCGATGACTGGATAGCAGCCAAGCCGGCCGAATTTTTTCGCGACGGTATCCGTAAATTGCCAGAAAGATGGGAAAAAGTTGTGGCTAGCGATGGACAATACTTTGAATAATTCATTTGTTACCATTTTTTCAGAATAAACGTTCAAAAATAGAAAAAAATCCCGCATTTTCAATTTGTACTCCTGATAGAATTTTAAGTTTTACGTAATTTTTTATTGATTCATTCTCTTCTCCGATAAATTTATAGATGTGTTATTTTGATTAAAATAGAATTTTAAGTTTCAAGTAATTTTTTATAGGTTTATTGTCTTCTCCGATACATTTATAGATGTGTTATTTTAATTCGAATAGAATTTTAAGTTTCAAGTAACTTGTTATTGATTTCTTGTCTTCTCCGATACATTTATAGATGTGTTATTTTGATTAGAATAGAATTTTAAGTTTCAAGTAATTTTTTACTGATTTATTCTTTTCTGCGCTGGATTTTTAGATGTGTTATTTTGATTAGAATACAATTTTGAATTTCAAGTAATTTTTAATTGATTTATTGTCTTCTCTGATAGATTTATAGATGTGATATTTTGATTAGAATAGATATTTAAGTTTTACGTAATTTTTTATTGATTCATTCTCTTCTCCGATAGATTTATAGATGTGTTATTTTCATTAAAATAAAATTTTAAGTTTCGAGTAATTTTTTATTGGTTTATTGCGTCAGAATAATTTATAGATGTCTTATTTTGATTAGAATAGAATTTTAAGTTTTAGGTATTTTTTTATTGATTTATTATCTTCTCCGATAAAATTATACATGTGTTATTTTAATTAGAAAAGATTTTTAAGTTTAAAGTTAATTTTTATTGATTTATTGTCTTCTCCGATAGATTTATAGATGTGTTATTCTAATTAGAATAGATCTTTAAGTTTCAAGTAACTTTTAATTGATTTCTTGTCTTCTCCGATAGATTTATGAATCTGTTATTTTGATTAGAATGAAATTTTAAATTTCAGGTAATTTTTCAATGATTTATTGTCTTATCCGATAGATTTATAGACGTGTTATTTTGATTAGAATAGAATTATAAGTTTCAAGTATATTTTTATTGATTTATTGTCTTTTCCGATAATCGTATAGATATGTTATTTTGATTAGAATAGAAAATTTTATTTTCAAGTAATTTTTCATTTATTTATTGTCTTCTCCAAGAAAATTAGGAGCGTTATTTTAGTATAATAGAGTTTTAAGTTTCAAGTAATTTTTTATTGAATTATTATCTTCCCGATAAATGTATATCTGTGTTATTTTGATTAGAATAGAATTTTGAGATTTACATTATTTTTTATTGATTTATTTTCTTCTCCGATAATCTTATAGATATGTTATTTTGATTAGAATAGAATTTTAATTTTTAACCAATTTTTCATTAATTTATTGTCTTCTCCGAGAAAATTAGACGTGTTATTTTAGTAGAATAGAATTTTAAGTTTTAAGTAATTTTTTATTGAATTGTTATCTTCCCGATAAATGTATATCTGTGTTATTTTGATAAGAATAGAATTTTAAGTTTTACGTAATTTTTTATTGATTCATTCTCTTCTCCGATAGATTTATAGATGTGTAATTTTGACTAAAATAGAATTTCAAGTTTCAAGTAATTTTTTATTGGTTTATTGTCTTCTCCGATAAATTTTTAGATGTGTTATTATAATTCGAATAGAATTTTAAATTTCAAGTAACTTGTTATTGATTTCTTGTCTTCTCCGATACATTTATAGATGTGTTATTTTGATTAGAATAGAGTTTTAAGTTTTAAGTAATTTTTATTGATTGATTGTCTTCTCCGTTATATTTTTAGATGTGTTATTTTGATTAAAACAGAATTTTAAGTTTCAAGTAATTTTTTATTGATTTTTTGTCTTCTCCGATAGATTTTTAGATGTGTTATTTTGATTAGAACAGAATTTTAAGTTTCAAGTAACTTTTTATTGATTTATTGTCTTCTCCGATAATCTTATAGATATGTTATTTTGATTGGAATAGAATTTTTATTTTCAAGTAATTTTTAATTGGTTTATTGACTTCTCCGATACATTTTTAGATGTGTTATTTTGATTAGAATAGAATTTTAACTTTCAAGTGATTTTTTATTGATTTATTGTTTTCTCCGACAGATTTATAGATGTGTTATTTTGATTAGAATAGAATTTCAAATTTCAAGTAATTTTTTATTGATTTTTTGTCTTCTCCGATAAATTAATGGTTGTGTTATTTTAATTAGAATAGAGGTTTAAGTTTTAAGAAATTTCTTATTGATTTTTTGTCTTCTCCGATACATTTATAGATGTGTTATTTTAATTCGAATAGAATTTTAAATTTCAAGTAACTTTTTATTGATTTCTTGTCTTCTCCGATACATTTATAGATGTGTTATTTTGATTAGAATAGAATTTTTAGTTTCAAGTAATTTTGTATTGATTAATTATCTTCTCCGATAAATTTATAGATGTGTTATTTTGATTAGAATAGAATTTGTCTTCTCCGATAAATTTATAGATCTGTTATTTTGATTAGAATAGAATTTTAAGTTCCAAGTAATTTTTTACTGATTTATTGTGTTCTCCGATAGATTTTTAGATGTGTTATTTTGAGTAGAATACAATTTCAAATTTCAAGCAATTTTTAATTGATTTATTGTCTTCTCTGATAGATTTATAGATGTGGTATTTTGATTAAAATAAAATTTTAAGTTTCAAGTAACTTTTTATTGATTTATTGTCTTCTCCGATAATCTTATAGATATGTTATTTTGATTAGAATAGAATTTTTATTTTCAAGTAATTTTTTATTTATTTATTGTCTTCTCCGAGAAATCTAGACGTGTTATTTTAGTAAAATGGAATTTTAAGTTTTAAGTAATTTTTTATTGAATTATTATTTTCCCGATAAAAGTATATCTGTGTTATTTTGATTAGAATAGTATTTTAAGTTTTACGTAATTTTTTATTCATTCATTCTCTTCTCCGATAGATTTATAGATGTGTTATTTTGATTAAAATAGAATTTTAAGTTTCAAGTAATTTTTTAAGGTTTATTGTCTTCTCCGAGAAAATTAGACGTGTTATTTTAGTAGAATAGAATTTTAAGTTTTATGCAATTTTTTATTGAATTATTATCTTCCCGATAAATGTATATCTGTGTTATTTTGATTAGAATAGAATTTTAAGTTTTACGTAATTTTTTATTGATTCATTCTCTTCTCCGATAAATTTATAGATGTGTTATTTTGATTAAAATAGAATTTTAAGTTTCAAGTAACTTGTTATTGATTTCTTGTCTTCTCCGATAAATTAATGGTTGTGTTATTTTAATTAGAATAGAATTTTAAGTTTTAAGAAATTTCTTATTGATTTTTTGTCTTCTCCGATACATTTATAGATGTGTTATTTTAATTCGAATAGAATTTTAAATTTCAAGTAACTTTTTATTGATTTCTTGTCTTCTCCGATACATTTATAGATGTGTTATTTTGATTAGAATACAATTTTGAATTTCAAGTAATTTTTAATTGATTTATTGTCTTCTCTGATAGATTTATAGATGTGATATTTTGATTAGAATAGATATTTAAGTTTTACGTAATTTTTTATTGATTCATTCTCTTCTCCGATAGATTTATAGATGTGTTATTTTCATTAAAATAAAATTTTAAGTTTCGAGTAATTTTTTATTGGTTTATTGCCTCAGAATAATTTATAGATGTCTTATTTTGATTAGAATAGAATTTTAAGTTTTAAGCAATTTTTTATTGATTTATTATCTTCTCCGATAAAATTATACATGTGTTATTTTAATTAGAAAAGATTTTTAAGTTTAAAGTTAATTTTTATTGATTTATTGTCTTCTCCGATAGATTTATAGATGTGTTATTCTAATTAGAATAGATCTTTAAGTTTCAAATAACTTTTAATTGATTTCTTGTCTTCTCCGATAGATTTATGAATCTGTTATTTTGATTAGAATGAAATTTTAAAGTTCAGGTAATTTTTCAATGATTTATTGTCTTATCCGATAGATTTATAGACGTGTTATTTTGATTAGAATAGAATTATAAGTTTCAAGTATATTTTTATTGATTTATTGTCTTTTCCGATAATCGTATAGATATGTTATTTTGATTAGAATAGAAAATTTTATTTTCAAGTAATTTTTCATTTATTTATTGTCTTCTCCAAGAAAATTAGGAGCGTTATTTTAGTATAATAGAGTTTTAAGTTTCAAGTAATTTTTTATTGAATTATTATTTTCCCGATAAATGTATATCTGTGTTATTTTGATAAGAATAGAATTTTGAGATTTACATTATTTTTTATTGATTTATTTTCTTCTCCGATAATCTTATAGATATGTTATTTTGATTGGAATAGAATTTTTATTTTTAACCAATTTTTCATTAATTTATTGTCTTCTCCGAGAAAATTAGACGTGTTATTTTAGTAGAATAGAATTTTAAGTTTTAAGTAATTTTTTATTGAATTGTTATCTTCCCGATAAATGTATATCTGTGTTATTTTGATTAGAATAGAATTTTAAGTTTTACGTAATTTTTTATTGATTCATTCTCTTCTCCGATAGATTTATAGATGTGTAATTTTGACTAAAATAGAATTTCAAGTTTCAAGTAATTTTTTATTGGTTTATTGTCTTCTCCGATACATTTTTAGATGTGTTATTATAATTCGAATAGAATTTTAAATTTCAAGTATCTTGTTATTGATTTCTTGTCTTCTCCGATACATTTATAGATGTGTTATTTTGATTAGAATAGAGTTTTAAGTTTCAAGTAATTTTTATTGATTGATTGTCTTCTCCGTTATTTTTTTAGATGTGTTATTTTGATTAAAACAGAATTTTAAGTTTCAAGTAATTTTTTATTGATTTTTTGTCTTCTCCGATAGATTTTTAGATGTGTTATTTTGATTAGAACAGAATTTTAAGTTTCAAGTAACTTTTTATTGATTTATTGTCTTCTCCGATAATCTTATAGATATGTTATTTTGATTGGAATAGAATTTTTATTTTCAAGTAATTTTTAATTGGTTTATTGTCTTCTCCGATACATTTTTAGATGTGTTATTTTGATTAGAATAGAATTTTTACTTTCAAGTGATTTTTTATTGATTTATTGTTTTCTCCGACAGATTTATAGATGTGTTATTTTGATTAGAATAGAATTTCAAATTTCAAGTAATTTTTTATTGATTTTTTGTCTTCTCCGATAAATTAATGGTTGTGTTATTTTAATTAGAATAGAATTTTAAGTTTTAAGAAATTTCTTATTGATTTTTTGTCTTCTCCGATACATTTATAGATGTGTTATTTTAATTCGAATAGAATTTTAAATTTCAAGTAACTTTTTATTGATTTCTTGTCTTCTCCGATACATTTATAGATGTGTTATTTCGATTAGAATAGAATTTTTAGTTTCAAGTAATTTTGTATTGATTAATTATCTTCTCCGATAAATTTATAGATGTGTTATTTTGATTAGAATAGAATTTGTCTTCTCCGATAAATTTATAGATCTGTTATTTTGATTAGAATAGAATTTTGAGTTCCAAGTAATTTTTTACTGATTTATTGTGTTCTGCGATAGATTTTTAGATGTGTTATTTTGAGTAGAATACAATTTCAAATTTCAAGCAATTTTTAATTGATTTATTGTCTTCTCTGATAGATTTATAGATGTGGTATTTTGATAAAAATAAAATTTTAAGTTTCAAGTAACTTTTTATTGATTTATTGTCTTCTCCGATAATCTTATAGATATGTTATTTTGATTAGAATAGAATTTTTATTTTCAAGTAATTTTTTATTTATTTATTGTCTTCTCCGAGAAATCTAGACGTGTTATTTTAGTAAAATGGAATTTTAAGTTTTAAGTAATTTTTTATTGAATTATTATTTTCCCGATAAAAGTATATCTGTGTTATTTTGATTAGAATAGTATTTTAAGTTTTACGTAATTTTTTATTCATTCATTCTCTTCTCCGATAGATTTATAGATGTGTTATTTTGATTAAAATAGAATTTTAAGTTTCAAGTAATTTTTTATTGGTTTATTGTCTTCTCCGATACATTTATAGATGTGTTATTTTAATTCGAATAGAATTTTAAGTTTCAAGTAACTTGTTATTGATTTCTTGTTTTCTCCGATACATTTATAGATGTGTTATTTTGATTAGAAAATATTTTTAAGTTTCAAGTTATTGTAATTGATTGATTGTCTTCTCCGATACATTTATAAATGTGTTATTTCAATTCGAATAGAATTTCGAGTTTCAAGTAACTTTTTATTGATTTCTTGTCTTCTCCGACACATTTATAGATGTGTTATTTTGATTAGAATAGAATTTTAAGTTTCAAGTAATTTTTTACTGATTTATTGTTCTCTGCGATAGATTTTTAGATGTGTTATTTTGATTGGAATACAATTTTTAATTTCAAGTATTTTTTAATTGATTTATTGTCTTCTCTAATAGATTTATAGATGTGGTATTTCGATTAGAATAGAATTTTAAGTTTCAAGAAATTTTTCATTTATGTATTGTCTTCTCCGATAAAATTAGACGTGTTATTTTAGTAGAATAGAATTTTAAGTTTTATGTAATTTTTTATTGAATTATTATCTTCCCGATAAATGTATATCTGTGTTATTTTGATTAGAATAGAATTTTAAGTTTTACGTAATTTTTCATTGATTCATTCTCTTCTCCGATAAATTTATAGATGTGTTATTTTGATTAAAATAGAATTTTAAGTTTCAAGTAATTTTTTATCGGTTTATTGTTTTCTCCGACAGATTTATAGATGTGTTATTTTGATTAGAATAGAATTTCAAATTTCAAGTAATTTTTTATTGATTTTTTGTTTTCTCCAATAAATTAATGGTTGTGTTATTTTAATTAGAATAGAATTTTAAGTTTTAAGAAATTTCTTATTGATTTTTTGTCTTCTCCGATACATTTATACATGTGTTATTTTAATTCGAATAGAATTTTAAATTTGAAGTAACTTTTTATTGATTTCTTGTCTTCTCCGATACATTTATAGATGTGTTATTTTGATTAGATCAGAAATTTTAGTTTCAAGTAATTTTGTATTGATTTATCGTCTTCTCCGATAAATGTATACATGTGTTGTTTTGATTAGAACAGAATATTGAGTTTTAAGTAATTTTTTATTGATTAATTATCTTCTCCGATAAATTTATAGATGTGTTATTTTGATTAGAATAGAATTTGTCTTCTCCGATAAATTTATAGATCTGTTATTTTGATTAGAATAGAATTTTAAGTTTCAAGTAATTTTTTACTGATTTATTGTTCTCTGCGATAGATTTTTAGATGTGTTATTTTGATTAGAATACAATTTCAAATTTCAAGCAATTTTTAAATGATTTATTGTCTTCTCTAATAGATTTATAGATGTGGTATTTCGATTAGAATAGAATTTTAAGTTTCAAGAAATTTTTCATTTATGTATTGTCTTCTCCGATAAAATTAGACGTGTTATTTTGGTAGAATAGAATTTTAAGTTTTAAGTAATTTTTTATTGATTTATTCTCTTCTCCGATAGATTTATAGATGTGTTATTTTCATTAAAAGAGAATTTTAAATTTCGAGTAATTTTTTATTGGTTTATTGCCTCCTCAGAATAATTTATCGATGTCTTATTTTGATTAGAATAGAATTTTAAGTTTTAAGTAATTTTTTATTGATTTATTATCTTCTCCGATAAAATTATACATGTGTTATTTTAATTAGAAAAGATTTTTAAGTTTAAAGTTAATTTTTATTGATTTATTGTCTTCTCCGATAGATTTATAGATGTGTTATTCTAATTAGAATAGATCTTTAAGTTTCAAGTAACTTTTAATTGATTTCTTGTCTTCTCCGATAGATTTATGAATGTGTTATTTTGATTAGAATGAAATTTTTAATTTCAGGTAATTTTTCAATGATTTATTGTCTTATCTGATAGATTTATAGACGTGTTATTTTGATTAGAATAGAATTATAAGTTTCAAGTATATTTTTATTGATTTATTGTCTTTTCCGATAATCGTATAGATATGTTATTTCGATTAGAATAGAAAATTTTATTTTCAAGTAATTTTTCATTTATTTATTGTCTTCCCCGAGAAAATTAGCAGCGTTATTTTAGTAGAATAGAGTTTTAAGTTTCAAGTAATTTTTTATTGAATTTCTATCTTCCCGATAAATGTATATCTGTGTTATTTTTATTAGAATAGAATTTTGAGATTTACATTATTTTTTATTGATTTATTTTCTTCTCCGATAATCTTATATATATGTTATTTTGATTGGAATAGAATTTTTATTTTTAACCAATTTTTCATTAATTTATTGTCTTCTCCGAGAAAATTAGACGTGTTATTTTAGTAGAATAGAATTTTAAGTTTTAAGTAATTTTTTATTGAATTGTTATCTTCCCGATAAATGTATATCTGTGTTATTTTGATAAGAATAGAATTTTAAGTTTTACGTAATTTTTTATTGATTCATTCTCTTCTCCGATAGATTTATAGATGTGTAATTTTGACTAAAATAGAATTTCAAGTTTCAAGTAATTTTTTATTGGTTTATTGTCTTCTCCGATACATTTTTAGATGTGTTATTATAATTCGAATAGAATTTTAAATTTCAAGTAACTTGTTATTGATTTCTTGTCTTCTCCGATACATTTATAGATGTGTTATTTTGATTAGAATAGAGTTTTAAGTTTCAAGTAATTTTTATTGATTGATTGTCTTCTCCGTTATATTTTTAGATGTGTTATTTTGATTAAAACAGAATTTTAAGTTTCAAGTAATTTTTTATTGATTTTTTGTCTTCTCCGATAGATTTTTAGATGTGTTATTTTGATTAGAACAGAATTTTAAGTTTCAAGTAACTTTTTATTGATTTATTGTCTTCTCCGATAATCTTATAGATATGTTATTTTGATTGGAATAGAATTTTTATTTTCAAGTAATTTTTAATTGGTTTATTGACTTCTCCGATACATTTTTAGATGTGTTATTTTGATTAGAATAGAATTTTAACTTTCAAGTGATTTTTTATTGATTTATTGTTTTCTCCGACAGATTTATAGATGTGTTATTTTGATTAGAATAGAATTTCAAATTTCAAGTAATTTTTTATTGATTTTTTGTCTTCTCCGATAAATTAATGGTTGTGTTATTTTAATTAGAATAGAGGTTTAAGTTTTAAGAAATTTCTTATTGATTTTTTGTCTTCTCCGATACATTTATAGATGTGTTATTTTAATTCGAATAGAATTTTAAATTTCAAGTAACTTTTTATTGATTTCTTGTCTTCTCCGATACATTTATAGATGTGTTATTTCGATTAGAATAGAATTTTTAGTTTCAAGTAATTTTGTATTGATTAATTATCTTCTCCGATAAATTTATAGATGTGTTATTTTGATTAGAATAGAATTTGTCTTCTCCGATAAATTTATAGATCTGTTATTTTGATTAGAATAGAATTTTGAGTTCCAAGTAATTTTTTACTGATTTATTGTGTTCTGCGATAGATTTTTAGATGTGTTATTTTGAGTAGAATACAATTTCAAATTTCAAGCAATTTTTAATTGATTTATTGTCTTCTCTGATAGATTTATAGATGTGGTATTTTGATAAAAATAAAATTTTAAGTTTCAAGTAACTTTTTATTGATTTATTGTCTTCTCCGATAATCTTATAGATATGTTATTTTGATTAGAATAGAATTTTTATTTTCAAGTAATTTTTTATTTATTTATTGTCTTCTCCGAGAAATCTAGACGTGTTATTTTAGTAAAATGGAATTTTAAGTTTTAAGTAATTTTTTATTGAATTATTATTTTCCCGATAAAAGTATATCTGTGTTATTTTGATTAGAATAGTATTTTAAGTTTTACGTAATTTTTTATTCATTCATTCTCTTCTCCGATAGATTTATAGATGTGTTATTTTGATTAAAATAGAATTTTAAGTTTCAAGTAATTTTTTATTGGTTTATTGTCTTCTCCGATACATTTATAGATGTGTTATTTTAATTCGAATAGAATTTTAAGTTTCAAGTAACTTGTTATTGATTTCTTGTTTTCTCCGATACATTTATAGATGTGTTATTTTGATTAGAAAATATTTTTAAGTTTCAAGTTATTGTAATTGATTGATTGTCTTCTCCGATACATTTATAAATGTGTTATTTCAATTCGAATAGAATTTCGAGTTTCAAGTAACTTTTTATTGATTTCTTGTCTTCTCCGACACATTTATAGATGTGTTATTTTGATTAGAATAGAATTTTAAGTTTCAAGTAATTTTTTACTGATTTATTGTTCTCTGCGATAGATTTTTAGATGTGTTATTTTGATTGGAATACAATTTTTAATTTCAAGTATTTTTTAATTGATTTATTGTCTTCTCTAATAGATTTATAGATGTGGTATTTCGATTAGAATAGAATTTTAAGTTTCAAGAAATTTTTCATTTATGTATTGTCTTCTCCGATAAAATTAGACGTGTTATTTTAGTAGAATAGAATTTTAAGTTTTATGTAATTTTTTATTGAATTATTATCTTCCCGATAAATGTATATCTGTGTTATTTTGATTAGAATAGAATTTTAAGTTTTACGTAATTTTTCATTGATTCATTCTCTTCTCCGATAAATTTATAGATGTGTTATTTTGATTAAAATAGAATTTTAAGTTTCAAGTAATTTTTTATCGGTTTATTGTTTTCTCCGACAGATTTATAGATGTGTTATTTTGATTAGAATAGAATTTCAAATTTCAAGTAATTTTTTATTGATTTTTTGTTTTCTCCAATAAATTAATGGTTGTGTTATTTTAATTAGAATAGAATTTTAAGTTTTAAGAAATTTCTTATTGATTTTTTGTCTTCTCCGATACATTTATACATGTGTTATTTTAATTCGAATAGAATTTTAAATTTGAAGTAACTTTTTATTGATTTCTTGTCTTCTCCGATACATTTATAGATGTGTTATTTTGATTAGATCAGAAATTTTAGTTTCAAGTAATTTTGTATTGATTTATCGTCTTCTCCGATAAATGTATACATGTGTTGTTTTGATTAGAACAGAATATTGAGTTTTAAGTAATTTTTTATTGATTAATTATCTTCTCCGATAAATTTATAGATGTGTTATTTTGATTAGAATAGAATTTGTCTTCTCCGATAAATTTATAGATCTGTTATTTTGATTAGAATAGAATTTTAAGTTTCAAGTAATTTTTTACTGATTTATTGTTCTCTGCGATAGATTTTTAGATGTGTTATTTTGATTAGAATACAATTTCAAATTTCAAGCAATTTTTAAATGATTTATTGTCTTCTCTAATAGATTTATAGATGTGGTATTTCGATTAGAATAGAATTTTAAGTTTCAAGAAATTTTTCATTTATGTATTGTCTTCTCCGATAAAATTAGACGTGTTATTTTGGTAGAATAGAATTTTAAGTTTTAAGTAATTTTTTATTGATTTATTCTCTTCTCCGATAGATTTATAGATGTGTTATTTTCATTAAAAGAGAATTTTAAATTTCGAGTAATTTTTTATTGGTTTATTGCCTCCTCAGAATAATTTATCGATGTCTTATTTTGATTAGAATAGAATTTTAAGTTTTAAGTAATTTTTTATTGATTTATTATCTTCTCCGATAAAATTATACATGTGTTATTTTAATTAGAAAAGATTTTTAAGTTTAAAGTTAATTTTTATTGATTTATTGTCTTCTCCGATAGATTTATAGATGTGTTATTCTAATTAGAATAGATCTTTAAGTTTCAAGTAACTTTTAATTGATTTCTTGTCTTCTCCGATAGATTTATGAATGTGTTATTTTGATTAGAATGAAATTTTTAATTTCAGGTAATTTTTCAATGATTTATTGTCTTATCTGATAGATTTATAGACGTGTTATTTTGATTAGAATAGAATTATAAGTTTCAAGTATATTTTTATTGATTTATTGTCTTTTCCGATAATCGTATAGATATGTTATTTCGATTAGAATAGAAAATTTTATTTTCAAGTAATTTTTCATTTATTTATTGTCTTCCCCGAGAAAATTAGCAGCGTTATTTTAGTAGAATAGAGTTTTAAGTTTCAAGTAATTTTTTATTGAATTTCTATCTTCCCGATAAATGTATATCTGTGTTATTTTTATTAGAATAGAATTTTGAGATTTACATTATTTTTTATTGATTTATTTTCTTCTCCGATAATCTTATATATATGTTATTTTGATTGGAATAGAATTTTTATTTTTAACCAATTTTTCATTAATTTATTGTCTTCTCCGAGAAAATTAGACGTGTTATTTTAGTAGAATAGAATTTTAAGTTTTAAGTAATTTTTTATTGAATTGTTATCTTCCCGATAAATGTATATCTGTGTTATTTTGATAAGAATAGAATTTTAAGTTTTACGTAATTTTTTATTGATTCATTCTCTTCTCCGATAGATTTATAGATGTGTAATTTTGACTAAAATAGAATTTCAAGTTTCAAGTAATTTTTTATTGGTTTATTGTCTTCTCCGATACATTTTTAGATGTGTTATTATAATTCGAATAGAATTTTAAATTTCAAGTAACTTGTTATTGATTTCTTGTCTTCTCCGATACATTTATAGATGTGTTATTTTGATTAGAATAGAGTTTTAAGTTTCAAGTAATTTTTATTGATTGATTGTCTTCTCCGTTATATTTTTAGATGTGTTATTTTGATTAAAACAGAATTTTAAGTTTCAAGTAATTTTTTATTGATTTTTTGTCTTCTCCGATAGATTTTTAGATGTGTTATTTTGATTAGAACAGAATTTTAAGTTTCAAGTAACTTTTTATTGATTTATTGTCTTCTCCGATAATCTTATAGATATGTTATTTTGATTGGAATAGAATTTTTATTTTCAAGTAATTTTTAATTGGTTTATTGACTTCTCCGATACATTTTTAGATGTGTTATTTTGATTAGAATAGAATTTTAACTTTCAAGTGATTTTTTATTGATTTATTGTTTTCTCCGACAGATTTATAGATGTGTTATTTTGATTAGAATAGAATTTCAAATTTCAAGTAATTTTTTATTGATTTTTTGTCTTCTCCGATAAATTAATGGTTGTGTTATTTTAATTAGAATAGAGGTTTAAGTTTTAAGAAATTTCTTATTGATTTTTTGTCTTCTCCGATACATTTATAGATGTGTTATTTTAATTCGAATAGAATTTTAAATTTCAAGTAACTTTTTATTGATTTCTTGTCTTCTCCGATACATTTATAGATGTGTTATTTTGATTAGAATAGAATTTTTAGTTTCAAGTAATTTTGTATTGATTAATTATCTTCTCCGATAAATTTATAGATGTGTTATTTTGATTAGAATAGAATTTGTCTTCTCCGATAAATTTATAGATCTGTTATTTTGATTAGAATAGAATTTTAAGTTCCAAGTAATTTTTTACTGATTTATTGTGTTCTGCGATAGATTTTTAGATGTGTTATTTTGAGTAGAATACAATTTCAAATTTCAAGCAATTTTTAATTGATTTATTGTCTTCTCTGATAGATTTATAGATGTGGTATTTTGATTAAAATAAAATTTTAAGTTTCAAGTAACTTTTTATTGATTTATTGTCTTCTCCGATAATCTTATAGATATGTTATTTTGATTAGAATAGAATTTTTATTTTCAAGTAATTTTTTATTTATTTATTGTCTTCTCCGAGAAATCTAGACGTGTTATTTTAGTAAAATGGAATTTTAAGTTTTAAGTAATTTTTTATTGAATTATTATTTTCCCGATAAAAGTATATCTGTGTTATTTTGATTAGAATAGTATTTTAAGTTTTACGTAATTTTTTATTCATTCATTCTCTTCTCCGATAGATTTATAGATGTGTTATTTTGATTAAAATAGAATTTTAAGTTTCAAGTAATTTTTTAAGGTTTATTGTCTTCTCCGAGAAAATTAGACGTGTTATTTTAGTAGAATAGAATTTTAAGTTTTATGCAATTTTTTATTGAATTATTATCTTCCCGATAAATCTATATCTGTGTTATTTTGATTAGAATAGAATTTTAAGTTTTACGTAATTTTTTATTGATTCATTCTCTTCTCCGATAAATTTATAGATGTGTTATTTTGATTAAAATAGAATTTTAAGTTTCAAGTAACTTGTTATTGATTTCTTGTCTTCTCCGATACATTAATGGTTGTGTTATTTTAATTAGAATAGAATTTTAAGTTTTAAGAAATTTCTTATTGATTTTTTGTCTTCTCCGATACATTTATAGATGTGTTATTTTAATTCGAATAGAATTTTAAATTTCAAGTAACTTTTTATTGATTTCTTGTCTTCTCCGATACATTTATAGATGTGTTATTTTGATTAGAATACAATTTTGAATTTCAAGTAATTTTTAATTGATTTATTGTCTTCTCTGATAGATTTATAGATGTGATATTTTGATTAGAATAGATATTTAAGTTTTACGTAATTTTTTATTGATTCATTCTCTTCTCCGATAGATTTATAGATGTGTTATTTTCATTAAAATAAAATTTTAAGTTTTGAGTAATTTTTTATTGGTTTATTGCCTCAGAATAATTTATAGATGTCTTATTTTGATTAGAATAGAATTTTAAGTTTTAAGCAATTTTTTATTGATTTATTATCTTCTCCGATAAAATTATACATGTGTTATTTTAATTAGAAAAGATTTTTAAGTTTAAAGTTAATTTTTATTGATTTATTGTCTTCTCCGATAGATTTATAGATGTGTTATTCTAATTAGAATAGATCTTTAAGTTTCAAATAACTTTTAATTGATTTCTTGTCTTCTCCGATAGATTTATGAATCTGTTATTTTGATTAGAATGAAATTTTAAAGTTCAGGTAATTTTTCAATGATTTATTGTCTTATCCGATAGATTTATAGACGTGTTATTTTGATTAGAATAGAATTATAAGTTTCAAGTATATTTTTATTGATTTATTGTCTTTTCCGATAATCGTATAGATATGTTATTTTGATTAGAATAGAAAATTTTATTTTCAAGTAATTTTTCATTTATTTATTGTCTTCTCCAAGAAAATTAGGAGCGTTATTTTATTATAATAGAGTTTTAAGTTTCAAGTAATTTTTTATTGAATTATTATTTTCCCGATAAATGTATATCTGTGTTATTTTGATAAGAATAGAATTTTGAGATTTACATTATTTTTTATTGATTTATTTTCTTCTCCGATAATCTTATAGATATGTTATTTTGATTGGAATAGAATTTTTATTTTTAACCAATTTTTCATTAATTTATTGTCTTCTCCGAGAAAATTAGACGTGTTATTTTAGTAGAATAGAATTTTAAGTTTTAAGTAATTTTTTATTGAATTGTTATCTTCCCGATAAATGTATATCTGTGTTATTTTGATTAGAATAGAATTTTAAGTTTTACGTAATTTTTTATTGATTCATTCTCTTCTCCGATAGATTTATAGATGTGTAATTTTGACTAAAATAGAATTTCAAGTTTCAAGTAATTTTTTATTGGTTTATTGTCTTCTCCGATACATTTTTAGATGTGTTATTATAATTCGAATAGAATTTTAAATTTCAAGTAACTTGTTATTGATTTCTTGTCTTCTCCGATACATTTATAGATGTGTTATTTTGATTAGAATAGAGTTTTAAGTTTCAAGTAATTTTTATTGATTGATTGTCTTCTCCGTTATTTTTTTAGATGTGTTATTTTGATTAAAACAGAATTTTAAGTTTCAAGTAATTTTTTATTGATTTTTTGTCTTCTCCGATAGATTTTTAGATGTGTTATTTTGATTAGAACAGAATTCTAAGTTTCAAGTAACTTTTTATTGATTTATTGTCTTCTCCGATAATCTTATAGATATGTTATTTTGATTGGAATAGAATTTTTATTTTCAAGTAATTTTTAATTGGTTTATTGTCTTCTCCGATACATTTTTAGATGTGTTATTTTGATTAGAATAGAATTTTTACTTTCAAGTGATTTTTTATTGATTTATTGTTTTCTCCGACAGATTTATACATGTGTTATTTTGATTAGAATAGAATTTCAAATTTCAAGTAATTTTTTATTGATTTTTTGTCTTCTCCGATAAATTAATGGTTGTGTTATTTTAATTAGAATAGAATTTTAAGTTTTAAGAAATTTCTTATTGATTTTTTGTCTTCTCCGATACATTTATAGATGTGTTATTTTAATTCGAATAGAATTTTAAATTTCAAGTAACTTTTTATTGATTTCTTGTCTTCTCCGATACATTTATAGATGTGTTATTTCGATTAGAATAGAATTTTTAGTTTCAAGTAATTTTGTATTGATTAATTATCTTCTCCGATAAATTTATAGATGTGTTATTTTGATTAGAATAGAATTTGTCTTCTCCGATAAATTTATGGATCTGTTATTTTGATTAGAATAGAATTTTAAGTTCCAAGTAATTTTTTACTGATTTATTGTGTTCTGCGATAGATTTTTAGATGTGTTATTTTGAGTAGAATACAATTTCAAATTTCAAGCAATTTTTAATTGATTTATTGTCTTCTCTGATAGATTTATAGATGTGGTATTTTGATAAAAATAAAATTTTAAGTTTCAAGTAACTTTTTATTGATTTATTGTCTTCTCCGATAATCTTATAGATATGTTATTTTGATTAGAATAGAATTTTTATTTTCAAGTAATTTTTTATTTATTTATTGTCTTCTCCGAGAAATCTAGACGTGTTATTTTAGTAAAATGGAATTTTAAGTTTTAAGTAATTTTTTATTGAATTATTATTTTCCCGATAAAAGTATATCTGTGTTATTTTGATTAGAATAGTATTTTAAGTTTTACGTAATTTTTTATTCATTCATTCTCTTCTCCGATAGATTTATAGATGTGTTATATTGATTAAAATAGAATTTTAAGTTTCAAGTAATTTTTTATTGGTTTATTGTCTTCTCCGATACATTTATAGATGTGTTATTTTAATTCGAATAGAATTTTAAGTTTCAAGTTACTTGTTATTAATTTCTTGACTTCTCCGATACATTTATACATGTGTTATTTTGATTAGAACAAAATTTTAAGTTTTAAGTAATTTTTTATTCATTTTTTGTCTTCTCCAATAGATTTATAGATGTGTTATTTTAATTAGAATAGAATTTTAAGTTTCACGTAACTTTTTATTGATTTATTATCTTCTCCGATAAAATTATACATGTGTTATTTTGATTAGAAAATATTTTTAAGTTTCAAGTTATTTTTATTGATTGATTGTCTTCTCCGATACATTTATAAATGTGTTATTTTAATTCGAATAGAATCTCGAGTTTCAAGTAACTTTTTATTGATTTATTGTCTTCTCCGACACATTTATAGATGCGTTATTTTGATTAGAATAGAATTTTAAGTTTCAAGTAATTTTGTACTGATTTATTGTTCTCTGCGATAGATTTTTAGATGTGTTATTTTGATTAGAATACAATTTTTAATTTCAAGTATTTTTTAATTGATTTATTGTCTTCTCTAATAGATTTATAGATGTGGTATTTCGATTAGAATAGAATTTAAATTTCAAGAAATTTTACATTTATGTATTGTCTTCTCCGATAAAATTAGACGTGTTATTTTGGTAGAATAGAATTTTAAGTTTTAAGTAATTTTTTATTGATTGATTATCTTCCCGATAAATGTATATCTGTGTTATTTTGATTAGAATAGAATTTTGAGTTTTACGTAATTTTTTATTGATTCATTCTCTTCTCCGATAGATTTATCGATGTGTTATTTTGACTAAAATAGAATTTTAAGTTTCAAGTACTTTTTTATTGGTTTATTGTCTTCTCCGATACATTTTTAGATGTGTTATTATAATTCGAATAGAATTTTTTATTTCAAGTAACTTGTTATTGATTTCTTGTCTTCTCCGATACATTTATAGATGTGTTATTTTGATTAGAATAGAGTTTCAAGTTTCAAGTAATTTTTATTGATTGATTGTCTTCTCCGTTATATTTTCAGATGTGTTATTTTGATTAAAACAGAATTTTAAGTTTCAAGTAATTTTTTATTGATTTTTTGTCTTCTCCGATAGATTTTTAGATGTGTTATTTTGATTAGAATAGAATTTTAAGTTTCAAGTAACTTTTTATTGATTTATTGTCTTCTCCGATAATCTTATAGATATGTTATTTTGATTAAAATAGAATTTTTATTTTCAAGTAATTTTTTATTTATTCATTGTCGTCTCCGATAAAATTAAACGTGTTATTTTAGTAGAATAGAATTTTAAGTTTTAAGTAATTTTTTATTGATTTATTATCTTCCGGTCAAATGTATGACTGTGTTATTTTGAATAGAATAGAATTTTAAGTTTTACGTAATTTTTTATTGATTTATTCTCTTCACCGATAGATTTATAGATGTGTTATTTTGATTAAAATAGAATTTTAAGTTTCAAGTAATTTTTTATTGGTTTATTGTCTTCTCCGATAAATTTATAGATGTGTTATTTTGATTAGAATAGAATTTGTCTTCTCCGATAAATTTATAGATCTGTTATTTTGATTAGAATAGAATTTTAAGTTTTACGTAATTTTTTATTGATTCATTCTCTTCTCCGATAAATTTATAGATGTGTTATTTTGATCAAAATAGAATTTTAAGTTTCAAGTAATTTTTTATAGGTTTATTGTCTTCTCCGATACATTTATAGATGTGTTATTTTAATTCGAATAGAATTTTAAGTTTCAAGTAACTTGTTATTGATTTCTTGTCTTCTCCGATACATTTATAGATGTGTTATTTTGATTAGAATAGAATTTTAAGTTTCAAGTACTTTTTCTTCATTGATTGTCTTCTCCGATATATTTTTAGATGTGTTATTTTGATTAGAACAGAATTTTAAGTTTTAAGTAATTTTTTATTGATTTTTTGTCTTCTCCAATAGATTTATAGATGTGTTTTTTCAATTAGAATAGAATTTTAAGTTTCACGTAACTTTTTATTGATTTATTATCTTCTCCGAAAAAATTATACATGTGTTATTTTAATTCGAATAGAATTTTAAGTTTCAAGTAACTTGTTATTGATTTCTTGTCTTCTCCGATACATTTATAGATGTGTTATTTTGATTAGAATAGAATTTTAAGTTTCAAGTACTTTTTCTTCATTGATTGTCTTCTCCGATATATTTTTAGATGTGTTATTTTGATTAGAATAGAATTTCAAATTTCAAGTAATTTTTTATTGATTTTTTGTCTTCTCCGATAAATTAATGGTTGTGTTATTCTAATTAGAATAGAATTTTAAGTTTTAAGAAATTTCTTATTGATTTTTTGTCTTCTCCGATACATTTATAGATGTGTTATTTTAATTCGAATAGAATTTTAAATTTCAAGTAACTTTTTATTGATTTCTTGTCTTCTCCGATACATTTATAGATGTGTTATTTTGATTAGAATAGAATTTTTAGTTTCAAGTAATTTTGTATTGATTAATTATCTTCTCCGATAAATTTATAGATGTGTTATTTTGATTAGAATAGAATTTGTCTTCTCCGATAAATTTATAGATCTGTTATTTTGATTAGAATAGAATTTTAAGTTCCAAGTAATTTTTTACTGATTTATTGTGTTCTGCGATAGATTTTTAGATGTGTTATTTTGAGTAGAATACAATTTCAAATTTCAAGCAATTTTTAATTGATTTATTGTCTTCTCTGATAGATTTATAGATGTGGTATTTTGATAAAAATAAAATTTTAAGTTTCAAGTAACTTTTTATTGATTTATTGTCTTCTCCGATAATCTTATAGATATGTTATTTTGATTAGAATAGAATTTTTATTTTCAAGTAATTTTTTATTTATTTATTGTCTTCTCCGAGAAATCTAGACGTGTTATTTTAGTAAAATGGAATTTTAAGTTTTGAGTAATTTTTTATTGAATTATTATTTTCCCGATAAAAGTATATCTGTGTTATTTTGATTAGAATAGTATTTTAAGTTTTACGTAATTTTTTATTCATTCATTCTCTTCTCCGATAGATTTATAGATGTGTTATTTTGATTAAAATAGAATTTTAAGTTTCAAGTAATTTTTTATTGGTTTATTGTCTTCTCCGATACATTTATAGATGTGTTATTTTAATTCGAATAGAATTTTAAGTTTCAAGTAACTTGTTATTGATTTCTTGTTTTCTCCGATACATTTATAGATGTGTTATTTTGATTAGAAAATATTTTTAAGTTTCAAGTTATTGTAATTGATTGATTGTCTTCTCCGATACATTTATAAATGTGTTATTTCAATTCGAATAGAATTTCGAGTTTCAAGTAACTTTTTATTGATTTCTTGTCTTCTCCGACACATTTATAGATGTGTTATTTTGATTAGAATAGAATTTTAAGTTTCAAGTAATTTTTTACTGATTTATTGTTCTCTGCGATAGATTTTTAGATGTGTTATTTTGATTAGAATACAATTTTTAATTTCAAGTATTTTTTAATTGATTTATTGTCTTCTCTAATAGATTTATAGATGTGGTATTTCGATTAGAATAGAATTTTAAGTTTCAAGAAATTTTTCATTTATGTATTGTCTTCTCCGATAAAATTAGACGTGTTATTTTAGTAGAATAGAATTTTAAGTTTTATGTAATTTTTTATTGAATTATTATCTTCCCGATAAATGTATATCTGTGTTATTTTGATTAGAATAGAATTTTAAGTTTTACGTAATTTTTCATTGATTCATTCTCTTCTCCGATAAATTTATAGATGTGTTATTTTGATTAAAATAGAATTTTAAGTTTCAAGTAATTTTTTATCGGTTTATTGTTTTCTCCGACAGATTTATAGATGTGTTATTTTGATTAGAATAGAATTTCAAATTTCAAGTAATTTTTTATTGATTTTTTGTTTTCTCCAATAAATTAATGGTTGTGTTATTTTAATTAGAATAGAATTTTAAGTTTTAAGAAATTTCTTATTGATTTTTTGTCTTCTCCGATACATTTATACATGTGTTATTTTAATTCGAATAGAATTTTAAATTTGAAGTAACTTTTTATTGATTTCTTGTCTTCTCCGATACATTTATAGATGTGTTATTTTGATTAGATCAGAAATTTTAGTTTCAAGTAATTTTGTATTGATTTATCGTCTTCTCCGATAAATGTATACATGTGTTGTTTTGATTAGAACAGAATATTGAGTTTTAAGTAATTTTTTATTGATTAATTATCTTCTCCGATAAATTTATAGATGTGTTATTTTGATTAGAATAGAATTTGTCTTCTCCGATAAATTTATAGATCTGTTATTTTGATTAGAATAGAATTTTAAGTTTCAAGTAATTTTTTACTGATTTATTGTTCTCTGCGATAGATTTTTAGATGTGTTATTTTGATTAGAATACAATTTTAAATTTCAAGCAATTTTTAAATGATTTATTGTCTTCTCTAATAGATTTATAGATGTGGTATTTCGATTAGAATAGAATTTTAAGTTTCAAGAAATTTTTCATTTATGTATTGTCTTCTCCGATAAAATTAGACGTGTTATTTTGGTAGAATAGAATTTTAAGTATTAAGTAATTTTTTATTGATTTATTCTCTTCTCCGATAGATTTATAGATGTGTTATTTTCATTAAAAGAGAATTTTAAATTTCGAGTAATTTTTTATTGGTTTATTGCCTCCTCAGAATAATTTATCGATGTCTTATTTTGATTAGAATAGAATTTTAAGTTTTAAGTAATTTTTTATTGATTTATTATCTTCTCCGATAAAATTATACATGTGATATTTTAATTAGAAAAGATTTTTAAGTTTAAAGTTAATTTTTATTGATTTATTGTCTTCTCCGATAGATTTATAGATGTGTTATTCTAATTAGAATAGATCTTTAAGTTTCAAGTAACTTTTAATTGATTTCTTGTCTTCTCCGATAGATTTATGAATGTGTTATTTTGATTAGAATGAAATTTTTAATTTCAGGTAATTTTTCAATGATTTATTGTCTTATCTGATAGATTTATAGACGTGTTATTTTGATTAGAATAGAATTATAAGTTTCAAGTATATTTTTATTGATTTATTGTCTTTTCCGATAATCGTATAGATATGTTATTTCGATTAGAATAGAAAATTTTATTTTCAAGTAATTTTTCATTTATTTATTGTCTTCCCCGAGAAAATTAGCAGCGTTATTTTAGTAGAATAGAGTTTTAAGTTTCAAGTAATTTTTTATTGAATTATTATCTTCCCGATAAATGTATATCTGTGTTATTTTTATTAGAATAGAATTTTGAGATTTACATTATTTTTTATTGATTTATTTTCTTCTCCGATAATCTTATATATATGTTATTTTGATTGGAATAGAATTTTTATTTTTAACCAATTTTTCATTTATTTATTGTCTTCTCCGAGAAAATTAGACGTGTTATTTTAGTAGAATAGAATTTTAAGTTTTAAGTAATTTTTTATTGAATTGTTATCTTCCCGATAAATGTATATCTGTGTTATTTTGATTAGAATAGAATTTTGAGTTTTACGTAATTTTTTATTGATTCATTCTCTTCTCCGATAGATTTATCGATGTGTTATTTTGACTAAAATAGAATTTTAAGTTTCAAGTACTTCTTTATTGGTTTATTGTCTTCTCCGATACATTTTTAGATGTGTTATTATAATTCGAATAGAATTTTTAATTTCAAGTAACTTGTTATTGATTTCTTGTCTTCTCCGATACATTTATAGATGTGTTATTTTGATTAGAATAGAATTTTAAGTTTCAAGTAATTTTTTACTGATTTATTCTTTTCTGCGCTGGATTTTTAGATGTGTTATTTTGATTAGAATACAATTTTGAATTTCAAGTAATTTTTAATTGATTTATTGTCTTCTCTGATAGATTTATAGATGTGATATTTTGATTAGAATAGATATTTAAGTTTTACGTAATTTTTTATTGATTCATTCTCTTCTCCGATAGATTTATAGATGTGTTATTTTCATTAAAATAAAATTTTAAGTTTCGAGTAATTTTTTATTGGTTTATTGCGTCAGAATAATTTATAGATGTCTTATTTTGATTAGAATAGAATTTTAAGTTTTAGGTATTTTTTTATTGATTTATTATCTTCTCCGATAAAATTATACATGTGTTATTTTAATTAGAAAAGATTTTTAAGTTTAAAGTTAATTTTTATTGATTTATTGTCTTCTCCGATAGATTTATAGATGTGTTATTCTAATTAGAATAGATCTTTAAGTTTCAAGTAACTTTTAATTGATTTCTTGTCTTCTCCGATAGATTTATGAATCTGTTATTTTGATTAGAATGAAATTTTAAATTTCAGGTAATTTTTCAATGATTTATTGTCTTATCCGATAGATTTATAGACGTGTTATTTTGATTAGAATAGAATTATAAGTTTCAAGTATATTTTTATTGATTTATTGTCTTTTCCGATAATCGTATAGATATGTTATTTTGATTAGAATAGAAAATTTTATTTTCAAGTAATTTTTCATTTATTTATTGTCTTCTCCAAGAAAATTAGGAGCGTTATTTTAGTATAATAGAGTTTTAAGTTTCAAGTAATTTTTTATTGAATTATTATCTTCCCGATAAATGTATATCTGTGTTATTTTGATTAGAATAGAATTTTGAGATTTACATTATTTTTTATTGATTTATTTTCTTCTCCGATAATCTTATAGATATGTTATTTTGATTAGAATAGAATTTTAATTTTTAACCAATTTTTCATTAATTTATTGTCTTCTCCGAGAAAATTAGACGTGTTATTTTAGTAGAATAGAATTTTAAGTTTTAAGTAATTTTTTATTGAATTGTTATCTTCCCGATAAATGTATATCTGTGTTATTTTGATAAGAATAGAATTTTAAGTTTTACGTAATTTTTTATTGATTCATTCTCTTCTCCGATAGATTTATAGATGTGTAATTTTGACTAAAATAGAATTTCAAGTTTCAAGTAATTTTTTATTGGTTTATTGTCTTCTCCGATAAATTTTTAGATGTGTTATTATAATTCGAATAGAATTTTAAATTTCAAGTAACTTGTTATTGATTTCTTGTCTTCTCCGATACATTTATAGATGTGTTATTTTGATTAGAATAGAGTTTTAAGTTTCAAGTAATTTTTATTGATTGATTGTCTTCTCCGTTATATTTTTAGATGTGTTATTTTGATTAAAACAGAATTTTAAGTTTCAAGTAATTTTTTATTGATTTTTTGTCTTCTCCGATAGATTTTTAGATGTGTTATTTTGATTAGAACAGAATTTTAAGTTTCAAGTAACTTTTTATTGATTTATTGTCTTCTCCGATAATCTTATAGATATGTTATTTTGATTGGAATAGAATTTTTATTTTCAAGTAATTTTTAATTGGTTTATTGACTTCTCCGATACATTTTTAGATGTGTTATTTTGATTAGAATAGAATTTTAACTTTCAAGTGATTTTTTATTGATTTATTGTTTTCTCCGACAGATTTATAGATGTGTTATTTTGATTAGAATAGAATTTCAAATTTCAAGTAATTTTTTATTGATTTTTTGTCTTCTCCGATAAATTAATGGTTGTGTTATTTTAATTAGAATAGAGGTTTAAGTTTTAAGAAATTTCTTATTGATTTTTTGTCTTCTCCGATACATTTATAGATGTGTTATTTTAATTCGAATAGAATTTTAAATTTCAAGTAACTTTTTATTGATTTCTTGTCTTCTCCGATACATTTATAGATGTGTTATTTTGATTAGAATAGAATTTTTAGTTTCAAGTAATTTCGTATTGATTAATTATCTTCTCCGATAAATTTATAGATGTGTTATTTTGATTAGAATAGAATTTGTCTTCTCCGATAAATTTATAGATCTGTTATTTTGATTAGAATAGAATTTTAAGTTCCAAGTAATTTTTTACTGATTTATTGTGTTCTCCGATAGATTTTTAGATGTGTTATTTTGAGTAGAATACAATTTCAAATTTCAAGCAATTTTTAATTGATTTATTGTCTTCTCTGATAGATTTATAGATGTGGTATTTTGATTAAAATAAAATTTTAAGTTTCAAGTAACTTTTTATTGATTTATTGTCTTCTCCGATAATCTTATAGATATGTTATTTTGATTAGAATAGAATTTTTATTTTCAAGTAATTTTTTATTTATTTATTGTCTTCTCCGAGAAATCTAGACGTGTTATTTTAGTAAAATGGAAATTTAAGTTTTAAGTAATTTTTTATTGAATTATTATTTTCCCGATAAAAGTATATCTGTGTTATTTTGATTAGAATAGTATTTTAAGTTTTACGTAATTTTTTATTCATTCATTCTCTTCTCCGATAGATTTATAGATGTGTTATTTTGATTAAAATAGAATTTTAAGTTTCAAGTAATTTTTTAAGGTTTATTGTCTTCTCCGAGAAAATTAGACGTGTTATTTTAGTAGAATAGAATTTTAAGTTTTATGCAATTTTTTATTGAATTATTATCTTCCCGATAAATGTATATCTGTGTTATTTTGATTAGAATAGAATTTTAAGTTTTACGTAATTTTTTATTGATTCATTCTCTTCTCCGATAAATTTATAGATGTGTTATTTTGATTAAAATAGAATTTTAAGTTTCAAGTAACTTGTTATTGATTTCTTGTCTTCTCCGATAAATTAATGGTTGTGTTATTTTAATTAGAATAGAATTTTAAGTTTTAAGAAATTTCTTATTGATTTTTTGTCTTCTCCGATACATTTATAGATGTGTTATTTTAATTCGAATAGAATTTTAAATTTCAAGTAACTTTTTATTGATTTCTTGTCTTCTCCGATACATTTATACATGTGTTATTTTGATTAGAATACAATTTTGAATTTCAAGTAATTTTTAATTGATTTATTGTCTTCTCTGATAGATTTATAGATGTGATATTTTGATTAGAATAGATATTTAAGTTTTACGTAATTTTTTATTGATTCATTCTCTTCTCCGATAGATTTATAGATGTGTTATTTTCATTAAAATAAAATTTTAAGTTTCGAGTAATTTTTTATTGGTTTATTGCCTCAGAATAATTTATAGATGTCTTATTTTGATTAGAATAGAATTTTAAGTTTTAAGCAATTTTTTATTGATTTATTATCTTCTCCGATAAAATTATACATGTGTTATTTTAATTAGAAAAGATTTTTAAGTTTAAAGTTAATTTTTATTGATTTATTGTCTTCTCCGATAGATTTATAGATGTGTTATTCTAATTAGAATAGATCTTTAAGTTTCAAATAACTTTTAATTGATTTCTTGTCTTCTCCGATAGATTTATGAATCTGTTATTTTGATTAGAATGAAATTTTAAAGTTCAGGTAATTTTTCAATGATTTATTGTCTTATCCGATAGATTTATAGACGTGTTATTTTGATTAGAATAGAATTATAAGTTTCAAGTATATTTTTATTGATTTATTGTCTTTTCCGATAATCGTATAGATATGTTATTTTGATTAGAATAGAAAATTTTATTTTCAAGTAATTTTTCATTTATTTATTGTCTTCTCCAAGAAAATTAGGAGCGTTATTTTAGTATATTAGAGTTTTAAGTTTCAAGTAATTTTTTATTGAATTATTATTTTCCCGATAAATGTATATCTGTGTTATTTTGATAAGAATAGAATTTTGAGATTTACATTATTTTTTATTGATTTATTTTCTTCTCCGATAATCTTATAGATATGTTATTTTGATTGGAATAGAATTTTTATTTTTAACCAATTTTTCATTAATTTATTGTCTTCTCCGAGAAAATTAGACGTGTTATTTTAGTAGAATAGAATTTTAAGTTTTAAGTAATTTTTTATTGAATTGTTATCTTCCCGATAAATGTATATCTGTGTTATTTTGATTAGAATAGAATTTTAAGTTTTACGTAATTTTTTATTGATTCATTCTCTTCTCCGATAGATTTATAGATGTGTAATTTTGACTAAAATAGAATTTCAAGTTTCAAGTAATTTTTTATTGGTTTATTGTCTTCTCCGATACATTTTTAGATGTGTTATTATAATTCGAATAGAATTTTAAATTTCAAGTAACTTGTTATTGATTTCTTGTCTTCTCCGATACATTTATAGATGTGTTATTTTGATTAGAATAGAGTTTTAAGTTTCAAGTAATTTTTATTGATTGATTGTCTTCTCCGTTATTTTTTTAGATGTGTTATTTTGATTAAAACAGAATTTTAAGTTTCAAGTAATTTTTTATTGATTTTTTGTCTTCTCCGATAGATTTTTAGATGTGTTATTTTGATTAGAACAGAATTTTAAGTTTCAAGTAACTTTTTATTGATTTATTGTCTTCTCCGATAATCTTATAGATATGTTATTTTGATTGGAATAGAATTTTTATTTTCAAGTAATTTTTAATTGGTTTATTGTCTTCTCCGATACATTTTTAGATGTGTTATTTTGATTAGAATAGAATTTTTACTTTCAAGTGATTTTTTATTGATTTATTGTTTTCTCCGACAGATTTATAGATGTGTTATTTTGATTAGAATAGAATTTCAAATTTCAAGTAATTTTTTATTGATTTTTTGTCTTCTCCGATAAATTAATGGTTGTGTTATTTTAATTAGAATAGAATTTTAAGTTTTAAGAAATTTCTTATTGATTTTTTGTCTTCTCCGATACATTTATAGATGTGTTATTTTAATTCGAATAGAATTTTAAATTTCAAGTAACTTTTTATTGATTTCTTGTCTTCTCCGATACATTTATAGATGTGTTATTTCGATTAGAATAGAATTTTTAGTTTCAAGTAATTTTGTATTGATTAATTATCTTCTCCGATAAATTTATAGATGTGTTATTTTGATTAGAATAGAATTTGTCTTCTCCGATAAATTTATAGATCTGTTATTTTGATTAGAATAGAATTTTGAGTTCCAAGTAATTTTTTACTGATTTATTGTGTTCTGCGATAGATTTTTAGATGTGTTATTTTGAGTAGAATACAATTTCAAATTTCAAGCAATTTTTAATTGATTTATTGTCTTCTCTGATAGATTTATAGATGTGGTATTTTGATAAAAATAAAATTTTAAGTTTCAAGTAACTTTTTATTGATTTATTGTCTTCTCCGATAATCTTATAGATATGTTATTTTGATTAGAATAGAATTTTTATTTTCAAGTAATTTTTTATTTATTTATTGTCTTCTCCGAGAAATCTAGACGTGTTATTTTAGTAAAATGGAATTTTAAGTTTTAAGTAATTTTTTATTGAATTATTATTTTCCCGATAAAAGTATATCTGTGTTATTTTGATTAGAATAGTATTTTAAGTTTTACGTAATTTTTTATTCATTCATTCTCTTCTCCGATAGATTTATAGATGTGTGATTTTGATTAAAATAGAATTTTAAGTTTCAAGTAATTTTTTATTGGTTTATTGTCTTCTCCGATACATTTATAGATGTGTTATTTTAATTCGAATAGAATTTTAAGTTTCAAGTAACTTGTTATTGATTTCTTGTTTTCTCCGATACATTTATAGATGTGTTATTTTGATTAGAAAATATTTTTAAGTTTCAAGTTATTGTAATTGATTGATTGTCTTCTCCGATACATTTATAAATGTGTTATTTCAATTCGAATAGAATTTCGAGTTTCAAGTAACTTTTTATTGATTTCTTGTCTTCTCCGACACATTTATAGATGTGTTATTTTGATTAGAATAGAATTTTAAGTTTCAAGTAATTTTTTACTGATTTATTGTTCTCTGCGATAGATTTTTAGATGTGTTATTTTGATTAGAATACAATTTTTAATTTCAAGTATTTTTTAATTGATTTATTGTCTTCTCTAATAGATTTATAGATGTGGTATTTCGATTAGAATAGAATTTTAAGTTTCAAGAAATTTTTCATTTATGTATTGTCTTCTCCGATAAAATTAGACGTGTTATTTTAGTAGAATAGAATTTTAAGTTTTATGTAATTTTTTATTGAATTATTATCTTCCCGATAAATGTATATCTGTGTTATTTTGATTAGAATAGAATTTTAAGTTTTACGTAATTTTTCATTGATTCATTCTCTTCTCCGATAAATTTATAGATGTGTTATTTTGATTAAAATAGAATTTTAAGTTTCAAGTAATTTTTTATCGGTTTATTGTTTTCTCCGACAGATTTATAGATGTGTTATTTTGATTAGAATAGAATTTCAAATTTCAAGTAATTTTTTATTGATTTTTTGTTTTCTCCAATAAATTAATGGTTGTGTTATTTTAATTAGAATAGAATTTTAAGTTTTAAGAAATTTCTTATTGATTTTTTGTCTTCTCCGATACATTTATACATGTGTTATTTTAATTCGAATAGAATTTTAAATTTGAAGTAACTTTTTATTGATTTCTTGTCTTCTCCGATACATTTATAGATGTGTTATTTTGATTAGATCAGAAATTTTAGTTTCAAGTAATTTTGTATTGATTTATCGTCTTCTCCGATAAATGTATACATGTGTTGTTTTGATTAGAACAGAATATTGAGTTTTAAGTAATTTTTTATTGATGAATTATCTTCTCCGATAAATTTATAGATGTGTTATTTTGATTAGAATAGAATTTGTCTTCTCCGATAAATTTATAGATCTGTTATTTTGATTAGAATAGAATTTTAAGTTTCAAGTAATTTTTTACCGATTTATTGTTCTCTGCGATAGATTTTTAGATGTGTTATTTTGATTAGAATACAATTTCAAATTTCAAGCAATTTTTAAATGATTTATTGTCTTCTCTAATAGATTTATAGATGTGGTATTTCGATTAGAATAGAATTTTAAGTTTCAAGAAATTTTTCATTTATGTATTGTCTTCTCCGATAAAATTAGACGTGTTATTTTGGTAGAATAGAATTTTAAGTTTTAAGTAATTTTTTATTGATTTATTCTCTTCTCCGATAGATTTATAGATGTGTTATTTTCATTAAAAGAGAATTTTAAATTTCGAGTAATTTTTTATTGGTTTATTGCCTCCTCAGAATAATTTATCGATGTCTTATTTTGATTAGAATAGAATTTTAAGTTTTAAGTAACTTTTTATTGATTTATTATCTTCTCCGATAAAATTATACATGTGTTATTTTGATTAGAAAATATTTTTAAGTTTCAAGTTATTTTTATTGATTGATTGTCTTCTCCGATACATTTATAAATGTGTTATTTTGATTAGAAAATATTTTTAAGTTTCAAGTTATTTTTATTGATTGATTGTCTTTTCCGATACGTTTATAAATGTGTTATTTTAATTCGAATAGAATTTCGAGTTTCAAGTAACTTTTTATTGATTTCTTGTCTTCTCCGACACATTTATAGATGTGTTATTTTGATTAGAATAGAATTTTAAGTTTCAAGTATTTTTTAATTGATTTATTGTCTTCTCTAATAGATTTATAGATGTGGTATTTCGCCTAGAATAGAATTTTAAGTTTCAAGAAATTTTTCATTTATGTATTGTCTTCTCCGATAAAATTAGACGTGTTATTTTGGTAGAATAGAATTTTAAGTTTTAAGTAATTTTTTATTGATTTATTATCTTCCCGATAAATGTATATCTGTGTTATTTTGATTAGAATAGAATTTTAAGTTTTACGTCATTTTTTATTGATTTATTCTCTTCTCCGATAGATTTATAGATGTGTTATTTTGATTAAAATAGAATTTTAAGTTTCAAATAATTTTTTAAGGTTTATTGTCTTCTCCGACAAAATTAGACGTGTTATTTTAGTAGAATAGAATTTTAAGTTTTATGTAATTTTTTATTGAATTATTATTTTCCCGATAAATGTATATCTGTGTTATTTTGATTAGAATAGAATTTTAAGTTTTACGTAATTTTTTATTGATTCATTCTCTTCTCCGATAAATTTATAGATGTGTCATTTTGATTAAAATAGAATTTTAAGTTTCAAGTAATTTTTTATAGGTTTATTGTCTTCTCCGATACATTTATAGATGTGTTATTTTAATTCGAATAGAATTTCAAGTTTCAAGTAACTTGTTATTGATTTCTTGTCTTCTCCGATACATTTATAGATGTGTTATTTTGATTAGAATAGAATTTTAAGTTTCAAGTACTTTTTCTTGATTGATTGTCTTCTCCGATATATTTTTAGATGTGTTATTTTGATTAGAACAGAATTTTGAGTTTTAAGTAATTTTTTATTGATTTTTTGTCTTTTCCAATAGATTTATAGATGTGGTATTTTGATTAGAATAAAATTTTAAGTTTCAAGTAACTTTTTATTGATTTATTGTCTTCTCCGATAATCTTATAGATATGTTATTTTGATTAGAAGAGAATTTTTATTTTCAAGCAATTTTTCATTTATTTATTGTCTTCTCCGAGAAATCTAGACGTGTTATTTTAGTAAAATGGAATTTTAAGTTTTAAGTAATTTTTTATTGAATTATTATTTTCCCGATAAAAGTATATCTGTGTTATTTTGATTAGAATAGTATTTTAAGTTTTACGTAATTTTTTATTCATTCATTCTCTTCTCCGATAGATTTATAGATGTGTTATTTTGATTAAAATAGAATTTTAAGTTTCAAGTAATTTTTTATTGGTTTATTGTCTTCTCCGATACATTTATAGATGTGTTATTTTAATTCGAATAGAATTTTAAGTTTCAAGTAACTTGTTATTAATTTCTTGACTTCTCCGATACATTTATACATGTGTTATTTTGATTAGAACAAAATTTTAAGTTTTAAGTAATTTTTTATTCATTTTTTGTCTTCTCCAATAGATTTATAGATGTGTTATTTTAATTAGAATAGAATTTTAAGTTTCACGTAACTTTTTATTGATTTATTATCTTCTCCGATAAAATTATACATGTGTTATTTTGATTAGAAAATATTTTTAAGTTTCAAGTTATTTTTATTGATTGATTGTCTTCTCCGATACATTTATAAATGTGTTATTTTAATTCGAATAGAATCTCGAGTTTCAAGTAACTTTTTATTGATTTCTTGTCTTCTCCGACACATTTATAGATGCGTTATTTTGATTAGAATAGAATTTTAAGTTTCAAGTAATTTTTTACTGATTAATTGTTCTCTGCGATAGATTTTTAGATGTGTTATTTTGATTAGAATACAATTTTTAATTTCAAGTATTTTTTAATTGATTTATTGTCTTCTCTAATAGATTTATAGATGTGGTATTTCGATTAGAATAGAATTGAAATTTCAAGAAATTTTACATTTATGTATTGTCTTCTCCGAGAAAATTAGACGTGTTATTTTAGTAGAATAGAATTTTAAGTTTTATGTAATTTTTTATTGAATTATTATCTTCCCGATAAATGTATATCTGTGTTATTTTGATTAGAATAGAATTTTAAGTTTTACGTAATTTTTTATTGATTCATTCTCTTCTCCGATAAATTTATAGATGTGTTATTTTGATTAAAATAGAATTTTAAGTTTCAAGTAATTTTTTATAGGTTTATTGTCTTCTCCGATACATTTATAGATGTGTTATTTTAATTCGAATAGAATTTTAAGTTTCAAGTAACTTGTTATTGATTTCTTGTCTTCTCCGATACATTTATAGATGTGTTATTTTGATTAGAATAGAATTTTAAGTTTCAAGTAATTTTTTACTGATTTATTCTTTTCTGCGCTGGATTTTTAGATGTGTTATTTTGATTAGAATACAATTCTGAATTTCAAGTAATTTTTAATTGATTTATTGTCTTCTCTGATAGATTTATAGATGTGATATTTTGATTAGAACAGATATTTAAGTTTTACGTAATTTTTTATTGATTCATTCTCTTCTCCGATAGATTTATAGATGTGTTATTTTCATTAAAATAAAATTTTAAGTTTCGAGTAATTTTTTATTGGTTTATTGCGTCAGAATAATTTATAGATGTCTTATTTTGATTAGAATAGAATTTTAAGTTTTAGGTATTTTTTTATTGATTTATTATCTTCTCCGATAAAATTATACATGTGTTATTTTAATTAGAAAAGATTTTTAAGTTTAAAGTTAATTTTTATTGATTTATTGTCTTCTCCGATAGATTTATAGATGTGTTATTCTAATTAGAATAGATCTTTAAGTTTCAAGTAACTTTTAATTGATTTCTTGTCTTCTCCGATAGATTTATGAATCTGTTATTTTGATTAGAATGAAATTTTAAATTTCAGGTAATTTTTCAATGATTTATTGTCTTATCCGATAGATTTATAGACGTGTTATTTTGATTAGAATAGAATTATAAGTTTCAAGTATATTTTTATTGATTTATTGTCTTTTCCGATAATCGTATAGATATGTTATTTTGATTAGAATAGAAAATTTTATTTTCAAGTAATTTTTCATTTATTTATTGTCTTCTCCAAGAAAATTAGGAGCGTTATTTTAGTATAATAGAGTTTTAAGTTTCAAGTAATTTTTTATTGAATTATTATCTTCCCGATAAATGTATATCTGTGTTATTTTGATTAGAATAGAATTTTGAGATTTACATTATTTTTTATTGATTTATTTTCTTCTCCGATAATCTTATAGATATGTTATTTTGATTGGAATAGAATTTTTATTTTTAACCAATTTTTCATTAATTTATTGTCTTCTCCGAGAAAATTAGACGTGTTATTTTAGTAGAATAGAATTTTAAGTTTTAAGTAATTTTTTATTGAATTGTTATCTTCCCGATAAATGTATATCTGTGTTATTTTGATAAGAATAGAATTTTAAGTTTTACGTAATTTTTTATTGATTCATTCTCTTCTCCGATAGATTTATAGATGTGTAATTTTGACTAAAATAGAATTTCAAGTTTCAAGTAATTTTTTATTGGTTTATTGTCTTCTCCGATACATTTTTAGATGTGTTATTATAATTCGAATAGAATTTTAAATTTCAAGTAACTTGTTATTGATTTCTTGTCTTCTCCGATACATTTATAGATGTGTTATTTTGATTAGAATAGAGTTTTAAGTTTCAAGTAATTTTTATTGATTGATTGTCTTCTCCGTTATATTTTTAGATGTGTTATTTTGATTAAAACAGAATTTTAAGTTTCAAGTAATTTTTTATTGATTTTTTGTCTTCTCCGATAGATTTTTAGATGTGTTATTTTGATTAGAACAGAATTTTAAGTTTCAAGTAACTTTTTATTGATTTATTGTCTTCTCCGATAATCTTATAGATATGTTATTTTGATTGGAATAGAATTTTTATTTTCAAGTAATTTTTAATTGGTTTATTGACTTCTCCGATACATTTTTAGATGTGTTATTTTGATTAGAATAGAATTTTAACTTTCAAGTGATTTTTTATTGATTTATTGTTTTCTCCGACAGATTTATAGATGTGTTATTTTGATTAGAATAGAATTTCAAATTTCAAGTAATTTTTTATTGATTTTTTGTCTTCTCCGATAAATTAATGGTTGTGTTATTTTAATTAGAATAGAGGTTTAAGTTTTAAGAAATTTCTTATTGATTTTTTGTCTTCTCCGATACATTTATAGATGTGTTATTTTAATTCGAATAGAATTTTAAATTTCAAGTAACTTTTTATTGATTTCTTGTCTTCTCCGATACATTTATAGATGTGTTATTTTGATTAGAATAGAATTTTTAGTTTCAAGTAATTTTGTATTGATTAATTATCTTCTCCGATAAATTTATAGATGTGTTATTTTGATTAGAATAGAATTTGTCTTCTCCGATAAATTTATAGATCTGTTATTTTGATTAGAATAGAATTTTAAGTTCCAAGTAATTTTTTACTGATTTATTGTGTTCTGCGATAGATTTTTAGATGTGTTATTTTGAGTAGAATACAATTTCAAATTTCAAGCAATTTTTAATTGATTTATTGTCTTCTCTGATAGATTTATAGATGTGGTATTTTGATTAAAATAAAATTTTAAGTTTCAAGTAACTTTTTATTGATTTATTGTCTTCTCCGATAATCTTATAGATATGTTATTTTGATTAGAATAGAATTTTTATTTTCAAGTAATTTTTTATTTATTTATTGTCTTCTCCGAGAAATCTAGACGTGTTATTTTAGTAAAATGGAATTTTAAGTTTTAAGTAATTTTTTATTGAATTATTATTTTCCCGATAAAAGTATATCTGTGTTATTTTGATTAGAATAGTATTTTAAGTTTTACGTAATTTTTTATTCATTCATTCTCTTCTCCGATAGATTTATAGATGTGTTATTTTGATTAAAATAGAATTTTAAGTTTCAAGTAATTTTTTAAGGTTTATTGTCTTCTCCGAGAAAATTAGACGTGTTATTTTAGTAGAATAGAATTTTAAGTTTTATGCAATTTTTTATTGAATTATTATCTTCCCGATAAATGTATATCTGTGTTATTTTGATTAGAATAGAATTTTAAGTTTTACGTAATTTTTTATTGATTCATTCTCTTCTCCGATAAATTTATAGATGTGTTATTTTGATTAAAATAGAATTTTAAGTTTCAAGTAACTTGTTATTGATTTCTTGTCTTCTCCGATACATTAATGGTTGTGTTATTTTAATTAGAATAGAATTTTAAGTTTTAAGAAATTTCTTATTGATTTTTTGTCTTCTCCGATACATTTATAGATGTGTTATTTTAATTCGAATAGAATTTTAAATTTCAAGTAACTTTTTATTGATTTCTTGTCTTCTCCGATACATTTATAGATGTGTTATTTTGATTAGAATACAATTTTGAATTTCAAGTAATTTTTAATTGATTTATTGTCTTCTCTGATAGATTTATAGATGTGATATTTTGATTAGAATAGATATTTAAGTTTTACGTAATTTTTTATTGATTCATTCTCTTCTCCGATAGATTTATAGATGTGTTATTTTCATTAAAATAAAATTTTAAGTTTCGAGTAATTTTTTATTGGTTTATTGCCTCAGAATAATTTATAGATGTCTTATTTTGATTAGAATAGAATTTTAAGTTTTAAGCAATTTTTTATTGATTTATTATCTTCTCCGATAAAATTATACATGTGTTATTTTAATTAGAAAAGATTTTTAAGTTTAAAGTTAATTTTTATTGATTTATTGTCTTCTCCGATAGATTTATAGATGTGTTATTCTAATTAGAATAGATCTTTAAGTTTCAAATAACTTTTAATTGATTTCTTGTCTTCTCCGATAGATTTATGAATCTGTTATTTTGATTAGAATGAAATTTTAAAGTTCAGGTAATTTTTCAATGATTTATTGTCTTATCCGATAGATTTATAGACGTGTTATTTTGATTAGAATAGAATTATAAGTTTCAAGTATATTTTTATTGATTTATTGTCTTTTCCGATAATCGTATAGATATGTTATTTTGATTAGAATAGAAAATTTTATTTTCAAGTAATTTTTCATTTATTTATTGTCTTCTCCAAGAAAATTAGGAGCCTTATTTTATTATAATAGAGTTTTAAGTTTCAAGTAATTTTTTATTGAATTATTATTTTCCCGATAAATGTATATCTGTGTTATTTTGATAAGAATAGAATTTTGAGATTTACATTATTTTTTATTGATTTATTTTCTTCTCCGATAATCTTATAGATATGTTATTTTGATTGGAATAGAATTTTTATTTTTAACCAATTTTTCATTAATTTATTGTCTTCTCCGAGAAAATTAGACGTGTTATTTTAGTAGAATAGAATTTTAAGTTTTAAGTAATTTTTTATTGAATTGTTATCTTCCCGATAAATGTATATCTGTGTTATTTTGATTAGAATAGAATTTTAAGTTTTACGTAATTTTTTATTGATTCATTCTCTTCTCCGATAGATTTATAGATGTGTAATTTTGACTAAAATAGAATTTCAAGTTTCAAGTAATTTTTTATTGGTTTATTGTCTTCTCCGATACATTTTTAGATGTGTTATTATAATTCGAATAGAATTTTAAATTTCAAGTAACTTGTTATTGATTTCTTGTCTTCTCCGATACATTTATAGATGTGTTATTTTGATTAGAATAGAGTTTTAAGTTTCAAGTAATTTTTATTGATTGATTGTCTTCTCCGTTATTTTTTTAGATGTGTTATTTTGATTAAAACAGAATTTTAAGTTTCAAGTAATTTTTTATTGATTTTTTGTCTTCTCCGATAGATTTTTAGATGTGTTATTTTGATTAGAACAGAATTATAAGTTTCAAGTAACTTTTTATTGATTTATTGTCTTCTCCGATAATCTTATAGATATGTTATTTTGATTGGAATAGAATTTTTATTTTCAAGTAATTTTTAATTGGTTTATTGTCTTCTCCGATACATTTTTAGATGTGTTATTTTGATTAGAATAGAATTTTTACTTTCAAGTGATTTTTTATTGATTTATTGTTTTCTCCGACAGATTTATAGATGTGTTATTTTGATTAGAATAGAATTTCAAATTTCAAGTAATTTTTTATTGATTTTTTGTCTTCTCCGATAAATTAATGGTTGTGTTATTTTAATTAGAATAGAATTTTAAGTTTTAAGAAATTTCTTATTGATTTTTTGTCTTCTCCGATACATTTATAGATGTGTTATTTTAATTCGAATAGAATTTTAAATTTCAAGTAACTTTTTATTGATTTCTTGTCTTCTCCGATACATTTATAGATGTGTTATTTCGATTAGAATAGAATTTTTAGTTTCAAGTAATTTTGTATTGATTAATTATCTTCTCCGATGAATTTATAGATGTGTTATTTTGATTAGAATAGAATTTGTCTTCTCCGATAAATTTATGGATCTGTTATTTTGATTAGAATAGAATTTTAAGTTCCAAGTAATTTTTTACTGATTTATTGTGTTCTGCGATAGATTTTTAGATGTGTTATTTTGAGTAGAATACAATTTCAAATTTCAAGCAATTTTTAATTGATTTATTGTCTTCTCTGATAGATTTATAGATGTGGTATTTTGATAAAAATAAAATTTTAAGTTTCAAGTAACTTTTTATTGATTTATTGTCTTCTCCGATAATCTTATAGATATGTTATTTTGATTAGAATAGAATTTTTATTTTCAAGTAATTTTTTATTTATTTATTGTCTTCTCCGAGAAATCTAGACGTGTTATTTTAGTAAAATGGAATTTTAAGTTTTAAGTAATTTTTTATTGAATTATTATTTTCCCGATAAAAGTATATCTGTGTTATTTTGATTAGAATAGTATTTTAAGTTTTACGTAATTTTTTATTCATTCATTCTCTTCTCCGATAGATTTATAGATGTGTTATATTGATTAAAATAGAATTTTAAGTTTCAAGTAATTTTTTATTGGTTTATTGTCTTCTCCGATACATTTATAGATGTGTTATTTTAATTCGAATAGAATTTTAAGTTTCAAGTAACTTGTTATTAATTTCTTGACTTCTCCGATACATTTATACATGTGTTATTTTGATTAGAACAAAATTTTAAGTTTTAAGTAATTTTTTATTCATTTTTTGTCTTCTCCAATAGATTTATAGATGTGTTATTTTAATTAGAATAGAATTTTAAGTTTCACGTAACTTTTTATTGATTTATTATCTTCTCCGATAAAATTATACATGTGTTATTTTGATTAGAAAATATTTTTAAGTTTCAAGTTATTTTTACTGATTGATTGTCTTCTCCGATACATTTATAAATGTGTTATTTTAATTCGAATAGAATCTCGACTTTCAAGTAACTTTTTATTGATTTCTTGTCTTCTCCGACACATTTATAGATGCGTTATTTTGATTAGAATAGAATTTTAAGTTTCAAGTAATTTTTTACTGATTTATTGTTCTCTGCGATAGATTTTTAGATGTGTTATTTTGATTAGAATACAATTTTTAATTTCAAGTATTTTTTAATTGATTTATTGTCTTCTCTAATAGATTTATAGATGTGGTATTTCGATTAGAATAGAATTTAAATTTCAAGAAATTTTACATTTATGTATTGTCTTCTCCGATAAAATTAGACGTGTTATTTTGGTAGAATAGAATTTTAAGTTTTAAGTAATTTTTTATTGATTGATTATCTTCCCGATAAATGTATATCTGTGTTATTTTGATTAGAATAGAATTTTGAGTTTTACGTAATTTTTTATTGATTCATTCTCTTCTCCGATAGATTTATCGATGTGTTATTTTGACTAAAATAGAATTTTAAGTTTCAAGTACTTTTTTATTGGTTTATTGTCTTCTCCGATACATTTTTAGATGTGTTATTATAATTCGAATAGAATTTTTTATTTCAAGTAACTTGTTATTGATTTCTTGTCTTCTCCGATACATTTATAGATGTGTTATTTTGATTAGAATAGAGTTTCAAGTTTCAAGTAATTTTTATTGATTGATTGTCTTCTCCGTTATATTTTCAGATGTGTTATTTTGATTAAAACAGAATTTTAAGTTTCAAGTAATTTTTTATTGATTTTTTGTCTTCTCCGATAGATTTTTAGATGTGTTATTTTGATTAGAATAGAATTTTAAGTTTCAAGTAACTTTTTATTGATTTATTGTCTTCTCCGATAATCTTATAGATATGTTATTTTGATTAAAATAGAATTTTTATTTTCAAGTAATTTTTTATTTATTCATTGTCGTCTCCGATAAAATTAAACGTGTTATTTTAGTAGAATAGAATTTTAAGTTTTAAGTAATTTTTTATTGATTTATTATCTTCCGGTCAAATGTATGACTGTGTTATTTTGAATAGAATAGAATTTTAAGTTTTACGTAATTTTTTATTGATTTATTCTCTTCACCGATAGATTTATAGATGTGTTATTTTGATTAAAATAGAATTTTAAGTTTCAAGTAATTTTTTATTGGTTTATTGTCTTCTCCGATAAATTTATAGATGTGTTATTTTGATTAGAATAGAATTTGTCTTCTCCGATAAATTTATAGATCTGTTATTTTGATTAGAATAGAATTTTAAGTTTTACGTCATTTTTTATTGATTTATTCTCTTCTCCGATAGATTTATAGATGTGTTATTTTGATTAAAATAGAATTTTAAGTTTCAAATAATTTTTTAAGGTTTATTGTCTTCTCCGAAAAAATTAGACGTGTTATTTTAGTAGAATAGAATTTTAAGTTTTATGTAATTTTTTATTGATTTATTATCTTCCCGATAAATGTATATCTGTGTTATTTTGATTAGAATAGAATTTTAAGTTTTACGTAATTTTTATTGATTCATTCTCTTCTCCGATAAATTTATAGATGTGTTATTTTGATCAAAATAGAATTTTAAGTTTCAAGTAATTTTTTATAGGTTTATTGTCTTCTCCGATACATTTATAGATGTGTTATTTTAATTCGAATAGAATTTTAAGTTTCAAGTAACTTGTTATTGATTTCTTGTCTTCTCCGATACATTTATAGATGTGTTATTTTGATTAGAATAGAATTTTAAGTTTCAAGTACTTTTTCTTGATTGATTGTCTTCTCCGATATATTTTTAGATGTGTTATTTTGATTAGAACAGAATTTTAAGTTTTAAGTAATTTTTTATTGATTTTTTGTCTTCTCCAATAGATTTATAGATGTGTTTTTTCAATTAGAATAGAATTTTAAGTTTCACGTAACTTTTTATTGATTTATTATCTTCTCCGAAAAAATTATACATGTGTTATTTTGATTAAAAAATATTTTTAAGTTTCAAGTAATTTTTATTGATTGATTGTCTTCTCCGATACATTTATAAATGTGTTATTTTAATTCGAATAGAGCTTTAAGTTTCAAGTAACTTTTTATTGATTTCTTGTCTTCTCCGATACATTTATAGATGTGTTATTTTGATTAGAATAGAATTTTAAGTTTCAAGTAATTTTTTACTGAATTATTGTTTTCTGCGATGGATTTTTAGATGTGTTATTTTGGTTCGAATACAATTTTGAATTTCAAGTAATTTTTAATTGATGTATTGTCTTCTCTGATAGATTTATAGATGTGGTATTTTGATTAGAATAGAATTTTAAGTTTTACGTAATTTTTTATTGATTCATTCTCTTCTCCGATAGATTTATCGATGTGTTATTTTCATAAAAATAGAATTTTAAATTTCGAGTAATTTTTTATTGGTTTATTGCCTCCTCAGAATAATTTATAGATGTCTTACTTTGATTAGAATAGAATTTTAAGTTTTAAGTAATTTTTTATTGATTTATTATCTTCTCCGCTAAAATTATACATGTGTTATTTTAATGAGAAAAGATTTTTAAGTTTAAAGTTATTTTTTATTGATTTGTTGTCTTCTCTGATAGATTCATAGATGTGTTATTCTAATTAGAATAGATCTTTAAGTTTCAAGTAACTTTTAATTGATTTCTTGTCTTCTCCGATAGATTTATGATCTTGTTATTTTGATTAGAATGAAATTTTAAAGTTCAGGTAATTTTTCAATGATTTATTGTCTTATCCGATAGATTTATAGACGTGTTATTTTGATTAGAATAGAATTATAAGTTTCAAGTATATTTTTATTGATTTATTGTCTTTTCCGATAATCGTATAGATATGTTATTTTGATTAGAATAGAAAATTTTATTTTCAAGTAATTTTTCATTTATTTATTGTCTTCTCCAAGAAAATTAGGAGCGTTATTTTAGTATAATAGAGTTTTAAGTTTCAAGTAATTTTTTATTGAATTATTATTTTCCCGATAAATGTATATCTGTGTTATTTTGATAAGAATAGAATTTTGAGATTTACATTATTTTTTATTGATTTATTTTCTTCTCCGATAATCTTATAGATATGTTATTTTGATTGGAATAGAATTTTTATTTTTAACCAATTTTTCATTAATTTATTGTCTTCTCCGAGAAAATTAGACGTGTTATTTTAGTAGAATAGAATTTTAAGTTTTAAGTAATTTTTTATTGAATTGTTATCTTCCCGATAAATGTATATCTGTGTTATTTTGATTAGAATAGAATTTTAAGTTTTACGTAATTTTTTATTGATTCATTCTCTTCTCCGATAGATTTATAGATGTGTAATTTTGACTAAAATAGAATTTCAAGTTTCAAGTAATTTTTTATTGGTTTATTGTCTTCTCCGATACATTTTTAGATGTGTTATTATAATTCGAATAGAATTTTAAATTTCAAGTAACTTGTTATTGATTTCTTGTCTTCTCCGATACATTTATAGATGTGTTATTTTGATTAGAATAGAGTTTTAAGTTTCAAGTAATTTTTATTGATTGATTGTCTTCTCCGTTATTTTTTTAGATGTGTTATTTTGATTAAAACAGAATTTTAAGTTTCAAGTAATTTTTTATTGATTTTTTGTCTTCTCCGATAGATTTTTAGATGTGTTATTTTGATTAGAACAGAATTTTAAGTTTCAAGTAACTTTTTATTGATTTATTGTCTTCTCCGATAATCTTATAGATATGTTATTTTGATTGGAATAGAATTTTTATTTTCAAGTAATTTTTAATTGGTTTATTGTCTTCTCCGATACATTTTTAGATGTGTTATTTTGATTAGAATAGAATTTTTACTTTCAAGTGATTTTTTATTGATTAATTGTTTTCTCCGACAGATTTATAGATGTGTTATTTTGATTAGAATAGAATTTCAAATTTCAAGTAATTTTTTATTGATTTTTTGTCTTCTCCGATAAATTAATGGTTGTGTTATTTTAATTAGAATAGAATTTTAAGTTTTAAGAAATTTCTTATTGATTTTTTGTCTTCTCCGATACATTTATAGATGTGTTATTTTAATTCGAATAGAATTTTAAATTTCAAGTAACTTTTTATTGATTTCTTGTCTTCTCCGATACATTTATAGATGTGTTATTTTGATTAGAATAGAATTTTTAGTTTCAAGTAATTTTGTATTGATTAATTATCTTCTCCGATAAATTTATAGATGTGTTATTTTGATTAGAATAGAATTTGTCTTCTCCGATAAATTTATAGATCTGTTATTTTGATTAGAATAGAATTTTAAGTTCCAAGTAATTTTTTACTGATTTATTGTGTTCTGCGATAGATTTTTAGATGTGTTATTTTGAGTAGAATACAATTTCAAATTTCAAGCAATTTTTAATTGATTTATTGTCTTCTCTGATAGATTTATAGATGTGGTATTTTGATAAAAATAAAATTTTAAGTTTCAAGTAACTTTTTATTGATTTATTGTCTTCTCCGATAATCTTATAGATATGTTATTTTGATTAGAATAGAATTTTTATTTTCAAGTAATTTTTTATTTATTTATTGTCTTCTCCGAGAAATCTAGACGTGTTATTTTAGTAAAATGGAATTTTAAGTTTTAAGTAATTTTTTATTGAATTATTATTTTCCCGATAAAAGTATATCTGTGTTATTTTGATTAGAATAGTATTTTAAGTTTTACGTAATTTTTTATTCATTCATTCTCTTCTCCGATAGATTTATAGATGTGTTATTTTGATTAAAATAGAATTTTAAGTTTCAAGTAATTTTTTATTGGTTTATTGTCTTCTCCGATACATTTATAGATGTGTTATTTTAATTCGAATAGAATTTTAAGTTTCAAGTAACTTGTTATTGATTTCTTGTTTTCTCCGATACATTTATAGATGTGTTATTTTGATTAGAAAATATTTTTAAGTTTCAAGTTATTGTAATTGATTGATTGTCTTCTCCGATACATTTATAAATGTGTTATTTCAATTCGAATAGAATTTCGAGTTTCAAGTAACTTTTTATTGATTTCTTGTCTTCTCCGACACATTTATAGATGTGTTATTTTGATTAGAATAGAATTTTAAGTTTCAAGTAATTTTTTACTGATTTATTGTTCTCTGCGATAGATTTTTAGATGTGTTATTTTGATTAGAATACAATTTTTAATTTCAAGTATTTTTTAATTGATTTATTGTCTTCTCTAATAGATTTATAGATGTGGTATTTCGATTAGAATAGAATTTTAAGTTTCAAGAAATTTTTCATTTATGTATTGTCTTCTCCGATAAAATTAGACGTGTTATTTTAGTAGAATAGAATTTTAAGTTTTATGTAATTTTTTATTGAATTATTATCTTCCCGATAAATGTATATCTGTGTTATTTTGATTAGAATAGAATTTTAAGTTTTACGTAATTTTTCATTGATTCATTCTCTTCTCCGATAAATTTATAGATGTGTTATTTTGATTAAAATAGAATTTTAAGTTTCAAGTAATTTTTTATCGGTTTATTGTTTTCTCCGACAGATTTATAGATGTGTTATTTTGATTAGAATAGAATTTCAAATTTCAAGTAATTTTTTATTGATTTTTTGTTTTCTCCAATAAATTAATGGTTGTGTTATTTCAATTAGAATAGAATTTTAAGTTTTAAGAAATTTCTTATTGATTTTTTGTCTTCTCCGATACATTTATACATGTGTTATTTTAATTCGAATAGAATTTTAAATTTGAAGTAACTTTTTATTGATTTCTTGTCTTCTCCGATACATTTATAGATGTGTTATTTTGATTAGATCAGAAATTTTAGTTTCAAGTAATTTTGTATTGATTTATCGTCTTCTCCGATGAATGTATACATGTGTTGTTTTGATTAGAACAGAATATTGAGTTTTAAGTAATTTTTTATTGATTAATTATCTTCTCCGATAAATTTATAGATGTGTTATTTTGATTAGAATAGAATTTGTCTTCTCCGATAAATTTATAGATCTGTTATTTTGATTAGAATAGAATTTTAAGTTTCAAGTAATTTTTTACTGATTTATTGTTCTCTGCGATAGATTTTTAGATGTGTTATTTTGATTAGAATACAATTTTAAATTTCAAGCAATTTTTAAATGATTTATTGTCTTCTCTAATAGATTTATAGATGTGGTATTTCGATTAGAATAGAATTTTAAGTTTCAAGAAATTTTTCATTTATGTATTGTCTTCTCCGATAAAATTAGACGTGTTATTTTGGTAGAATAGAATTTTAAGTTTTAAGTAATTTTTTATTGATTTATTCTCTTCTCCGATAGATTTATAGATGTGTTATTTTCATTAAAAGAGAATTTTAAATTTCGAGTAATTTTTTATTGGTTTATTGCCTCCTCAGAATAATTTATCGATGTCTTATTTTGATTAGAATAGAATTTTAAGTTTTAAGTAATTTTTTATTGATTTATTATCTTCTCCGATAAAATTATACATGTGTTATTTTAATTAGAAAAGATTTTTAAGTTTAAAGTTAATTTTTATTGATTTATTGTCTTCTCCGATAGATTTATAGATGTGTTATTCTAATTAGAATAGATCTTTAAGTTTCAAGTAACTTTTAATTGATTTCTTGTCTTCTCCGATAGATTTATGAATGTGTTATTTTGATTAGAATGAAATTTTTAATTTCAGGTAATTTTTCAATGATTTATTGTCTTATCTGATAGATTTATAGACGTGTTATTTTGATTAGAATAGAATTATAAGTTTCAAGTATATTTTTATTGATTTATTGTCTTTTCCGATAATCGTATAGATATGTTATTTCGATTAGAATAGAAAATTTTATTTTCAAGTAATTTTTCATTTATTTATTGTCTTCCCCGAGAAAATTAGCAGCGTTATTTTAGTAGAATAGAGTTTTAAGTTTCAAGTAATTTTTTATTGAATTATAATCTTCCCGATAAATGTATATCTGTGTTATTTTTATTAGAATAGAATTTTGAGATTTACATTATTTTTTATTGATTTATTTTCTTCTCCGATAATCTTATATATATGTTATTTTGATTGGAATAGAATTTTTATTTTTAACCAATTTTTCATTTATTTATTGTCTTCTCCGAGAAAATTAGACGTGTTATTTTAGTAGAATAGAATTTTAAGTTTTAAGTAATTTTTTATTGAATTGTTATCTTCCCGATAAATGTATATCTGTGTTATTTTGATTAGAATAGAATTTTGAGTTTTACGTAATTTTTTATTGATTCATTCTCTTCTCCGATAGATTTATCGATGTGTTATTTTGACTAAATTAGAATTTTAAGTTTCAAGTACTTCTTTATTGGTTTATTGTCTTCTCCGATACATTTTTAGATGTGTTATTATAATTCGAATAGAATTTTTAATTTCAAGTAACTTGTTATTGATTTCTTGTCTTCTCCGATACATTTATAGATGTGTTATTTTGATTAGAATAGAGTTTTAAGTTTCAAGTAATTTTTATTGATTGATTGTCTTCTCCGTTATATTTTTAGATGTGTTATTTTGATTAGAAAATATTTTTAAGTTTCAAGTTATTTTTATTGATTGATTGTCTTTTCCGATACATTTATAAATGTGTTATTTTAATTCGAATAAAATTTCGAGTTTCAAGTAACTTTTTATTGATTTCTTGTCTTCTCCGACACATTTATAGATGTGTTATTTTGATTAGAATAGAATTTTAAGTTTCAAGTATTTTTTAATTGATTTATTGTCTTCTCTAATAGATTTATAGATGTGGTATTTCGCCTAGAATAGAATTTTAAGTTTCAAGAAATTTTTCATTTATGTATTGTCTTCTCCGATAAAATTAGACGTGTTATTTTGGTAGAATAGAATTTTAAGTTTTAAGTAACTTTTTATTGATTTATTATCTTCTCCGATAAAATTATACATGTGTTATTTTGATTAGAAAATATTTTTAAGTTTCAAGTTATTTTTATTGATTGATTGTCTTCTCCGATACATTTATAAATGTGTTATTTTGATTAGAAAATATTTTTAAGTTTCAAGTTATTTTTATTGATTGATTGTCTTTTCCGATACGTTTATAAATGTGTTATTTTAATTCGAATAGAATTTCGAGTTTCAAGTAACTTTTTATTGATTTCTTGTTTTCTCCGACACATTTATAGATGTGTTATTTTGATTAGAATAGAATTTTAAGTTTCAAGTATTTTTTAATTGATTTATTGTCTTTTCTAATAGATTTATAGATGTGGTATTTCGCCTAGAATAGAATTTTAAGTTTCAAGAAATTTTTCATTTATGTATTGTCTTCTCCGATAAAATTAGACGTGTTATTTTGGTAGAATAGAATTTTAAGTTTTAAGTAATTTTTTATTGATTTATTATCTTCCCGATAAATGTATATCTGTGTTATTTTGATTAGAATAGAATTTTAAGTTTTACGTCATTTTTTATTGATTTATTCTCTTCTCCGATAGATTTATAGATGTGTTATTTTGATTAAAATAGAATTTTAAGTTTCAAATAATTTTTTAAGGTTTATTGTCTTCTCCGACAAAATTAGACGTGTTATTTTAGTAGAATAGAATTTTAAGTTTTATGTAATTTTTTATTGAATTATTATTTTCCCGATAAATGTATATCTGTGTTATTTTGATTAGAATAGAATTTTAAGTTTTACGTAATTTTTTATTGATTCATTCTCTTCTCCGATAAATTTATAGATGTGTTATTTTGATTAAAATAGAATTTTAAGTTTCAAGTAATTTTTTATAGGTTTATTGTCTTCTCCGATACATTTATAGATGTGTTATTTTAATTCGAATAGAATTTCAAGTTTCAAGTAACTTGTTATTGATTTCTTGTCTTCTCCGATACATTTATAGATGTGTTATTTTGATTAGAATAGAATTTTAAGTTTCAAGTACTTTTTCTTGATTGATTGTCTTCTCCGATATATTTTTAGATGTGTTATTTTGATTAGAACAGAATTTTGAGTTTTAAGTAATTTTTTATTGATTTTTTGTCTTTTCCAATAGATTTATAGATGTGGTATTTTGATTAGAATAAAATTTTAAGTTTCAAGTAACTTTTTATTGATTTATTGTCTTCTCCGATAATCTTATAGATATGTTATTTTGATTAGAAGAGAATTTTTATTTTCAAGTAATTTTTCATTTATTTATTGTCTTCTCCGAGAAATCTAGACGTGTTATTTTAGTAAAATGGAATTTTAAGTTTTAAGTAATTTTTTATTGAATTATTATTTTCCCGATAAAAGTATATCTGTGTTATTTTGATTAGAATAGTATTTTAAGTTTTACGTAATTTTTTATTCATTCATTCTCTTCTCCGATAGATTTATAGATGTGTTATATTGATTAAAATAAAATTTTAAGTTTCAAGTAATTTTTTATTGGTTTATTGTCTTCTCCGATACATTTATAGATGTGTTATTTTAATTCGAATAGAATTTTAAGTTTCAAGTAACTTGTTATTAATTTCTTGACTTCTCCGATACATTTATACATGTGTTATTTTGATTAGAACAAAATTTTAAATTTTAAGTAATTTTTTATTCATTTTTTGTCTTCTCCAATAGATTTATAGATGTGTTATTTTAATTAGAATAGAATTTTAAGTTTCACGTAACTTTTTATTGATTTATTATCTTCTCCGATAAAATTATACATGTGTTATTTTGATTAGAAAATATTTTTAAGTTTCAAGTTATTTTTATTGATTGATTGTCTTCTCCGATACATTTATAAATGTGTTATTTTAATTCGAATAGAATCTCGAGTTTCAAGTAACTTTTTATTGATTTCTTGTCTTCTCCGACACATTTATAGATGCGTTATTTTGATTAGAATAGAATTTTAAGTTTCAAGTAATTTTTTACTGAATTATTGTTCTCTGCGATAGATTTTTAGATGTGTTATTTTGATTAGAATACAATTTTTAATTTCAAATATTTTTTAATTGATTTATTGTCTTCTCTAATAGATTTATAGATGTGGTATTTCGATTAGAATAGAATTTAAATTTCAAGAAATTTTACATTTATGTATTGTCTTCTCCGATATAATTAGACGTGTTATTTTGGTAGAATAGAATTTTAAGTTTTAAGTAATTTTTTATTGATTGATTATCTTCCCGATAAATGTATATCTGTGTTATTTTGATTAGAATAGAATTTTGAGTTTTACGTAATTTTTTATTGATTCATTCTCTTCTCCGATAGATTTATCGATGTGTTATTTTGACTAAAATAGAATTTTAAGTTTCAAGTACTTTTTTATTGGTTTATTGTCTTCTCCGATACATTTTTAGATGTGTTATTATAATTCGAATAGAATTTTTAATTTCAAGTAACTTGTTATTGATTTCTTGTCTTCTCCGATACATTTATAGATGTGTTATTTTGATTAGAATAGAGTTTCAAGTTTCAAGTAATTTTTATTGATTGATTGTCTTCTCCGTTATATTTTCAGATGTGTTATTTTGATTAAAACAGAATTTTAAGTTTCAAGTAATTTTTTATTGATTTTTTGTCTTCTCCGATAGATTTTTAGATGTGTTATTTTGATTAGAATAGAATTTTAAGTTTCAAGTAACTTTTTATTGATTTATTGTCTTCTCCGATAATCTTATAGATATGTTATTTTGATTAAAATAGAATTTTTATTTTCAAGTAATTTTTTATTTATTCATTGTCGTCTCCGATAAAATTAAACGTGTTATTTTAGTAGAATAGAATTTTAAGTTTTAAGTAATTTTTTATTGATTTATTATCTTCCGGTCAAATGTATGAGTGTGTTATTTTGAATAGAATAGAATTTTAAGTTTTACGTAATTTTTTATTGATTTATTCTCTTCACCGATAGATTTATAGATGTGTTATTTTGATTAAAATAGAATTTTAAGTTTCAAGTAATTTTTTATTGGTTTATTGTCTTCTCCGATAAATTTATAGATGTGTTATTTTGATTAGAATAGAATTTGTCTTCTCCGATAAATTTATAGATCTGTTATTTTGATTAGAATAGAATTTTAAGTTTTACGTCATTTTTTATTGATTTATTCTCTTCTCCGATAGATTTATAGATGTGTTATTTTGATTAAAATAGAATTTTAAGTTTTAAATAATTTTTTAAGGTTTATTGTCTTCTCCGAAAAAATTAGACGTGTTATTTTAGTAGAATAGAATTTTAAGTTTTATGTAATTTTTTATTGATTTATTATCTTCCCGATAAATGTATATCTGTGTTATTTTGATTAGAATAGAATTTTAAGTTTTACGTAATTTTTTATTGATTCATTCTCTTCTCCGATAAATTTATAGATGTGTTATTTTGATCAAAATAGAATTTTAAGTTTCAAGTAATTTTTTATAGGTTTATTGTCTTCTCCGATACATTTATAGATGTGTTATTTTAATTCGAATAGAATTTTAAGTTTCAAGTAACTTGTTATTGATTTCTTGTCTTCTCCGATACATTTATAGATGTGTTATTTTGATTAGAATAGAATTTTAAGTTTCAAGTACTTTTTCTTGATTGATTGTCTTCTCCGATATATTTTTAGATGTGTTATTTTGATTAGAACAGAATTTTAAGTTTTAAGTAATTTTTTATTGATTTTTTGTCTTCTCCAATAGATTTATAGATGTGTTTTTTCAATTAGAATAGAATTTTAAGTTTCACGTAACTTTTTATTGATTTATTATCTTCTCCGAAAAAATTATACATGTGTTATTTTGATTAAAAAATATTTTTAAGTTTCAAGTAATTTTTATTGATTGATTGTCTTCTCCGATACATTTATAAATGTGTTATTTTAATTCGAATAGAGCTTTAAGTTTCAAGTAACTTTTTATTGATTTCTTGTCTTCTCCGATACATTTATAGATGTGTTATTTTGATTAGAATAGAATTTTAAGTTTCAAGTAATTTTTTACTGAATTATTGTTTTCTGCGATGGATTTTTAGATGTGTTATTTTGGTTCGAATACAATTTTGAATTTCAAGTAATTTTTAATTGATGTATTGTCTTCTCTGATTTATAGATGTGGTATTTTGATTAGAATAGAATTTTAAGTTTTACGTAATTTTTTATTGATTCATTCTCTTCTCCGATAGATTTATCGATGTGTTATTTTCATAAAAATAGAATTTTAAATTTCGAGTAATTTTTTATTGGTTTATTGCCTCCTCAGAATAATTTATAGATGTCTTACTTTGATTAGAATAGAATTTTAAGTTTTAAGTAATTTTTTATTGATTTATTATCTTCTCCGATAAAATTATACATGTGTTATTTTAATGAGAAAAGATTTTTAAGTTTAAAGTTATTTTTTATTGATTTGTTGTCTTCTCTGATAGATTCATAGATGTGTTATTCTAATTAGAATAGATCTTTAAGTTTCAAGTAACTTTTAATTGATTTCTTGTCTTCTCCGATAGATTTATGAATGTGTTATTTTGATTAAAATGAAATTTTCAATTTCAGGTAATTTTTCAATGATTTATTGTCTTCTCCGATAGATTTATAGACGTGTTATTTTGATTAGAATAGAATTATAAGTTTCAAGTATATTTTTATTGATTTATTGTCTTTTCCGATAATCGTATAGATATGTTATTTTGATTAGAATAGAAAATTTTATTTTCAAGTAATTTTTCATTAATTTATTGTCTTCTCCGAGAAAATTAGGAGCGTTATTTTAGTAGAATAGAGTTTTAAGTTTCAAGTAATTTTTTATTGAATTATTATCTTCCCGATAAATGTATATCTGTGTTATTTTGATTAGAATAGAATTTCGAGATTTACATAATTTTTTATTGATTCATTTTCTTCTCCGATAAAATTATACATGTGTTATTTTGATTAGAAAATATTTTTAAGTTTCAAGTAATTTTTATTGATTGATTGTCTTCTCCGATACATTTATAAATGTGTTATTTTAATTCGAATAGAATTTCAAGTTTCAAGTAACTTTTTATTGATTTCTTGTCTTCTCCGATACATTTATAGATGTGTTATTTTGATTAGAATAGAATTTTAAGTTTCAAGTAATTTTTTACTGATTTATTGTTTTCTGCGATGGATTTTTAGATGTGTTATTTTGATTCGAATACAATTTTGAATTTCAAGTAATTTTTAATTGATTTATTGTCTTCTCTGATAGATTTATAGATGTGGTATTTTGATTAGAATAGAATTTTAAGTTTTACGTAATTTTTTATTGATTCATTCTCTTCTCCAATAGATTTATACATCTGTTATTTTCATAAAAATAGAATTTTAAGTTTCGAGTAATTTTTTATTGGTTTATTGCCTCCTCAGAATAATTTATAGATGTCTTACTTTGATTAGAATAGAATTTTAAGTTTTAATTAATTTTTTATTGATTTATTGTCTTTTCCGATAAAATTATACATGTGTTATTTTAATGAGAAAAGATTTTTAAGTTTAAAGTTATTTTTTATTGATTTATTGTCTTCTCTGATAGATTTATAGATGTGTTATTCTAACTAGAAGAGATCTTTAAGTTTCAAGTAACTTTTAATTGATTTCTTGTCTTCTCCGATAGATTTATGAATGTGTTATTTTGATTAGAATGAAATTTTCAATTTCACGTAATTTTTCAATGATTTATTGTCTTCTCCGATAGATTTATAGACGTGTTATTTTGATTAGAATAGAATTATAAGTTTCAAGTATATTTTTATTGATTTATTGTCTTTTCCGATAATCGTATAGATATGTTATTTTGATTAGAATGGAAAATTTTATTTTCAAGTAATTTTTCATTTATTTATTGTCTTCTCCGAGAAAATTAGGAGCGTTATTTTAGTAGAATAGAGTTTTAAGTTTCAAGTAATTTTTTATTGAATTATTATCTTCCCGATAAATGTATATCTGTGTTATTTTGATTAGAATAGAATTTTAAGTTTTACGTAATTTTTTATTGATTCATTTTCTTCTCGGATAGATTTATAGATGTGTTATTTTGACTAAAATAGAATTTTAAGTTTCAAGTAATTTTTTATTGGTTTATTGTCTTCTCCGATACATTTTTAGATGTGTTATTATAATTCGAATAGAATTTTAAATTTCAAGTAACTTGTTATTGATTTCTTGTCTTCTCCGATACATTTATAGATGTGTTATTTTGATTAGAATAGAGTTTTAAGTTTCAAGTAATTTTTATTGATTGATTGTCTTCTCCGTTATATTTTTAGATGTGTTATTTTCATTAAAACAGAATTTTAAGTTTCAAGTAATTTTTTATTGATTTTTTGTCTTCTCCGATAGATTTTTAGATGTGTTATTTTGATTAGAATAGAATTTCAAGTTTCAAGTAACTTTTTATTGATTTATTGTCTTCTCCGATAAATTAGGGGTGGTGTTATTTTAATTAGAATAGAATTTTAAGTTTTAAGAAATTTCTTATTGATTTTTTGTCTTCTCCGATACATTTATAGATGTGTTATTTTAATTCGAATAGAATTTTAAATTTCAAGTAACTTTTTATTGATTTCTTGTCTTCTCCGATACATTTATAGATGTACTAGCTGTCTTACCCGGCGTTGCCCGGGTACACAAACAAATAGATAAGACCTAAGCAAGGTCACTCCATATATCTCACACCTTAAAACCACCCTGACAAAATACCCTTTATCATACCACTAAAAATAATGTGGCTTTTAATAACATTTTTTAAATCCAATTTAGCTGTTATACACAAAGTAAAGTGTGGCGCTCATTTTGCAAATTATCGAATCGCTCAGCGCTCTTTGTTACGCTCGCTTCAATATAAACTTCAATATAAACACAAACAAATAGATAAGACCTAAGCAAGGTCACTCCATATATCTCACACCTTAAAACCACCCTGACAAAATACCCTTTATCATACCACTAAAAATAATGTGGCTTTTAATAACATTTTTAAAATCCAATTTAGCTGTTATACACAAAGTAAAGTGTGGCGCTCATTTTGCAAATTATCAAATCGCTCAGCGCTCTTTGTTACGCTCGCTTCAATATAAACTCTCTTCATATGTATGAGAGTTTTCGAGTGTATTGAGCTGTTGGTTGAGTGAGATTATCATCAGAAGATAATTGCGAGCTCTGATTATAATTTATAGCTGATTTCCTGGCGCTGCCCGAGTGTCACATCATATACGGAATAACAGCTAAATCGGTGTTTAAAAAAGTTGAAAAAAACCACATTACTTTCAGTGCGGGATAAAGATAGTTTTCGTTGGGAGTGGTTATATGGGGTGAGATATATAGAGTGAGTGAGTTTCTATTTTGTTTGTGAAGCTTTGTTTAAATCGGTTAAGGCAGAAAAAATAACTACTTCTAGGGGATAAAGGTGCGATTTTAAGGGGTGAGCTATATTTATACAGTGACCTTCCATTAGAACTTATCAAAATTTGTGTAAAGTTTGGTTGAAATCAGTGAAGGGGTGTGGATTTTTATACTAAATCTTTTTTAGGGCTTTAAGTGGGTGGATATGTATACAATACGACCTTTGTCGTACCCGTCTTAGACCCGCTATAATATTTGTGTAAGGTTTGGTTGCAATCAGTTGATTCGCGTGAATATTTTTGGAGAATCTTTTTTTAGGGGGTGAATAGGGTAGGGTTTAGGGGTGAGATATATCCAGTGACCTTCCGTAGGCTCTAAGCAATATTTGTGCTTGGCTTGGTTGTAATCAGTGAAGGCGTGTGGATTTTATTAAGAATTTATTTTTAGGGGATTAAGGGGGTGGTTTTCAGGGGTGAGATGTATATAGTCGCCTTCCTTTGGTCTTCAACAATATTTGTGTAAGGTTTGATTGAAATAAGTTGATTCGCGTGAATATTTTTTCAAAATCTTTTTTTAGGTGGTTAAGAGGGTGGGCTTTAGGGGTGAGATATACCCAGTGACCTTCCTTAGGCTCTTAACAATATTTGTGTTTGGTTTGGTTGTAATCGGTGAAGGCGTGTGGATTTTATTAAGAATTTTTTTTTAAGGGATGAAGGGGGTGGTTTTCAGGGGTAAGATATATACAGTTGCCTTTCTTTGGTCTTCAGCAATATTGGTATAAAGTTTGGCTGAAATCGGTCAACGCGTGTAGCTTTGTATAGCCGGACAGACAGACAAACAGACAGACAAACATTCATTTTTATATATAAGATTTTTTAGAGGGTGAAGACGGTGGGGTTTAGGGGTGAGATATATCCAGTGACCTTCCTTAGGCTCTTAACAATATTTGTGCTTGGCTTGGTTGTAATCGGTGAAGGCGTGTGGATTTTATTAAGAATTTATTTTTAGGAGATTAAGAGGGTGGTTCTCAGGGGTGAGATACATACAGTCGCCTTCCTTTGGTCTTCAACAATATTTGTGTAAGGTTTGGTTGAAATCAGTTGATTCGCGTGAATATTTTTGAAGAATCTTGTTTTAGGGGATGAAGGGGGTGGTTTTAAGGGGTGAGATATATCCAGTGACCTCCCGTAGGCTCTTAACAATATTTGTGCTTGGTTTAGTTGTAATCGGTGAAGGCGTGTGGATTTTATTAAGAATTTTTTTGAGGGGATGAAGGGGGTGGTTTTCAGGGGTGAGATGTATTCAGTGACCTTCCGGAGACTCTTAACAATATTTATGCTTGGTTTGGTTGTAATCGGTGAAGGCGTGTGGATTTTATTAAGAATTCATATTTAGGGGATGAAGGGGGTGGTTTTTAGGGGTGAGATACATACAGTAGCCTTCCTTTGGTCTTCAACAATATTTGTGTAAGGTTTGGTTGAAATCAGTTGATTCGCGTGAATATTTTTGAAGAATCTTTTTTTAGGGGGTGAAGAGGGTGGGGTTTAGGGGTGAGATGTATCCAGTGACCTTCCTTGGGCTCTTAACAATATTTGTGCTTGGTTTGTTTGTAATCGGTGAAGGCGAATATATAGAATATATAGAATTTAAAAAAAACCATTAAAACACTTTCGACAGTTTCTAACTCTTTTACACCCCCTTAGGGGTGGAATTTCTAAAAATCCTGAAATTGGTTTTTAGACATTTGTATGAGTAACATTTGCAAGCGAAAATCAAGGCGATATCTCATCGTGCCTAAGAGATATTGAGAAATACGTAAAAACATAATTCTCCCTTTTACACCCCCTTAAAGGTTGAATTTCTAAAAATCCTAAAATCAGTTTTTGAACATTTGTATGAGTAAAATTTGCAAGTAATAACCAAGGCGATATCTCATCGTGCCTAAGAGATATTGAGAAATACGTAAAAACATATTTAACCCTTTTACAGCCCTTTAGGGGTGGAATTTTCGGAAATCCTGAAATTAGTTTTTAAACATTTGTATGAGTAACATTTGCAAGCAAAAACCAAGGCGATATCTCATCGTGCCTAAGAGAAATACGTAAAAACATATTTAACCCTTTTACACCCCGTTAAGGGTGGAATTTCTAAAAATCCTGAAATGGGTTTTTAAACATTTGTATGAGTAACATTTGCAAACAAAAACCAAGGCGATATTTTATCGTGCCTAAGAAATATTGAGAAATACGTAAAAACATATTTCTCCCTTTTACACCCCCATAGGGGTTGAATTTCTAAAAATCCTAACATCTGTTTTTAAACATTTGTATGAGTAACATTTGCAAGTAAGAACCAAGGCGATATCTCATCGTGCCTAAGAGATATTGAGAAATACGTAAAAACATATTTAACCCTTTTAAACCCCCTTAAAGGTGGAATTTTCGGGAATCCTGAAATTCGTTTTTAAACCTTTGTATGAGTAACATTTGCACGCAAAAACCAAGGCAATATCTCATCGTGCCTAAGAGAAATACGTAAAAACATATTTATCCCTTTTACACTCTCTTAGGGGTGAAATTTTTAAAAATCCTGAAATTTGGTTTTGAACATTTGTATGAGTAACATTTGCAAGCAGAAACCAAGGCGATATCTCATCGTGCCTAAGAGATATTGAGAAATACGCAAAAATATATTTAACCCTTTTACACCCCCTTAGGGGTGGAATTTCTAAAAATCCTGAAATCTGTTTTTAAACATTTGTATGAGTAACATTTGCAAGTAAGAACCAAGGCGATATCTCATCGTGCCTAAGAGATATTAAGAAATACGTAAAAACATATTTAACCCTTTTACACCCCCTTAAATGTGGAATTTGCGGAAATCCTGAAATTTGTTTTTAAACATTTGTATGAGTAACATTTGCAAGCAAAAACCAAGGCGATATCTCATCGTGCCTAAGAGAAATACGTAAAAACATATTTAACCCTTTTACACCCCATTAAGGGTGGAATTTCTAAAAATCCTGAAATGGGTTTTTAAACATTTGTATGAGTAACATTTGCAAACAAAAACCAAGGCGATATCTCATCGTGCCTAAGAGATATTGAGAAATACGCAAAAATATATTTAACTCTTTTACACCCCCTTAGGGGTAGAATTTCTAAAAATCCTGAAATCTGTTTTTAAACATTTGTATGAGTAACATTTGCAAGTAAGAACCAAGGCGATATCTCATCGTGCCTAAAAGATTTTAAGAAATACGTAAAAACATATTTAACCCTTTTACACCCCCTTAAAGGTGGAATTTGCGGAAATCCCGAAATTTGTTTTTAAACATTTGTATGAGTAACATTTGCAAGCAAAAACCAAGGCGATATCTCATCGTGCCTAAGAGAAATACGTAAGAACATATTTATCCCTTTTACACCCCCTTAGGGGTGGAATTTCTAAAAATCCTTAAATTGGTTTTTAAACATTTGTATGAGTAACATTTGCAAGCAAAAACCAAGGCGATATCTCATCGTGCCTAAGAGAAATACGTAAAAACATATTTAACTCTTTTACACCCCCTTAGGGGTGGAATTTCTAAAAATCCTGAAATTAGTTTTTAAACATTTGTATGAGTAACATTTGCAAGCGAAAACCAAGGCGATATCTCATTGTGCCTAAGAGATATTGAGAAATACGTAAAAACATATTTAACCCTTTTACACCCCCTTAGGGGTAGAATTTCTAAAAATCCTGAAATTTGTTTTTGAACATTTGTATGAGTAACATTTGCAAACAAAAACCAAGGCGATATCTCATCGTGCCTAAGAGATATGGAGAAATACGTAAAAACATATTTAACCCTTTTACACCCCCTTAGGGGTGGAATTTCTAAAAATCCAGAAATTAGTTTTTCAACATTTGTATGAGTAAAATTTGCAAGCAGAAACCAAGGCGATATCTCATCGTGCCTAAGAGATATTGAGAAATACGTAAGAACATATTTCACCCTTTTACACCCCCTTAGGGGTGAAATTTCAAAATTCCCTTCTTAGTGAGCGTCTACGACACGAAGGGAATATATCCCTAGAATTTCAAGTTTCTAGGCGCAGGGGTTTGGGCTGGGCGTTGATGAGTGAGTCAATCAGTCAGTCAGGACTTTTCTTTTTATATATATAGATTATTTTGATTAGAATGGAATTTTTAGTTTCAAGTAATTTTGTATTGATTTATCGTCTTCTCCGATAAATGTATACATGTGTTATTTTGATTAGAACAGAATATTGAGTTTTAAGTAATTTTTTATTGATTAATTATCTTCTCCGATAAATTTATAGATGTGTTATTTTGATTAGAATCGAATTTGTCTTCTCCGATAAATTTATAGATCTGTTATTTTGATTTGAATAGAATTTTAAGTTTCAAGTAATTTTTTACTGATTTATTGTGTTCTGCGATAGATTTTTAGACGTGTTATTTTAAGTAGAATACAATTTCAAATTTCAAGCAATTTTTAATTGATTTATTGTCTTCTCTGATAGATTTATAGATGTAGTATTTAGATTAGAATAAAATTTTAAGTTTCAAGTAACTTTTTATTGATTTATTGTCTTCTCCGATAATCTTATAGATATGTTATTTTGATTAGAATAGAATTTTTATTTTCAAGTAATTTTTCATTTATTTATTGTCTTCTCCGAGAAAATTAGACGTGTTATTTTAGTAGAATGGAATTTTAAGTTTTAAGTAATTTTTTATTGAATTATTATCTTCCCGATAAAAGTATATCTGTGTTATTTTGATTAGAATAGAATTTTAAGTTTTACGTAATTTTTTATTCATTCATTCTCTTCTCCGATAGATTTATAGATGTGTTATTTTGATTAAAATAGAATTTTAAGTTTCAAGTAATTTTTTATTGGTTTATTGTCTTCTCCGATACATTTATAGATGTGTTATTTTAATTCGAATAGAATTTTAAGTTTCAAGTAACTTGTTATTGATTTCTTGTCTTCTCCGATACATTTATAGATGTGTTATTTTGATTAGAATAGAATTTTAAGTTTCAAGTACTTTTTATTGATTGATTGTCTTCTCCGATATATTTTTAGATGTGTTATTTTGATTAGAACAAAATTTTAAGTTTTAAGTAATTTTTTATTGATTTTTTGTCTTCTCCAATAGATTTATAGATGTCTTATTTTAATTAGAATAGAATTTTAAGTTTCACGTCACTTTTTATTGATTTATTATCTTCTCCGATAAAATTATACATGTGTTATTTTGATTAGAAAATATTTTTAAGTTTCAAGTTATTTTTATTGATTGATTGTCTTCTCCGATACATTTATAAATGTGTTATTTTAATTCGAATAGAATTTCGAGTTTCAAGTAACTTTTTATTGATTTCTTGTCTTCTCCGACACATTTATAGATGTGTTATTTTGATTAGAATAGAATTTTAAGTTTCAAGTAGTTTTTAACTGATTTATTGTTTTCTGCGATAGATTTTTAGATGTGTTATTTTGATTAGAATACAATTTCAAATTTCAAGTATTTTTTAATTGATTTATTGTCTTCTCTAATAGATTTATAGATGTGGTATTTCGATTAGAATAGAATTTTAAGTTTCAAGAAATTTTTCATTTATGTATTGTCTTCTCCGATAAAATTAGACGTGTTATTTTGGTAGATAGAATTTTAAGTTTTAAGTAATTTTTTATTGATTTATTATCTTCCCGATAAATGTATATCTGTGTTATTTTGATTAGAATAGAATTTTAAGTTTTACGTCATTTTTTATTGATTTATTCTCTTCTCCGATAGATTTATAGATGTGTTATTTTGATTAAAATAGAATTTTAAGTTTCAAGTAATTTTTTAAGGTTTATTGTCTTCTCCGAGAAAATTAGACGTGTTATTTTAGTAAAATAGAATTTTAAGTTTTATGCAATTTTTTATTGAATTATTATCTTCCCGATAAATGTATATCTGTGTTATTTTGATTAGAATAGAATTTTAAGTTTTACGTAATTTTTTATTGATTCATTCTCTTCTCCGATAAATTTATAGATGTGTTATTTTGATTAAAATAGAATTTTAAGTTTCAAGTAACTTGTTATTGATTTCTTGTCTTCTCCGATACATTTATAGATGTGTTATTTTGATTAGAATAGAATTTTAAGTTTCAAGTACTTTTTCTTGATTGATTGTCTTCTCCGATATATTTTTAGATGTGTTATTTTGATTAGAACAGAATTTTAAGTTTTAAGTAATTTTTTATTGATTTTTTGTCTTCTCCAATAGATTTATAGATGTGTTATTTTAATTAGAATAAAATTTCAAGTTTCACGTAACTTTTTATTGATTTATTATCTTCTCCGATAAAATTATACATGTGTTATTTTGATTAGAAAATATTTTTAAGTTTCAAGTAATTTTTATTGATTGATTGTTTTCTCCGATACATTTATAAATGTGTTATTGTAATTCGAATAGAATTTCAAGTTTCGAGTAACTTTTTATTGATTTCTTGTTTTCTCCGATACATTTATAGATGTGTTATTTTGATTAGAATAGAATTTTAAGTTTCAAGTAATTTTTTACTGATTTATTGTTTTCTGCGATGGATTTTTAGATGTGTTATTTTGATTAGAATACAATTTTGAATTTCAAGTAATTTTTAATTGATTTATTGTCTTCTCTGATAGATTTATAGATGTGGTATTTTGATTAGAATAGAATTTTAAGTTTTACGTAATTTTTTATTGATTCATTCTCTTCTTCGATAGATTTATAGATGTGTTAGTTTCATTAAAATAGAATTTTAAGTTTCGAGTAATTTTTTATTGGTTTATTGCCTCCTCAGAATAATTTATAGATGTCTTATTTGGATTAGAATAGAATTTTAAGTTTTAAGTAATTTTTTATTGATTTATTATCTTCTCCGATAAAATTATACATGTGTTATTTTAATTAGAAAAGATTTTTAAGTTTAAAGTTAATTTTTATTGATTTATTGTCTTCTCCGATAGATTTATAGATGTGTTATTCTAATTAGAATAGATCTTTAAGTTTCAAGTAACTTTTAATTGATTTCTTGTTTTCTCCGATAGATTTATGAATGTGTTATTTTGATTAGAATGAAATTTTTAATTTCATGTAATTTTTCAATGATTTATTGTCTTATCCGATAGATTTATAGACGTGTTATTTTGATTAGAATAGAATTATAAGTTTCAAGTATATTTTTAATGATTTATTGTCTTTTCCGATAATCGTATAGATATGTTATTTTGATTAGAATAGAAAATTTTATTTTCAAGTAATTTTTCATTTATTTATTGTCTTCTCCGAGAAAATTAGGAGCGTTATTTTAGTAGAATAGAGTTTTAAGTTTCAAGTAATTTTTTATTGAATTATTATCTTCCCGATAAAAGTATATCTGTGTTATTTTGATTAGAATAGAATTTTAAGTTTTACGTAATTTTTTATTCATTCATTCTCTTCTCCGATAGATTTATAGATGTGTTATTTTGATTAAAATAGAATTTTAAGTTTCAAGTAATTTTTTATTGGTTTATTGTCTTCTCCGATACATTTATAGATGTGTTATTTTAATTCGAATAGAATTTTAAGTTTCAAGTAACTTGTTATTGATTTCTTGTCTTCTCCGATACATTTATAGATGTGTTATTTTGATTAGAATAGAATTTTAAGTTTCAAGTACTTTTTATTGATTGATTGTCTTCTCCGATATATTTTTAGATGTGTTATTTTGATTAGAACAAAATTTTAAGTTTTAAGTAATTTTTTATTGATTTTTTGTCTTCTCCAATAGATTTATAGATGTCTTATTTTAATTAGAATAGAATTTTAAGTTTCACGTCACTTTTTATTGATTTATTATCTTCTCCGATAAAATTATACATGTGTTATTTTGATTAGAAAATATTTTTAAGTTTCAAGTTATTTTTATTGATTGATTGTCTTCTCCGATACATTTATAAATGTGTTATTTTAATTCGAATAGAATTTCGAGTTTCAAGTAACTTTTTATTGATTTCTTGTCTTCTCCGACACATTTATAGATGTGTTATTTTGATTAGAATAGAATTTTAAGTTTCAAGTAGTTTTTAACTGATTTATTGTTTTCTGCGATAGATTTTTAGATGTGTTATTTTGATTAGAATACAATTTCAAATTTCAAGTATTTTTTAATTGATTTATTGTCTTCTCTAATAGATTTATAGATGTGGTATTTCGATTAGAATAGAATTTTAAGTTTCAAGAAATTTTTCATTTATGTATTGTCTTCTCCGATAAAATTAGACGTGTTATTTTGGTAGATAGAATTTCAAGTTTTAAGTAATTTTTTATTGATTTATTATCTTCCCGATAAATGTATATCTGTGTTATTTTGATTAGAATAGAATTTTAAGTTTTACGTCATTTTTTATTGATTTATTCTCTTCTCCGATAGATTTATAGATGTGTTATTTTGATTAAAATAGAATTTTAAGTTTCAAGTAATTTTTTAAGGTTTATTGTCTTCTCCGAGAAAATTAGACGTGTTATTTTAGTAAAATAGAATTTTAAGTTTTATGCAATTTTTTATTGAATTATTATCTTCCCGATAAATGTATATCTGTGTTATTTTGATTAGAATAGAATTTTAAGTTTTACGTAATTTTTTATTGATTCATTCTCTTCTCCGATAAATTTATAGATGTGTTATTTTGATTAAAATAGAATTTTAAGTTTCAAGTAACTTGTTATTGATTTCTTGTCTTCTCCGATACATTTATAGATGTGTTATTTTGATTAGAATAGAATTTTAAGTTTCAAGTACTTTTTCTTGATTGATTGTCTTCTCCGATATATTTTTAGATGTGTTATTTTGATTAGAACAGAATTTTAAGTTTTAAGTAATTTTTTATTGATTTTTTGTCTTCTCCAATAGATTTATAGATGTGTTATTTTAATTAGAATAAAATTTCAAGTTTCACGTAACTTTTTATTGATTTATTATCTTCTCCGATAAAATTATACATGTGTTATTTTGATTAGAAAATATTTTTAAGTTTCAAGTAATTTTTATTGATTGATTGTTTTCTCCGATACATTTATAAATGTGTTATTGTAATTCGAATAGAATTTCAAGTTTCGAGTAACTTTTTATTGATTTCTTGTTTTCTCCGATACATTTATAGATGTGTTATTTTGATTAGAATAGAATTTTAAGTTTCAAGTAATTTTTTACTGATTTATTGTTTTCTGCGATGGATTTTTAGATGTGTTATTTTGATTAGAATACAATTTTGAATTTCAAGTAATTTTTAATTGATTCATTGTCTTCTCTGATAGATTTATAGATGTGGTATTTTGATTAGAATAGAATTTTAAGTTTTACGTAATTTTTTATTGATTCATTCTCTTCTTCGATAGATTTATAGATGTGTTAGTTTCATTAAAATAGAATTTTAAGTTTCGAGTAATTTTTTATTGGTTTATTGCCTCCTCAGAATAATTTATAGATGTCTTATTTGGATTAGAATAGAATTTTAAGTTTTAAGTAATTTTTTATTGATTTATTATCTTCTCCGATAAAATTATACATGTGTTATTTTAATTAGAAAAGATTTTTAAGTTTAAAGTTAATTTTTATTGATTTATTGTCTTCTCCGATAGATTTATAGATGTGTTATTCTAATTAGAATAGATCTTTAAGTTTCAAGTAACTTTTAATTGATTTCTTGTCTTCTCCGATAGATTTATGAATGTGTTATTTTGATTAGAATGAAATTTTTAATTTCATGTAATTTTTCAATGATTTATTGTCTTATCCGATAGATTTATAGACGTGTTATTTTGATTAGAATAGAATTATAAGTTTCAAGTATATTTTTAATGATTTATTGTCTTTTCCGATAATCGTATAGATATGTTATTTTGATTAGAATAGAAAATTTTATTTTCAAGTAATTTTTCATTTATTTATTGTCTTCTCCGAGAAAATTAGGAGCGTTATTTTAGTAGAATAGAGTTTTAAGTTTCAAGTAATTTTTTATTGAATTATTATCTTCCCGATAAAAGTATATCTGTGTTATTTTGATTAGAATAGAATTTTAAGTTTTACGTAATTTTTTATTCATTCATTCTCTTCTCCGATAGATTTATAGATGTGTTATTTTGATTAAAATAGAATTTTAAGTTTCAAGTAATTTTTTATTGGTTTATTGTCTTCTCCGATACATTTATAGATGTGTTATTTTAATTCGAATAGAATTTTAAGTTTCAAGTAACTTGTTATTGATTTCTTGTCTTCTCCGATACATTTATAGATGTGTTATTTTGATTAGAATAGAATTTTAAGTTTCAAGTACTTTTTATTGATTGATTGTCTTCTCCGATATATTTTTAGATGTGTTATTTTGATTAGAACAAAATTTTAAGTTTTAAGTAATTTTTTATTGATTTTTTGTCTTCTCCAATAGATTTATAGATGTCTTATTTTAATTAGAATAGAATTTTAAGTTTCACGTCACTTTTTATTGATTTATTATCTTCTCCGATAAAATTATACATGTGTTATTTTGATTAGAAAATATTTTTAAGTTTCAAGTTATTTTTATTGATTGATTGTCTTCTCCGATACATTTATAAATGTGTTATTTTAATTCGAATAGAATTTCGAGTTTCAAGTAACTTTTTATTGATTTCTTGTCTTCTCCGACACATTTATAGATGTGTTATTTTGATTAGAATAGAATTTTAAGTTTCAAGTAGTTTTTAACTGATTTATTGTTTTCTGCGATAGATTTTTAGATGTGTTATTTTGATTAGAATACAATTTCAAATTTCAAGTATTTTTTAATTGATTTATTGTCTTCTCTAATAGATTTATAGATGTGGTATTTCGATTAGAATAGAATTTTAAGTTTCAAGAAATTTTTCATTTATGTATTGTCTTCTCCGATAAAATTAGACGTGTTATTTTGGTAGATAGAATTTTAAGTTTTAAGTAATTTTTTATTGATTTATTATCTTCCCGATAAATGTATATCTGTGTTATTTTGATTAGAATAGAATTTTAAGTTTTACGTCATTTTTTATTGATTTATTCTCTTCTCCGATAGATTTATAGATGTGTTATTTTGATTAAAATAGAATTTTAAGTTTCAAGTAATTTTTTAAGGTTTATTGTCTTCTCCGAGAAAATTAGACGTGTTATTTTAGTAAAATAGAATTTTAAGTTTTATGCAATTTTTTATTGAATTATTATCTTCCCGATAAATGTATATCTGTGTTATTTTGATTAGAATAGAATTTTAAGTTTTACGTAATTTTTTATTGATTCATTCTCTTCTCCGATAAATTTATAGATGTGTTATTTTGATTAAAATAGAATTTTAAGTTTCAAGTAACTTGTTATTGATTTCTTGTCTTCTCCGATACATTTATAGATGTGTTATTTTGATTAGAATAGAATTTTAAGTTTCAAGTACTTTTTCTTGATTGATTGTCTTCTCCGATATATTTTTAGATGTGTTATTTTGATTAGAACAGAATTTTAAGTTTTAAGTAATTTTTTATTGATTTTTTGTCTTCTCCAATAGATTTATAGATGTGTTATTTTAATTAGAATAAAATTTCAAGTTTCACGTAACTTTTTATTGATTTATTATCTTCTCCGATAAAATTATACATGTGTTATTTTGATTAGAAAATATTTTTAAGTTTCAAGTAATTTTTATTGATTGATTGTTTTCTCCGATACATTTATAAATGTGTTATTGTAATTCGAATAGAATTTCAAGTTTCGAGTAACTTTTTATTGATTTCTTGTTTTCTCCGATACATTTATAGATGTGTTATTTTGATTAGAATAGAATTTTAAGTTTCAAGTAATTTTTTACTGATTTATTGTTTTCTGCGATGGATTTTTAGATGTGTTATTTTGATTAGAATACAATTTTGAATTTCAAGTAATTTTTAATTGATTTATTGTCTTCTCTGATAGATTTATAGATGTGGTATTTTGATTAGAATAGAATTTTAAGTTTTACGTAATTTTTTATTGATTCATTCTCTTCTTCGATAGATTTATAGATGTGTTAGTTTCATTAAAATAGAATTTTAAGTTTCGAGTAATTTTTTATTGGTTTATTGCCTCCTCAGAATAATTTATAGATGTCTTATTTGGATTAGAATAGAATTTTAAGTTTTAAGTAATTTTTTATTGATTTATTATCTTCTCCGATAAAATTATACATGTGTTATTTTAATTAGAAAAGATTTTTAAGTTTAAAGTTAATTTTTATTGATTTATTGTCTTCTCCGATAGATTTATAGATGTGTTATTCTAATTAGAATAGATCTTTAAGTTTCAAGTAACTTTTAATTGATTTCTTGTCTTCTCCGATAGATTTATGAATGTGTTATTTTGATTAGAATGAAATTTTTAATTTCATGTAATTTTTCAATGATTTATTGTCTTATCCGATAGATTTATAGACGTGTTATTTTGATTAGAATAGAATTATAAGTTTCAAGTATATTTTTAATGATTTATTGTCTTTTCCGATAATCGTATAGATATGTTATTTTGATTAGAATAGAAAATTTTATTTTCAAGTAATTTTTCATTTATTTATTGTCTTCTCCGAGAAAATTAGGAGCGTTATTTTAGTAGAATAGAGTTTTAAGTTTCAAGTAATTTTTTATTGAATTATTATCTTCCCGATAAATGTATATCTGTGTTATTTTGATTAGAATAGAATTTTAAGTTTTACGTAATTTTTTATTGATTCATTCTTTTCTCCGATAGATTTATAGATGTGTTATTTCGACTAAAATAGAATTTTAAGTTTCAAGTAATTTTTTATTGGTTTATTGTCTTCTCCGATACATTTTTAGATGTGTTATTATAATTCGAATAGAATTTAAAATTTCAAGTAACTTGTTATTGATTTCTTGTCTTCTCCGATACATTTATAGATGTGTTATTTTGATTAGAATAGAGTTTTAAGTTTCAAGTAATTTTTATTGATTGATTGTCTTCTCCGTTATATTTTTAGATGTGTTATTTTGATTAAAACAGAATTTTAAGTTTCAAGTAATTTTTTATTGATTTTTTGTCTTCTCCGATAGATTTTTAGATGTGTTATTTTGATTAGAATAGAATTTTAAGTTTCAAGTAACTTTTTATTGATTTATTGTCTTCTCCGATAATCTTATAGATATGTTATGTTGATTGGAATAGAATTTTTATTTTCAAGTAATTTTTCATTTATTCATTGTCGTCTCCGATAAAATTAAACGTGTTATTTTAGTAGAATAGAATTTTAAGTTTTAAGTAGTTTTTTATTGATTTATTATCTTCCGGTCAAATGTATATCTGTGTTATTTTGAATAGAATAGAATTTTAGGTTTTACGTAATTTTTTATTGATTTATTCTCTTCACCGATAAATTTATAGATGTGTTATTTTGATAAAAATAGAATTTTAAGTTTCAAGTAATTTTTTATTGGTTTATTGTCTTCTCCGATACATTTTTAGATGTGTTATTTTGATTAGAATAGAATTTTAACTTTCAAGTGATTTTTTATTCATTTATTGTTTTCTCCGACAGATTTATAGATGTGTTATTTTGATTAGAATAGAATTTCAAATTTCAAGTAATTTTTTATTGATTTTTTGTTTTCTCCGATAAATTAATGGTTGTGTTATTTTAATTAGAATAGAATTTTAAGTTTTAAGAAATTTCTTATTGATTTTTTGTCTTCTCCGATAAATTAATGGTTGTGATATTTTAATTAGAATAGAATTTTAAGTTTTAAGAAATTTCTTATTGATTTTTTGTCTTCTCCGATACATTTATAGATGTGTTATTTTAATTCGAATAGAATTTTAAGTTTCAAGTAACTTGTTATTGATTTCTTGTCTTCTCCGATACATTTATAGATGTGTTATTTTGATTAGAATAGAATTTTAAGTTTCAAGTACTTTTTCTTGATTGATTGTCTTCTCCGATATATTTTTAGATGTGTTATTTTGATTAGAACAGAATTTTAAGTTTTAAGTAATTTTTTATTGATTTTTTGTCTTCTCCAATAGATTTATAGATGTGTTATTTTAATTAGAATAGAATTTTAAGTTTCACGTAACTTTTTATTGATTTATTATCTTCTCCGATAAAATTATACATGTGTTATTTTGATTAGAAAATATTTTTAAGTTTCAAGTAATTTTTATTGATTGATTGTCTTCTCCGATACATTTATAAATGTGTTATTTTAATTCGAATAGAATTTCAAGTTTCAAGTAACTTTTTATTGATTTCTTGTCTTCTCCGATACATTTATAGATGTGTTATTTTGATTAGAATAGAATTTTAAGTTTCAAGTAATTTTTTCCTGATTTATTGTTTTCTGCGATGGATTTTTAGATGTGTTATTTTGATTCGAATACAATTTTGAATTTCAAGTAATTTTTAATTGATTTATTGTCTTCTCTGATAGATTTATAGATGTGGTATTTTGATTAGAATAGAATTTTAGATTTTACGTAATTTTTTATTGATTCATTCTCTTCTCCGATAGATTTATACATGTGTTATTTTCATAAAAATAGAATTTTAAGTTTCGAGTAATTTTTTATTGGTTTATTGCCTCCTCAGAATAATTTATAGATGTCTTACTTTGATTAGAATAGAATTTTAAGTTTTAAGTAATTTTTTATTGATTTATTGTCTTTTCCGATAAAATTATACATGTGTTATTTTAATGAGAAAAGATTTTTAAGTTTAAAGTTATTTTTTATTGATTTATTGTCTTCTCTGATAGATTTATAGATGTGTTATTCTAATTAGAATAGATCTTTAAGTTTCAAGTAACTTTTAATTGATTTCTTGTCTTCTCCGATAGATTTATGAATGTGTTATTTTGATTAGAATGAAATTTTCAATTTCACGTAATTTTTCAATGATTTATTGTCTTCTCCGATAGATTTATAGACGTGTTATTTTGATTAGAATAGAATTATAAGTTTCAAGTATATTTTTATTGATTTATTGTCTTTTCCGATAATCGTATAGATATGTTATTTTGATTAGAATGGAAAATTTTATTTTCAAGTAATTTTTCATTTATTTATTGTCTTCTCCGAGAAAATTAGGAGCGTTATTTTAGTAGAATAGAGTTTTAAGTTTCAAGTAATTTTTTATTGAATTATTATCTTCCCGATAAATGTATATCTGTGTTATTTTGATTAGAATAGAATTTTAAGTTTTACGTAATTTTTTATTGATTCATTTTCTTCTCGAATAGATTTATAGATGTGTTAAATTGACTAAAATAGAATTTTAAGTTTCAAGTAATTTTTTATTGGTTTATTGTCTTCTCCGATACATTTTTAGATGTGTTATTATAATTCGAATAGAATTTTAAATTTCAAGTAACTTGTTATTGATTTCTTTTCTTCTCCGATACATTTATAGATGTGTTATTTTGATTAGAATAAAGTTTTAAGTTTCAAGTAACTTTTTATTGATTTATTGTCTTCTCCGATAAATTAGGGGTGGTGTTATTTTAATTAGAACAGAATTTTAAGTTTTAAGAAATTTCTTATTGATTTTTTGTCTTCTCCGATACATTTATAGATGTGTTATTTTAATTCGAATAGAATTTTAAATTTCAAGTAACTTTTTATTGATTTCTTGTCTTCTCCGATACATTTATAGATGTGTTATTTTGATTAGAATGGAATTTTTAGTTTCAAGTAATTTTGTATTGATTTATCGTCTTCTCCGATAAATGTATACATGTGTGATTTTGATTAGAACAGAATATTGAGTTTTAAGTAATTTTTTATTGATTAATTATCTTCTCCGATAACTTTATAGATGTGCTATTTTGATTAGAATTGAATTTGTCTTGTCCGATAAATTTATAGATCTGTTATTTTGATTTGAATAGAATTTTAAGTTTCAAGTATTTTTTTACTGATTTATTGTGTTCTGCGATAGATTTTTAGATGTGTTATTTTAAGTAGAATACAATTTCAAATTTCAAGCAATTTTTAATTGATTTATTGTCTTCTCTGATAGATTTATAGATGTAGTATTTAGATTAGAATAAAATTTTAAGTTTTAAGTAACTTTTCATTGATTTATTGTCTTCTCCGATAATCTTATAGATATGTTATTTTGATTAGAATAGAATTTTTAT